>JADLZK010003318.1:0-459786 GCA_015847255.1 Hyparrhenia diplandra | reverse complement strand
CCTGGGCCTTCAAAAATCATGTTACCATGGGCCCATGGCCAGCTCACGTGATTACAGGATTGGGGATTGAGGTTAAACTGCTGAACCCTGCATTCAGCTAACTGTTGAGAATTTGTGGAGCAAAAATTGGCCTAGAGGCAGCTTTTATTCTGTCAGTTGGCCAAAAGGGCATCAGCGGCTCTGGTTAATGTAGTTTACAATTTACATAACATAAAACTGGATGTTGATGTGATAGTATTATTTCTCTGACGTATACATGCTGTACAAAGAGGTTACATTGGTCATAAATAGTGATGGCTCAGTTGCTTATATATACAAGTAAAGGCTCAGAAGTCAACAGTCAAGAGTTCATTTTTGGGCAGCTCACTAAGCAACACTCGGGGTTCAATAAGAGAGAAAAAGATACTTTGTGTATATACAGGAAATCTGAAAAATTTCATTCAGAAGTCAGAACAATCAAGTGAAGGTGAAACAGTCTGAAAGGTGAAGCACATAAATGGACCCAAAGTTTAAGCATGTGAGTGGACTATTGACTAACTCAGTACAACCTTGGTTTCCTTGCGTGCATCTTTTCTAATGTTCTTGTTCTCGTTGAAGTTTCAACAAGAGGCATAGATACATAGAGATTCAGATACATCAATCCTATTTTTATTCTCTTGTCCATTCACAGCATTATCTTCAAGATAGACCCCAAATGGAGATTTTGTTTTATGCTGCTGTAGGTGAGCTGACTGCTAGATCTATAAACTTCAGCATTGAAAAGTGCTTCAAACCCTGACAGCCCACAAAGGGCTCTCTGGGTGCAGATCATCGTCGATGAGGCCATGGTACGGTACATCACAAACCAAGACATGCCCTGGTAGGTGGACATGCCCTGAGCTTGCTATGCCCTCAACACTTTCAGCACCAAGCTCATCACAACATCACCAATGATAAGATCGTTAGTTGCTGTTGCTCTCGGTCTATAGTAAACTCTGCAAAGGATCTCTGTTTTCTCCTGTAGAAGTGCACAGAACTTGATACAATTACTGAGAGGCACATGGCAGATTGAGCTCCTGATTGCTGATGTGGATGAGTTGGTCATGTCCTTGATGAGCTGCCCTCTCCTGTATCACCAGCCTTACAGCATGCATATTCTGCTAGGTAACTGCATGTTTGGCAGCCAAATGGAAGGAGACCGCATCATCAACTTCCTGTTGTACGCACAACAACATGGCTGTGAAGAATTGGAAGTCCTCCCAGTTTGTCGGTCCCGGCAAAATTGGAAAGAGCACCCTGGTCACTCAAATGCCATCACAATGTATAAACAATGTTGTGGTTTTTATTTGGAATTATTGAATCATGGTTATGCTGAACATGAACCCATTTCCTTACTGGAATATGATGAGATTCTTTGGTCAGACTCAAAGTAGCAAATGCTGCATATGTAAGGGTTTTTTTTTTTTTTTTTGGCGATGAAGCACATGTAAGGACCTCTATGTGTGAGATTCTTGTAGTAGAAAATAATTCTTGCATAAATGAATTTTGATTGATGATTTCCTCTTCCTTTTCCTCGCTTTGCTGAAAAAAAAATATTGAATCGACTGTCACTAAAATATTGCTGCAAAAATAATGAGGGGATTCATTCATGCAAGAGCTGACGCAACCGGGTAGGAGTAGTTTGCATTGACTGGGTCACCCAGGCCCCACCTGTCAGCTTGCATCGTGAAGAGAAGTCTCGCTGGCTAACTGGGTCCCCATTGGACCCCACCTGTCAGTGTCTTTAGATCATGAGGCCCCGCCCTGGGCAAAACCAACCCGTCCCGGTTCTTCTTCTCCGTTGCCTTTCATTTCAGTCCTCTTCTCTCCGCTTCCCGCCGCCCTGCCGCCGCAATCCAGGTCCAGGCCAGCATGCCGCGGCGGCCTCCAGTCCTGGAGGAGGAGCACGTCGAGGAGATCCTCCTCCGCTTCCCGGCGGACCAGCCCGCGGGCCTCTTCCGCGCCGCGCTCGTCTGCAAGCGCTGGCGTCGCCTCATCACCAGCCCGGCCTTCCGACGCAGGTACCGCGAGTTCCACCACCACACGCCCCCGATGCTGGCGCTCCTCGTCAACGGCGAGGCCGATTCCGACGGTTCCAGCGTGTCCCGCTCCGTTCCCCGAGCCGCCTTCGGCCTGCCGCGCTTCGAGACCCGCAGCTGGCGCGTGCTCGACGCCCGCCACGGCCGCATCCTCCTCCGGCGCGTCGGAGGCCGGGAGCCGCCAGCTGCCGGCGTCCAACTCCTCGTCTGTGATCCCATCACCAATGAGGTGCGGATGGTGCCCGTCCCGTCGCCGCGGGGTGCTCTGTTTGGCTGCGGCGGTTCTCTGCTCTGTCCGTGCCAGTGCCAGTGCCACCACCGATGTCGTCGGCGCCTGCAGCCACCTTGATTGCAGCCACCATGGACCCTTCCTGTTGGTTTTTGTGGGCTGTCTTCATCTTGATAGGACTAGGAGGACCTTCATCTACACCTACTCATCTGAAACTGCTACATGGAACGGCCCAATCTCCACTCGGTTCTCACTCGGCACAACTCCACGGATGGCCAGCATGTGTGTGGGGGGAATGCGCTCTACTTTGGGTTTCCAATGTCAGACACAATCCTCAAGTACGACCTTCAATCGGGACAGATCCATGCTAAGATTGAATTCCCAACTGAATGTTCCTTCAATCAGTCAAATGTGTTCATAACCACCAAGGATGGTGGGCTGGGGATTGCCACCATACATCATCACGTGCTCCACACGTGGTCCTGGGACGATGCTGTTGGGTGGATGCAAACCAGAGCCATTGAGCTCCAGAGGCTGCTCCCTGGCGACGCTCTCTTGGGGTCTGCTGAACCTCGTGTGACCGGCTTTGCAGATGGCTTTGGGGTCGTTTTCTTGTTTGTCAACAATTGGCTCTACACAGTTCATCTGTCAACCTGTAAGGTGGTGAAAACTTTTTCAGGGGCATGGGCATAAGTATCAGCAGTGTTGTTCCTTACATGAGCTTTTGCACTCCAGGTACACCTTCGCTTAATTTTTGTTTTGTTAACAATATTTAGAACGAGCGGTATTTGAAATGCTAACATGCAATTTTGGATGGTATGCTCAAGAATAACTAGTTTTACAAAAGTGGAAATAACAATCTGTTATCAAACTGGTGTTATCCTAGTTCCTACCTAAATGTTTTTATGTTGGATCATCTATGGAACTTGTTCGATATGCCTAGGATTCTCTTCATCTATTAGTAAGCTTGTTTTGTTCTGACTGTAGAAACCTGACAACTTAGCCTAAGCTATTGCTTTGACATAGTGTCTATCTATGATCCTATTTATCCATTAGCACCATCTGTTAATGTGACTTAACAAAATCCAAATAGTTGGTGATATCAGTGTTAAGTTAAGGGACATATTTGCCTTGGACCTGTGTCCATTGTCTTCTATTGATTTGTTGCAAGTATAGCTGTTAACTTATGTTTTATTTGTGAGAAGCAATTATATCATCGAGGGACAATTGATTCCTTAATCATCTAATGTTTTTCTCAAAATTTGTAAATTCCTGCAGCTTTCTGAGCAGCTTGTACAAATGAGGGACCAAGTGCCGCCAGTGGCTCAAGTGCATGAAAGGCTTGAGATGGTCATGCGAGAGCTCGAGCAGAGGAATATCAGGCTTAATTAGCATGAGATGCTTGGTGCGACAGCACAATTTGCATCCATGAGATCGTTATTGGCCTTAACTTGTTAGCCTTTATGGTTTGTGCTTAAACTTTTTAGCTTGATCTGTGAATGCCCAAAGTCATATCAGGCTGTTTACCCCTGAATTGTCCTACTTGGTCTGTGACTATATGTGTTCTAGGATTCTTACTTGTGATGAAAACCTGAAATCGGCATATTGTCTGCTCCTCTTTTAAAAAAATGTAGGCTGAATGGTTCATCAGTCATCAGTATGGCCCTGGACTTGAGTTCCAGTTTGAATGGAACAAGGTTGCAGAAGGCGGTGATTGTGAATCATTGTTCGCTTGTCGAATGCAGGTCTTGAAGCATGAACGATGTTGGGGCTTCTGTTTCAACTTACTGAAGCTATTGTCCTGTATTTTCTTAGCAGGGGCTCCTCCTGAGAATGAGTGAATTGTGATGCTGAATTGAAATTTGGCTCATGATTTAGTTGTCATCATTTATCTGTGTTGCTGTGCACACCTCTTTTTGGTAGCCTGTAAATGGCATCTACTCAGTGTTTTGCTTTCTTCACAGGTTAGTTGCTGTCACAGGTTGTACAAATGAACCGAGAGTTCCTTTTTAAGCTAAACTGGACTTTTATGTCAGGAAGTTACTAAGGCTATTGGTCTTAATTTTCTTTTAAACAACTTGTACTTCTAGCTATAGCGATCAGATATAAATTGTATGTTCATGTCAGCTAATATTGACAGGGATAAATAAATGGTTGATTTATAAGTGCCACATGTGTCTGCCGAGAAAAATTAATGTGTTTGAGCTTTCGGTTTCCAGGAAGCAAGTATTCTTGTGAAGATTAAACAGAAGAGTGAGTGTCATGGATAAGAGCAGTGGTTCTCTCTAACTGCAAAAACAAAAAGCTGCATCAAGTCAACAAGTCGGATCATCTGCCATCAAAATATTGTTGAAATGTTGTATTCGAGTCATCAAAATCACATGACTCTCAGTGCAAAAAGCTGATGCAAAACACTGATGGTTAACCTTTGTCCATGGGATGAAATGGAATGAACTTGAAGCATTTGATTTTGTTATTACTTGCCATGCATTTCATTTGTGTGACAGACCACTGTTATATTAGGAGATTCACTGTGCGGTATTTGGTCTACAGTAGTGTCAGTATATATATTTGGTCTACTGGGTTCAGTTACTCAATTTGCACTTCATAATTTATTGTTTACCTCTCCTTTTTCAAAAAAAAAAAATGCTTACCTCATCTGCTCCATTCTTTCTTTTCGTCAATGATAACTTGTGTGGTTGACTACTTATACTTGACGGTGAATTGCTAGATTAGAGCACCTTCTCCAAAAATATGTCTCAAAATTTTGATCACATCTTCATTTTTTTTTCTCTGAATGTTGCGTCAAGTCATAAAAAAACACATTGTCCATGGCTTTTCAATGCACTACATAGTTCGTGGTTTTTCATTTTAATTTTTACTGGAAAACTCTTTTTACTTCCTCGCAAAATGATTTATTATTTGCTCCAAGAAATGTGGAAAATGATTTATTTGCTCCAAGAAATGTCCAAACTCATGGAGTTTGTTGTGATTCAGTGGATTCACAAAGCTTTGAGAGGAAAGCACTAGAGTTTCTTTGCGGGTACCTCATGGAGGAAATTTTTTATGATGATAGCTATCACCTCAGTAGTGATAACATAACTGTTAGAAGGAAGTCGGGTACTAAGACGCAAAGAATGTTTCTTGAAAGCAAAATTGCCTTTGAAGATAATTTTTTTGTCTTTGGTATGGTATCTAAAAGAGTTGTAATCCTAACACAAATAACTTAGTTAAAAGGAAATGGAAAGGGGCACTAATGTAATCTGTGCGGATTAGAGGAAAATATACAACATCTCCAAACTCATGGAGTTTGTTGCGATTCAGTGGATTCACAAAGCTTTGAGACTAAAGCGCTAGAGTTTCTTTGCGGGGACCTCATGGTGCCCAAAAAGATGCCGCCGAGGAACGCGCCGACATGCACCGATTGCGCCATCCATGCCGCGAATAGCTGTGGTGTCAGCAACACCGTCTTGGCAAACCGCCCTGCCAGGATGCGCTCTCCTCTGCCGCGGGCGAGTTGGTGTACCCGTTCGCCGTGGCGAAGGATCCGTGGAGTTGGAGGGCGCCATCAGCGAGGAGGACAACGTGGTCAATGAGCTCATGGATGCGTAACCCGGGCTGGTGGATGGTGAGCACGGCGGTTTTGGCGTGCTTGGCGGCCATGTCCCTAAGCATCTTGACAATGTGGAGCGCGGGTCGAGTCGAGGCCCGGTGTGGGCGCATCCAACAGCAAAGACGTAGCGGACACGCCGGGCGGAACCCGGCGGCGTCCATGGGTAGCCCGTTCAATCGCGGCGGCGGTCGGCTAGTTTGGACGCCATGGTGGTTGTCCACGGAAGCGAAAAAACATGAGCGTAAGGGTATGACATATGAACATAGCACAACCGAAGATGTTGGATCTATAAATGCACTTTTCGAAGTTGATGGCCCAAAATAACACAGCCGCACAAGTTAATGGCTTATTCTTGCATTTTACTATGAGAAGGGGTCTCTACTGCGGCGTAGATTCATGCATTTTTGGTTAATTATATCCATATATACCATTATAATTTTGATGTTCTAAGGCCCACCATTTTTTTTTCCTAATCTATAGGATCGGTGCATTGTAGCCATAATAAATTGACAACTTTGTTAATCTTTTCGAGAGTCAGGCCTCCTCTGAATGGAAGATTTATTTCGATGAGTGTTTTTTTTTTGTTTTTTGTTTTTTTGTTATGCGATTCCTGTGAAACTCTTGCATTTCAAAGGCACATGATTCTTTGGCACGTTCCAATCAGCGTGAGCTCTAGCACATACTCCATATATGTTACGGTGCGTATCTTTATCATTTCCTTAATTAATTTTGGTATATAATAAAATAGTACTTCCTTCATCCTAAACTGTGTTTGACTTTTTTTTCTTCAAATTTAACCACTTGTCTTATTTAAAAAAAATTACACAAATATAATCAAATTTAAATCATTTTTGAAGAACTTTTATTAATAAAACAAATCACTACTTTCAAATTTAAGATGGAGGAGTAACAGCGAAACAGCTTTTCTTTTTTTTAAAAAAACGAACAACGAACGGCACGGAGGAGGTTGCCAAATTTCTACACTGGCCCCACCTGGCAGAGGAGCTCCACCTGTACACGAGCTCCCATCCCGCTCTCGACCCCATCGACGATTCCCTAGATCCGGCGCCCGCCCCCATCGCCGGCGGGCGGGGGGGGCCGCACCAAGCAAACTAGCCAGCATGGATCCGCCGCCGGCGGCACCGCTACCGGAGGAGCTCGTCGAGGAGATCCTCCTCCGCATCCCGCCGTCCAGCCCCGCGACCCTCGTGCGCGCCGCCGTCGCCCAGAAGCGGTGGTGCCGACTCATCGCCGGCCCCAGGTTCCGCCGCAGGTACCGCGACCTGCACCGCGCGGCCCCCATGCTCGGCTTCGTCTGCGAGCCCTGGGGCGGCAAGGGCTTCTCCACCAGCTTCGTCTCCACGTCCTCCTTCCGACCCAATCCCCGCGCCGACGTTGGCCAGCGGGGTCCGGTGGACGCGCGCCACGGCCGTGTCCTCCTCCGCGGCGTCGAGCAGCCTCGCCGCCAATTCAAACCCTGGCTTGGCCTCGTCGTCTGGGACCCCATTACGGGCCACCTGGTGAAGCTGCCGAGGCCCAAGGGCTTCCGCTACGAGTCCAATTGGAAAGCCACGGTGCTCTGTGCCGCCCCCGCCGGCTCCTGCCGCCACCTCGATTGCCACTGTGGGCATTTCATCGTGGTCCTCATGGGCGACGGCGAAAGGGGTATGCTCTCCTGCGTGTACTCATCAGAGGATGGCGCGTGGAGCAAAGTCATCTTGGCGGAGCACATCAGTGCCTCTCTTGGTGGGTACAGTGAGCGCAGCGCCCATGTGGGGAATGCACTGTACTGCATGTTATACTGGGGAAATAAAATCCTCAAGTATGATCTGGACACACTGGAATTTTCTGTAATTGAGCCACCGCCTCTACTCTCGCGCCAAGAATACACTCAGTCTGACAAAATTAAACTCACCACCACGGAGGACGGGCAGCTGGGACTAGCAGTATTGTGTCAGTCTACACTTTATATACTGTCAACAGATGAAGAATTTGGATGGGGAGGAACCAAAATCATCGATCTCAAAAAATATGGTATATATACCCCATTGGCCAGAACACCTTCTTTGATTAGCTTTGCGGGAGACATTAGTCTTGTTTTCCTAAAGGCTGGATTTGAAGGAATCTTGAGTGTCGACATAAGGTCTGCTCAGGTGAAGGTGGTCGATAGGAAACCATTCATCTTTTGGATTCTTCCCTACATTAGCTATTGTATTCCAGGTACTTTTCTCAGACATCGTTATTATCCTTATTCCAGTACAAATTTTAACTTTGTTTAAGAATGTTAAATTTATAAAATGCAACATCATGTGTCAATCCTGTAACATTTTTTTTTTTTTTTTTTTTTTTTTTGCAAATGAACATCCTTGAAATCAGTAGTATGCATGTATTTTTCATAATTCACACCTTATATGTATAATTTTGATGTCAGGACAACTGATAAAAATTTGGACAGCTAATAGTATAGAACTGTATTCATATGGGATAAATCCTGAGTGCCACCGAGTTGTGTAGCAGTTTATACTATATGCAATTTGGGATTCACCTAGTGAGATAAAATTCTGAGTGTCACCAAGTTGCATGATGAATTATAAATTATATCTCCAAATTTTAGCTGGGATAGAAAGTAATCCAAAATGTGGGAAGCCACTTCTTGCATCTGGTGCCATCCTTGGAATTTATTCATCTGTTGTGTGCTTGTTTCTTTACTTGGATGATAGGGTCTTGTTAACGTCGTCTTGGCCAGGAAAGTTCTTTACATTGATCGGCTCAGATGTGTCGTGTCTAGTTTTAGTCCTGCTCATCCATTCGTTAACTCCGATCCATCAACATGACTTAACAAAATAAAAATATAATACCATATTGGTACTTAAATGTAGGATATATTTATCTTGAACTGCATTCTGTTGTCTCTAAATGAGTTTGTGCTAGTATTTCTGTTAACTGCTGTTGATGTAAACTCCTGTTGTTTGATTTGTGAGCAGAAAGTGATCATAAGAGGCCAAATTGATTTTTTAAAAGTCATTTGCTGTTATTTTATTTCTGAAAATGGTAAATATTTGCAGCACTGGGAGAAGCTTTTAGGGGTGAGGAACCAAGTGAGGGCAGCTCAAATGAATGAAAAACTCAAGGTACTTATGTCATAACTACTTGATCAAGGGGAAATTAGGTAGTGGTAATGCTAAATCGCATGATTGTTGTATAACATTGTTAGCATTACTGAGATTGGTGCTTGCCTGCAGGGCTTTTGTGCTTTTACAATCTGGAATTCCTCTTAAGCTTTTTACGCTGATCACTGGTTTGATGTTTTATCGTGCTTGTCTATAAGTTAGATTATATGTACTCTGCTTGCCATGATAGCCTGAAATCTGCATAATAACCCTTCATTTTGAAAGACTTTGGTCTCAAAAATATAGTCATTATGAATCAAAGCACAACAATTTTCATACTCTTAATGTTATTCTAACATAAATTTATTGTGGTTCAGTATCTTATGGATTCAAATTGCATTGGTTGGATAACTACAGACATCTTTAAAAACTGCTGGATCAGAACTTCGAAGAGATTGATTGACAATGTGCTTCCATGCATATAGTAAAGAGTGAAATAATCTTGGTCACCAATCACCATAGTTGATCATTATTGCAGGGAATTGAATAAAAGGTAGATATGCATTGATCAAGAAAATACATGATGTGCATGTCATAAATTGTTACAACTTATAAACTTGGCATACAATTTGTTTTTGATGAATCAATGGGGCTACAGCTATACAAAGGCCCGCCTCAATGGTTTGGATTAATTGGAAAGCCATTAGGGTGATTGTTTTTACACACAAGTGCGCATGGTGTGCACTGCTTAACAGCAAAGGGGTTAACCTTGTCAAACAATTCAATCTCACTTTTCAATACGTCTAGACAACACTAGCTTCATGTGTTTCTAAATCTCTATACAACCAAACTATATCATTCATCTATGCATATATGAAAAAATTTCAAGTTATCAGTATGCAGTACATGTTCTTTATTCAAATCTGTGCAACATCCTTGTTAGGTAAAATACGTCCATAGATCACACTCTCAATTTTACTGCATGGAACTACTTAAGGAGTAACAGGACTGCTCAGAAGTACTTTGTTTCTTATTTTACACTGAAATATTCTCAAGTTTACTTACCATATGAGTAACCATGTGTATTGCTAGCCTATGCTAGTGCACGGGTATATAGTCCGAAAGGCCCAAACTCAGTAATAAAAATACGGGGTAGTATGGTCTTAACTAATAGTGTAGTATTTGTTAATTTATTCATACAAGAACAATCCAAATGCACGGTAACATTGCAACAAGCTTCGAGACTCATGCTGGTTCCATTTCTATACTTGGCACTTCAATCGGTAACATTGCCGTTGAGTTTCTCCGATCTGGTGGTACCGGAAGCTGTTGGATATGATATTATGATTCTGAATAAATAGTCGAGTAGGTGCTGCTCTGGGGAATGAAAAAGACTGGCTTCAATGGAGCTTGGAGGGCGATAGTGTTGCTACTAAACATAATGCTTACTGTTGAAACTGTTGGTCTATCTACAGGATTATCCTGAACACACAAAAGCCCGATATGAATAAATTTCATCATCAGGTCTCCAGGAGTGTCTCCGGCTCAGACATGAATCCATGATCTCTATAATTTTTCCGTTAGTCCAATGCTCCCATACCTCCATCAAATATGCAAAATTATCTAAGAACCTTTCACATTAGTTAATTAAATATTATATGTGTAACAAGTTTGGGAGCAGTAGATGACTTACAAGACTTATGAGATCAACAGATTCATCTAAGTTATAGGAGCCACCGCTTCTTCTTCCTGTTAATATTTCTAAAATCAAGATGCCAAAGCTAAAGACATCTGACTTTACAGAATACTGGCCAAGCATGGCATATTCTGGTGCCATGTATCCACTGCAGTACGAAAGAAAGCCATGTATTTAATTAATATCTCATATGTATAAACTAAGGGTTTTTGTTTACTGGCCAAGCATGGCATATTCTGGTGCCATGTACTTACTATGTTCCAACTACAGATTTTGTAGCCTCCTGCGATTGATCTCCTCCAAATAACCTAGCCAGGCCAAAGTCTGAAATTTTAGGAGTATAGTCAGAGTCTAAAAGGATGTTGCTTGCTTTTAGGTCCCGTGGATAATCTTCATTTGGGACTCTTCATGAAGATAATTTAAACCCCGAGCAACTCCTTTTATTATATTGAATCTCCTCCCCCAATCTAGCTCCTTACTTTTCTCAGGATCTGGCATTAATAACAAAAATCATATATCAGTTGTCTGAAAGATAGTGTTAAATTTCCATAGTATTTGTGGTACTGAAAAAACAGATTATATAATACCAAATAGAATTGTGTCGATGCTTCTTTTAGGCATGTACTCATACACGAGGAGTTTCTTCTCATGTTCTTGCAGGCAAACACCGACAAGCCTAGCAAGATTCTTGTGTTGAAGCTTGGAAACCAAAACAAGCTCGTTTTTTTCAGTTCTTGTATTCCTTGCCCTGAACTGCGTGAGAATCTTTTCACAGCTATTTGTTGGCCATCAGGAAGTACACCCTGCATTTGGGTAAACTTTTAGTTGTAGAAACTGAAAGACCTTGAAATAAAATGATATATGTGGTACCTTATAAACTGCTCCAAAACCACCTTCACCAATCCAGTTGCTCTCAGCGAAGTTATCAGTGGCTGCACGGACTGTTGATAGATCAAGAAGAAGTGAACCAATGCCTTCAATGTCCTCAGGTTTAGTTGAATCTGTTAAAAAAAAGTTAAAAACAGGTACACGATGTCACATTTTTAGGTCACCGAGCCATTTCTGAACTATAACCTCCTTTTAAATATAGAATGAACCGAAAATTTCTTTTGCAATCAATTTAGAATAATAAAAAATTGGACTATATAACTGTTTTGCCCCTGCTAACAAGTTTGAAAGGCATAGGTTCATTCAATCTTTTGCAGTTTGTTCAGAGCTCTAAATTGTAAAGTTGACTTACAATGTGGCAGATGCTCTCTTGCTGGTCCTCTCAAAAAAGTAGAGGTAAAATATAGTGATAGCAAGGATGAAAGCAACTAAAGGCAATGTAATTGCTAGAACAATCGTCATTCCATTCCTCTTTCTTCCTGTAACATATGACACAGACTTCAGATCACAGTATGATGTATGCAGCATATCAAACATACAGTCACTTGGTAGAAAACATATTACACACGTATTATAGATTTATAGCATTGTCAAGGTTCTTTGAAGCATACATAGTCTCGACTGTCAAAGCACATGCATGGACATTACGATAGCTGCAGCAGATTGCAAGCGAAGAAGAACGGAGACAGAAGCAGAAGAATGGAGATCGAAGACTATGTCTCCCTTTCTTCTATGCGTGGATGTGTTCTTCTCTCCATTCTGTTGCTTCTTATAAGACATTTTGACTTTTCTAGATATATATACATGCAGCATTCAGCAAGCATTCTCCATTCTTTTGCTTGCATGCGTGCCTGCGTTCTACTACTTTTTTTTTATTACTCTCTGGCCTGAGGCAAGGATAGACATATCTTGGACTATTGGAGAAGTTATTGGTATCCAGCATATTTTGATTGTCCATTTAGGTGGGAGTGAGGATGCTTTTATATTAGTGATCTTGGTTTGGTGTTTATAGCTTGAAGAAGCAGATGAAGTTGTTTCGCTTCCCTATGTTGGGTTTGGATCATGTAGACATTATGGAACAAGCCATGGAAAGAGAATTACTCAAGCTGCAATATGGAGATTTTGAATTTCTTCATTTTCTTTAGTTTGTTCTTCTTCTTTGCTAACATTGAGTTTATGATGTCTTGGCTACATGTTGAGTTGGTGACTAGCGAAGTGTTCAAGTTCAAGATGAAGGATTAGGTTGTGAGAAAATGTCTAGCTAGTTTGCATAATTTGAGGCCCTTGGATAGATCATTCGTTAAATGAACATCTAAACTGGTTACTCTTAGTGTCACCATCTAGAAATAAATTGGTGTTGAGTTATCGGTGATCTCCATTGGAGGAGAATTTATTGAGCCTTGGTGAATCAACATTGCTTAGTCTTTATAGTGAGTGATCTAATATGAATTAGGGGGCGTCATAATATCAAAACACCATGGCTACAAAAATACACGGTGTCTCCTCTCCTTTTTACTTCTCATACTTTGCTTTAGTATATTTTGCTTGCTTAGGGCATATTTGGATCCCTTGGATAATCCAAATAGGAGGACTAACGGGTACTATAAAGTTTAGTCAAACCTCTAACTAGTTGTTAGGCAAATTACTTGGGCATTGCTCTTAGCTAACAAGGACTAAATGTTGAGAAAAAAAGCCCCCCTATTCAAGCCCCAACGTTACATTTAAGGATGGGTGAACAAAAAAAACGCACTCAGGACCGTTCCTCAAGCCCTTAAAAGTAGGAGTCCATCAAATTCCCTCCCCACAAACGCTCATTCCTAGCTTGGGGAGGATGTGGAGACAATCTCTACTCTGTTGTGCTATCCCCTGCCAGGCACGCCTCTTTTGGCTCAATGAAGAATCCCCTTGGCTAACAGCCGAAACAACTAGCTAGTGGATGGCCCCAAGCCAAGGCTGGTTCAAAACCAACTCTGATGCCACCTTCAGCAAAAACAAACACAGTGGGGCGACGGCCTGCATAATTCGAGATTATAGGGGGTCCTTCCAAGCTGCACAGGCACGCTGTTATGATCGTGGTTTTGATGCTTGCACGACGAAAACATTAGCGTGTCAAGATGGGCTAGTTTCGGCGATGCAACAAGGTGTACAGAAGGTATGGCTGGAAACCGACTGCTTGGAGCTGGTTAACCTGTGGAAGAAGAAGGATGGTCATCGATCTATCGTTGATCCGGTGCTGAAGGAGATCGATGACCTCAGGTTTGGCTTTCAAGATTTCACTTTTACTTATATTAGTAGATCTTGTAATAAAGTAGCTCATATTTTAGCTAAACAGGTTTCGAGCACTCATGGTACAGTGATGTGGCATGTAAATCTGACATGTGTGCTCAACATGGTATTCTTTGAGGTCTCGATCGGCCAGTTGATGATAATGAAAGGCAGGTAATTAATTAAAAAAAACCTAGCTAGTGGATCTGAGAGACGAGAAGATGTGAGAGAAGGAGGAGAAGAAAAAAAACTGTACCTAATGAATGGTGGGTCCCATAAATTTGAGGACTCTAGGATATATGAACTATTGCTAGTGTTTATGGAAAATTTTGATTGCTTCAAAAAGTAGCTGGAGCCTCAAACTCCGACATCGGGGGAGCATAAAGCCTGTTAAATTTGGCTGTCTGGCCTGGCTGATCTTTGTGAGAGAAAGTACTGCTGGCTGGCAGCTGCTGTGAGAGAAAATACTACTGACTGGCTGGCTGATAAGCGAAGCGAACAGGGTCATAGTTTAATTAGTAGTCCTTGCTCATACGTGGAAAGAAAGACTTACTTTATAGACTTAAGAGTATATGCACCTTTACTACTAGTCTGCATGACTTGACCGTGCACGCAAAACTTTTAAAATTTTCTGCTACAAAATCACCACTAGCTACTCGATAGCTACGGGACTGCAGAGCTGTCACAAATCATCAGTAGCCCACTTATTATCAAAAAGAAGTCGTCATCAGTAGCCCAAAAGCAGGGAACTGTACACGATTATGTGACCTCTAACAAATTCAATTGACTGCAGAGGCTTGTACAGAACAAGTGCAAATCAGTGCCTGGCAACTCACCTGCTGGAGTCGTCGCCGTAGTCGTCGCGTTTTCTAGCACCGGCGCCCGGCTCAACGGCGTTTGCAGCCGGAGCGTTGCGTTTCCGTTGAAGAATTTGTTCAGGTCGTACCTAAAATTACAGCGCACCCCGATGATCCTCCCGCCCTGCCTCCCGCTGAGATGCTGCGGCGTCAAGGCAATCATGTCGTGGAGGCAGCTTCGGCAGTCCGCCGGCGACATGTCCGGCGTGCACTGCGCCAGCCCATAGATGGTGCCGGGTAACCCGCCGCCGCCGCCCGGGCCAGCGTGCTCCATAACCCCGTGGCGAACCGCCCGCGACGAGTTCATAGCCGCGTAGTCGCTGGTGGCGTTGAGCAGCACGCTGACGGCAGCGTCGAACTCCTTCACCCGGTGGCGCGCTGGCGTTGGTCGGGATGATTATCATGGTGAGGTTGGCGCGTCTGCTCGCCTCGTCGGTGAGGAAGAAGTCGTGGCGGAGTACCGGAGGCTGCAGTCGTCGTAGAAATACGGCCACGTCCTCGTCGAGGCCGCAGCTGCTGCGCCTCGGGAATGCCGCGGCGACGCAGGCCTCGCAGGCGGGCGCGTCGTCGCCGCCGCTGCACAGCGCGAGCGTAAAGACGATCTCTGGGTCCCGGTCGGTCCTGGGCAGCGCTACCACCGCCCGCGTCAGCGGCGAAAAGGGACGAGAGACGTTGGTTGGGAGGGTGGCCGACAGCCGGTCGAGGTTCGCCTTTGTATGTACTGCCCGTCCGTGTAGAATACATGGTTCCCGCATTCAGGCCCGCGGTGGTTGGGCGCCCGCCAGCAGCAGCGAGGGAGGGAGGTGAAGGTGAGGAGGAGAGCCGCGGCGAGGTTGGAGGACACGCACTGCTTAGCCATGTTTTGGGCTTTGCTTTTTGGGATCGGAGGGAGTGGCTGAATTATATTTAACAACTATTACATACAGCCTGTTTGGTTGGACGGTTTGAGCCCGTGTCACCGTAGTAAGTTTCAGAGTGTGAATGGATTGCCGTTTAAACAGATGGCAGTGTGAATATGTTAGCACCCCTCGTCGGCAGGGAGCCTTTCTCTCCTCAGAACTCACGGCGAACTCAGCTCGCCGGACCAACGAGGTCCGGTTCCCTTACTTTCCCCTTTCACAAGTTGTTGACGTGAAACTAGGTTCCAAGCCAAGCAAACCGGGAGGGCCTTAGACACCCACGAAGGTTGCACACAACCTTGAAGCAGCGAACACCACAGCATGATCAGCCACGAATGATCAAGAGATCGCTAGGGTCGATGTAGAGCTTCGGTGACGGTTGCACTACTAGGGATGTTCTCATTGATGACGTTCGCCATTGGTCACTGAAAGTGCCAAAATCATCACCCAAAATCATTTGTGACGAGTTTTTGACGAAATTCATATCGTCACTGGGGTCGCGTCACATTTGGTCATCGGTGACGAAATGTATATTTTGGTCACAAATGTGCCTCCAATCGCTGACGAATAACGAGTCGTCATGGATGTACTTTCAATCTATGATGATGCCTTTTAGTCATGGAAGAACCATCGTTTTTCGTCATTATCGACTAACCGCCGGCCTTCCGTGACGGGCGCCGTTAGCGATCGGTGACGATTTACATTCGTCATAAGCTGCCGTCTAACGCCGTTTGTGGCTGATGACGTGGCAGCTGACGTGGCAAAGACGTGGATGCTGACATGGGTCATTTTGGTCTGCCACGTGGCGAGCTATTATTGGTTTTCATTTTCGTCACGGATGTAATTACCAATTCGTCACAGCAATAATTATATATCCGTCACTAAAGACATCAATTTCATCACAGAGATGCACATGGTTTCATTACTATTTGCAAATAATATTGAAATGATCAAATAAAATTCCATAAATAAATAGATCCAGTATTCCAAATGCTTCACAAAAATTGTACTACTCATTCCAAAGACAAACATCTATTGCAACCCCAAGTATCTACTATTACAACCCATATACATACACTAAGAATTATGGGCTTCTAACGATAGCAACTTGTATCATGGAAATGATGACTACGGTGATAAAGTGGCTCTATGGCCATCAGAGGGCAGATGCGGATCTTTATCCCTGTGAAAAATAAAGCAATAAAGGTTCAATGGTCTGCTTTACAATTTAATATCAATGCAATTAATAAAAGTTCGTCGCTGAGAATATGGAAACTTTAGAAATATAATGATCAAAGTGCATGCCACATAAGCTTACCACAAGGCATATATGATTGATTGACTAAACCGCAAAGCAGCAGCCTGTACAAAGAAAAAAATAATGGATCAATTAGTGAAAAAACATAGGTGTGTTGTTGCAGAATGAGAAGAGCAAGGCAAGACTAGACCATCAAATGCATAGTCCAGACCTCAAATTCTAATTATTCACTAGTGTAGGACAAAAGGACCAATAAGAACAAGTTGAACTTTATCAAGTAAATAACAAACAGGCTCTTGTTCATTGGATGGCAAGACAGCAGCGTGCACAAGAAAGAAATGACAGGTTCATTGCATGCCAACCGATTGCAACTCAGAAAGAACAATTTCACATAAGATGGACAACAGGTTCATAATGTCAGTATTCACCATAGAAATGACGGGTTCAACCGACAGAACAAGCATATGTCCTTGCCGTCCAAAAAGTCACCATGGCTTCCATCTTTATCTCCTTTTTCCCTGCTAATAGAAACATTCAGTTAATAGAAACATCCAGTTCTGCATCTAGCAGCTAGAAAAAAATTCAGTGATACTAAGTATTAGTGATCAGTAACTATACACAATCTAGTGAACTGAGAATTAGTGATTAGTGACTATCGAGAAGTCAGAACATGTCTGAAAACATTCAGTAGCTAGAAAAAATTAGTGATCAGTGATTATACACAATCTTATCAAATATCTTATTGAACTTTTAATTCTCAGTAATGCTCAATACTACTCTTATCAAATCACTCGGTAATTCTCAGTAAATTGACTTCAAAAAGCAAAAATGCAGAATATGTGTATTAAACTAACTCCATAAAACACTATAAGACCGATTTGGAATTTGAGCTTTCCCTGAGTTACAGCAGCACCAAAACAAGCAGTTCCAAGTTTCGAAACTGAAGTACAAGAATTGTCTCACATATGCCATCAGAATAGAAGTACAAAAATTGAACTTAACATGCAGTTCCAAGTTCAGAAACCTTCAGTACTCGTTTGCATGGACATGCTCACCTGCGAAGCTCACTCTCCATATGCTTGCCTCGACGGATCGACCCTGGTGCGTCCTGCTTGCCCCGATCTACCCTGATGCCAGCACCACTCGCTCGCCACAGATCGACAAGTTTCAGATGTGCCGTAAGCCGTGGCTGTACGTGAGGTCGCGCGGGCGTGCCCGGCCGGCGGGCGGGTGGGCAGCGACTCGCTGCCATGGCGTGCAGTAGGAAAGGATAGGAAGTCGACGAACGGAAGCAATGTATACATACCTGGGTAGGGCCGAGCCTGGGCGTCGCCGCCGGTCCCCATGCGTTGATCCGCATTTGCTGCCTGGCAGGAGGTGGCGAACACACGAGGCAGGATGCATAGCCGTCGGGGTCTCCTTCCCCGCGGTATGGGACGCGCCGCTGTCGAGGGCGCCATGGGGAGATGGGAGGGGAGGCGGCAGGAGGCAGGCAGAGTCGGGCGTTATCTGTGACCTCCTTTTCCTCGATGCAGTGGCGGACGCCGGCGACGGTCATGGAGATCTGGGGAAGGTGGAGAAGTGGATGCGGTGCTGGGCTGCGCGGACGTCCTCCTCGAGCGAGAAGACGTGGTCTTGGAGGCGGTGGCGCTGGTCCTCAGAGGCGAGGAGCTTGAGGCGGAAGGATTGATCGGAGACGGGGAGGCTGAGGGAGGCTGTGGATGGAGTCGCGCACACTCCTCGCGCCGCCAGGGATCGGGAGCTGCGTAACCCTAACCTCTATGTGCGATTGAACCGCCGATTGGGGAAAGTTAAGTGGAGAACACGTAGGTTGGAGGATACGATCAGGCCTGCGGGTATCAGTGGGCCAAAAGCAAAATTGTGGCCTAAGCCCAGGTTAGGTTGATAGCCTCAAAAGCCTAATAAATTTAAAAATTAATTTCAAAACATGAAAACTTCAAACGACATTTTTAAATACGGTTTTTTTAGCTTCAATTGATAAAACAAAGTCGTATGAAAGTATGAAAACATAATAGCTGTAAAAACACAATAATACGAGAGATCATGAATTTAGAAAAATTTTAGAACAAAAAAAAAGGATCATCGAATTAAAAATACCATAAAGTGGCTAGAAAAAATCTAAAAATTTGCATAGCCACATGATTTTGGTGTATAAGCATCACATAAAAAATTTAAATAATTTCGACAAAGTGTTGTTGCACATCCATCACAAAAGGCATACATGGCGAGAGATAGTCCTATATAACTAAGTGAGAGATGTTTCTAGTTTTAAAGGATGTATAGTACCAGTTTCTCCAAATCATTTAAAAATTTTTCGATGCTTATGGATCCAAACTATGATGCTTTGTGTGAAGTTTTGGAATTTTCATACCAAGTTTGCCTATTATTGTAATTATTTGTTGATTTAAAAAAATAAAAAGGTTGAAATAGCATAAACTAGCTAGAAAAATCTAAAAACTTACATAGCCACATGATTTGGTGTATAAGCATCATATAAAAAATTTCAAGTGATTTCGACAAAGTGTTAGTGCACATGACTCACAAAGGCATACATGTCTCACACGTCATTGTCACTTAGTGAGAGAAGTTCATCCTTGTGTGGGATGTATAGTACCGGTTTGTCCAAATCATTTCAATTTGTTTTTGGGATGCTTATGGATCCAAACTATGATGTTGTATGAAGTTTTGGAATTTTTTTAGACCAAGTGTGCCTATTACTATAATTATTTGTTGATTTAATAAAGGATAAATGTTGAAATAGCATAAAGTAGCTAGAAAAAATCTAAAACCATGCATGCGCTCCTCCCTTTGGTGTATTAGGTTGACAAAAAGTTTTAGTTGATTCTGAGAAAGTGGTGATACAGATCCCCATAAAAGCATAGGTGTCTCACACATGTCATTGCCACTTAGTGAGAGAGATGTTCATCCTTGTGTGGGATGTATAGTATCGGTTTCTCCAAATCATTTCAAATTTTATTGGGATGCTTATGGATCCATAGTATGATGTTGTGTGAAGTTTTTAGAATTTTCAGACCAAGTTTGCCTATTACTATAATTATTTATTAGATTACTAAGGAATAAATGTTGAAATACCATAAACTAGCTAGAAAAATCTAAAAACTTACATGGCCACTTTATTTTTGGTGTATAAGCATCATATAAAAATTTCAAGTGATTTCGACAAAGTGTTAGTCCACATGACTCACAAAAGACATACATGAGTCACATAATCATACAAGACTAATCGAGAGATGTTCATGATTATGAACGATGTATAGTACTATTTTATCAAATCATAGATCTCGATAAGTTTTACAACTCTTGTGTCTATGACCTTTTTAGTTGAAATCGTTAGTTTTGCTTCAAATGTCAACCTTGAAGTACATATTGTATTTTTTTTTATATAATGCTAGTTGATAAGACTCAATAATACATTCTTCTATCCTAGTGGTTAAGTTGAATTGTTGCCAACTTGAAGGTCGTAGGTTCAACTCTTTGGTGTACTTTATTTTTTCTTTTATTTGCCTTTTTTTTTTCCTTTTATTAGCAAACATGCCCGTGCGTTGCAACCGGAGAAAAAAAAAAACTACATAATATTTATGAATAATGATATAATGAATATGACATCCATAATAAAAAAAAATTAATATTAATAAAAACATAACAATACACAATAAAATCTTTTTTAGTACAATGCACAAATAAGTCTTTATTAGATATAATACACTATATTGTTATTTTTTTTTCATAACGAAAAATCACATAGAAATATCTAATCATAGACTTTCTTTGTGGACCTATAAACATTTGTATACCTGCATCGCGCGGCAACAGCGGGGAGGGGCGAGCTGGGTCGCGGCCATGCGGCGGTGCTGCAGCTGCGCGGACGCCAGCAGGTTATGGAGGCGTGAAACGGCCGCGGCGACGTGCGAGAAGTGGCTTGGTCTGCTAGCATGCCTGCATGCAGGTCGTGCGGATCGATGGACGTCCGTGTTGGGCTGCTGAAGGGCGTGCTGAAGGGAGAACAGGAGGTGGAGACCGCGTTAAAGAGAACAAGAGAGATCCACGGGACTAGGAGGGAGGGGTGTGGGTTGTTTTTCTCTTTTCTTTTCCTTTTATTCTAGCTCTTTTCATTAGTTTTGCAAATGCTTTTCAAAATCAAATTCAAAATCTTTTAAATTCAAAGAAATTGAATAATTATTGTGGAAATATTTCTAACAATTTTAATTAGTGTTGAGTTTGTTTTCATAGTAAATTTTTATTTTCATAATACATTAATAGCACTCTGTTTACTTTGTAAATAGAGCAAAAATCGAATCCAAATTTTAGTGGACTGAAATTTCCTTGCTTTATTAGTAGGTATAGACTTGTCCAGATTGATTTTTTGATTGGGTTGAAGTTGGTGGGTGGCGTCTACACACGTGACTAGACGGCAGCGGTGTAGCCAGGATAAAAAAAACCAGCTGGGGCGAACTTCTAATGACCGACTAAACTAAAATCAAGAACATTGCAATTTACATCGCATTAATGCATCCATAAATTTCAATCGCAAAATTTTTAATACTATACCTCAAATTTAGCAATAAGCAATAGACATAGGCTGCTGCCTGTTTTTATTTTTTTGTGTCTATGTGTGGCGGACGCCGGATGGGCCATTGGGCTGGGAGCATGTAGTCTTTTTTTTTGTTTTTGACAACAGAGCGAGTAGTCCATTGGACCTGCCTGTTTTTATTTGAACGCACGGCTCACATGTGTCCTAGCTAGTGCAGTTTTACATGCAACAACATGCCACCAGCGGTGTAGGAACTTTGCGCTAGTCTAGCTTTTTTGAGGCATCGCTGTGGCGCTGTGGACTTTAGCTGGGGCAGCTGCCCCAGCTGGCCCCAATGTAGATCCGCCCGTGCTAGACGGGGTGGAGCTCGGAAAAATAGTTTTGATTTGTGAAGGAAAGTCACAATCACTTGTGAGGAAGTATATACGTTAAATTGTATCCACTATCTCAATTGTGGTTGTAGCTCAATGGTAAGGTGAATGGTTGGGTTGCTTGAGGTCTTGAGTTCAAACTCTGTATGTAGCAATTTTTTGCATTTTGTAAGATAATTTCATGACTCATTAATACCATATCTAGTGATCATAAACATTTTATTATAAATCCTTCACACCAAAATTTTTTGGACCACAAAAACTAGTTTAATTAATTACTAGTTTGATCGCACATGCACCCATGATTTATTATTCAACTTACAAATAGAAAAAAATTCATCCCTTCAACATGAAAGACCATGTAGTGCGGTGGTAGCGCTCCTACCTGTGCACAACCTGGTCACGGGTTCAAGCTTCTGTAGGAGCAATTTTTTTTTGCCAAATACAATTTAACATTAGCTCAACGTCCGTCGGGGGGGGACCCGCGGGTGGGACCCAAAATCGCCACGTTGACTTGTGCCCCACTTCAGAAAAAAATTTGGAGCAGGCCGTCTAGGCGAGGCCCAAGCTGTTGTCGGGCCGTAGCTGTGGCCCACTGTGCAAAAAAAGGTGGAAAACAGCCCCGCATCGCATGGATACAAGTAGGGGAAACATCACAATACGAAAAACATAATCTATGACAATCTCCTTTAGTGTTTTGTGACCTTATTTTCGTGATCGTCACTAAAATTCAAGCCAAAACTTCGTCACCGCACACTTATGACGAAAATAGACATTTCGTCATTGAAGACATATCCTTACGTGGACGAAAGTGTGCAGCGTCCGCGAGCATATCGTCACGGATGATCATATTTCTACTAGTGTTGGGAGAACCTCCAACGCACCTCCTGAAGACCCGTCGGGAGGACGCGTGAGGGATGCCCTAGGACCAGCAAGGCCGTCTAGGACACTGACGAAATTCACGGAGAACACTGCCGAACAACAGGGTAGAGGGGAAGTTGACCTACAAGCAAGACGGTAGTAGATGTGTTTGTCGATTGGATGTAGATGGAATCAAATCGTCCATGAATCTCTTTATTATATAGAGGAGGGTGGTCTTATCCTTTTAGGAAACCGTCCTTGGACGTTTCCAATCTCTAAAAACCGACCCAAACACGATTAGGAAAGAGATCGGTTCGGGATCGTACGGACACGGCCCGTCGCGGGTTGACCGGACGCTGAACCGGCCTGACCGTACGCTTCGGTCATTAGCGTTCGGTCGATTCTAGAGAGCTCTGAAACGCGCCGAAGACGCTTGGCCGACCAGACTCTCTGACAGGTCGATTCCAAACAACCCACATCTTGGTGCGTCCGCGCGCAACACGGCTACCAACCGGGCCCATCTTTCGCGAGGTTGTTGTAGTCAACGAGAGAACGTCGGTAGGCGCCGTGTCTAGGTTCAGTGCAGCTCACAACCGTCTATTGGTCGATTGTGACATAATGGAGGGTAGAGGCACATTTTCATCCAACCCCTACTCTCACCCTATAAATGGAGGCCTCCTCTTCACTCTTTACACACCACAAAGGAGCAAGACTACCATTTCTCAATATGTAGTAGTAGAATAGCTATAGTTGGGAGTTAGGGAGAGAGAAGCTCAAGGTCTGGAGTAGTCCTCGGAGGTCCGGCAAAATTTGTCTTGGCATTTTGTAAGACTCAAGTATTCTTCATATTTATCTTCTCCTATTACTGAATTATTCTATATGGTTATCTAAGTTTATCTTAGTGGTTAATTAAGCATGGTTATGTGACAGGTATATCTTGGCATGGGATCTCCGTTCGACCGAAGGCTCTGTTTTTTACGTGAAGCTAGGGTCGTAATCGTTAGGGTGGACGCGGGTGTCTAGACTTTTGGTTACCTGAGGTTGCGCCCAGCCCTACAGATAGTTGTGGTAGCCCCAGGGGTGATAGCTCCGACCAGGCCTTTGTATTCCACCATGTTAGGGTTGGTGTTTTCGTAGAGCTTTTGGCTGCCTGACCCCGATTAACGTTTCCCAGTCTTTTTAAGAATCGGAATGGAGCAGCTGCTCCGAAGTGCCTTAGTGTGATTATTGTGCTTAACCCTCTGCTTAGTTAATCCCTTTGTTTTTCTCTAGAAAAAGAACCATGGGAATGGAGAAGTATATAGGAATCTTGAACTCTCCCGTTGTCCTCCCAGCTTCGCATATTTGCTCTGCTATCTTTTATGATGTTCTCCTATGTGTGTCACTCATGCAAAACTCTTATCATATCCTGTACCCCACATTAGTTTAGTCAGCATACTAGTTAACAGATACAAGATGGTTATTTGTCAACTTCTTTAACCATTGCTTCCCTGAGGATAAATATGATACCCTGGAATACTCTTAGGTAAAAGCTACAACGGTACCCGTGCGCATGCAGATTTACCTATTCACATTAACAAACACCAACATGGTTCGGCATCACAAAAAAGGTTAGCCGAAGTCTATGTTGTTGAGGAAGCCACACAAGGCTTGAGCTCATCACAAAGACTTGCTTTTCCCTCGTTCTCAAGTCAAGGAAGTGAACCCTTGAGATGAGGGGTGATTTTCTTGATTTGGAGTGAGGTTACAAACCTTCGAAGGCTGCCACATAAGTTGGCAAGCTCAAGGATGATGCCTAGCTGGCTAGGAGCAAGCTCCAAGAGTAACAAACCCTAGAACCGCCAGCCAAACACGAACCAAATGTTCTTTCAAGATGGGGAATCGAGATCCAGCCTCCAATCGAAGTTTCCTGCCCTTTCCCTCAAGTTTTGATGGTGGAAGTCAATGGATTTGATTGAGGGATGGAGAAGAAGCAATGTAGGAGAGAAAGAGAGCACGAGAGATATGGTTCTGTTATTATTCGAATTTGAGCGTTGGGAATAAGAAGTGACCGTTGGGGAGGGGCTGGATGGGTATTTATACCCCTTTAGGCCCAACGGTACTTTAAGTGCGGCACTGTAACATTCAATCCGTGGCACTACTGCGGTCCCAAAAATAGGAACTAGATTGTGAAATTTTTCTTGGCTATTTTGGGTTAGAGGGTGGTGTAACTAGTGTTCGTGGGCGGTAGGAAAGACGTGAGCGTTACAAGGAAAGTTGCCGATGATTGCGGGCGGGTCGGGCGATGAGTATGGCGCAGGCGTGAGGGGCTGAGCAGGTTGACACAAACAATCTAGGCCCTTGATTATGAGTGAGTAAGGAGAGAGAACGTCGAGATTTAATGCAGTGTCCGTTTTGAAAAAGTTTTTTTTCCATTTGTAGGCTAGACAAGTTGGTACATTAGTAGGGTAGATTGTAGGCTAGACAAGTTGGTGCATTAGTAGGGTAGATAGATACATTATAGGTTCTAGCCCACAACTTTTTTTCTATGGATTCTTCTTATTTTATAACCATTAGATCTGTTTAAATATAGATCGTTCTGGTTTTTATCAATGCACCGTAAAAATTCTCGTAGTGTGAATGTTTATATGCATATTTGGGACTAAATTTGTTTGCATTAATTTATATAGATTTGTTATGGAATGATGAATTTAATATAACCAGAACAATATTTTTATTATTGTAATGATGATTTTTATTAATTTTTAAACTGTATATATCGAAATTATATAGCGATTGCCTTAACAAATTAGATAGATAGATGGATGTTTCTGTTTCTGAGCATGTGCGAAGAAGTGGAGTCGGCCAATTAGATACATGGACAGATTTTTTTTTATAACAGGGGTCTCCCCATTCCCATTCATTAAATGGAAATACGCAATGTCATACAAGAGTTTGAAGAAGAAAAAAAAAGACAGTATCCCAGATAACAGATTAATTAAGATAGCTACTGATTATTGATGCCACTTCGACTCGCTATATCATCCAGATCTTCCCCAGCCTTGACTCTTCCTTTTAGTCTTCGACAACCAATCATCATAATCAGATCCCTCCAGCGTGAACTCCCAGAGGATCGCCAGCCTTCATCCCTGCAACTTTGTTCTTCTGAGCATCCTTCAGCTCTCGGGCCTTCTTGTAGAGACGCTCCACACCATTGAGTAGTGCCACCTTGTCTTCAGGAGGATAAAGACCTGCCCAAAAACTTATTAGTGCACCTGCATGATAAATGATGTCTAAAGGATCTTTGATCACTTTTTTGTTGAAGTTAACATCGTTTCTAGCAATCCATATCGACCAACATACTGCAGAAACACAGGTTACATGATAAATTCTACACTTTGGTAACCATATTTCCATCCATAACCAACACTGCTGTAAGCTACCAGGAATGGAATTGGCACCAATAGTGCCAGCCACACATGCCCACACTACTCTAGCAACAGTGCATTGAAAAAACAAATGATCAATACTTTCATTTGCATTACAGAAACTACAACAGGGAGAACCTTTCCAATTTCTCTTCAAAAGGTTATCCTTAGTTAAAACCACACCAATTGATAATAACCACATGAAGTACTTGATCTTAGGAGGAATCTTTCCTTTCCAGATATGTTTGAGATAAGGGTCATTGTCATTGTCTGTAAGCTTGTTATACACTGATTTGACAGAAAATTTTTCTTTTTCTCCCACTTCCATTTAATGGTATCATTTTGATCAGGAGTATGAAAGTTAGTAGTCTGATTTAGAATATGATTCCAGACAGTACTCAGGTCAGCTGGTAACCATCTTCTAAAGGTAATTCTGACTTTATCAGATTTAACACTATTGACATCGACCATTTTTTGATTACTTAGACTATATAGAACAGGATTAATATCACATAAAGGTTTGTCATAGAGCCAGGGGTCTTCCCAAAATCTAGTCTTAGAACCATTATGACAATTAACTTCTCTACCTTGTAGGTAGATGTTTTTAATTTTTAGCAAGTCACTCCACATTGGAGAGTCATCTAACCTGTGTGATACAGTGTGGATGGTTCTATTGCTTAAATATTTTGCCTTTATCAGAGTCTGCCAAAGGCCTTCCTCAGTTTCTAACTTCCACCACAATTTACATAGGAGACTAATATTCAGTTTGGCTATATCTTTAATGCCAGCACCACCCCTTTTCTTATCCCCACACACCTTTACCCATTTGATTAAATGGTATTTCTTTTTTGGTCCCTCCTCCTTGTCGAGAAAAAGGACCTTCTACTCTTATCATAAGCCTTGATAGTAGTAGCTGGGAACAAATAGACAGACATGTGATACATTGGAGCATTATTCAAACTAGCGTTAATAAGCTGAGCCCTACCAGACCATAGTTAAATTTCCACCTTTCCAAGGATCTAATTTTCTTTGGCACTTTTCTTCGGAGAGGGGCCCGATCGGCAACATGTAACCTACTAGGGCTAATAGGTACTCCCAAATATTTGACAGGGAATGTTCCAGTTTGACAATTGAACAATTCAGCATAGACATTACTCAGTCATCTCTATCATTTATGATCAAATTTCACTTTTACTAAAATTAATTTTCAAACCAGCAAGCATTTCATACATATACAACAGCAATTTCATGTTTCTAGCACCTTCAATATCATTTTTTTAAACATAAAATGGTGTCATCAGCATATTGCAAGATGGCCACCCCTTTGGGAATAATATGGTCCACCAAGCCTACAAATAAGCCATTTTCTTTGTGCTTTAATGACCATTCGAGTTAGACAATCTGCTGCAAAATTGAATAATATAGGAGATAAGGGATCCCCTTGTCTCACTCCTCTATAGCTTTTAATGTATGGACCAATGGCATTGTTGATTTTGATACTTATAGTTCCCCAGTCACTACTTAAATCCAACTGCACCATGTGTCACTAAATCCTCTCATTTTTAAAGCAGTCAAAAGTAGTTTCCAACTAACCATATCGTAGGCCTTCTCAAAATCAATTTTAAACAACACTCCTACCTCTTTTCTTCTCTTAACTTCACAAATTATCTCATGCAAACATAAAATCCGGATACTATATTTACGCCTTTAGTAAAAGCAATTTGATTACGATTGAATGAGTTTGTCGGCATATGACTCAATTCTTATAGTGAGCACTTTGGTGATCGACATAAATGCAATTGAGAGAAGACAAATTGGACGATCTTGCTGAATTTTGGTAGCATTTTTAACCTTTGGAAGGAGTGTAATAATACCAAAATTAAGTCTAGAAATGTCAACTCTACCGGCATGAAAATCATTAAATAGCTCAATAATGTCCATTTTGACAGTTTCCCAACAGCTCGATAGAACTCTATGGGAATTTTATCAGTCCGGGGGCTTTATTTTTCTCCATTTGAAAAAAGAGCTGATTTGATTTTGTTTCACTAAATTTTTGACATAACTTAGTATTATCTTCCAATTTGAATGCTCTCACATCCATCCTGATGCTAGGATCTAACTGGATGTCATGTTCTACCCCCCGGACCAAAAGGTCTCTATAGTAGGCAGTTGCATGATTTAAGAGTTGATCCTGTCCTTCAATGATATGGTCCTCATTTTCAAAGCTAACTATATTTGTTTTCCTGTGCCTCCCATTAGCACATTTGTAGAAAGTAACTAGTGTTCAAATCCCCATTAACAACCACTTCTCTCTACTTCTCTACTTTGCCAATAGGATTCTTCTGTAGAAGATATTCCATATTCTCACACATGAGATCGACTTTTAATTTGTCTTGATCATGTGTTAATCCACTGGATTCCTCCAATTCCTCTAATTCTTGAAGCCTTATCTGATTTTTCCTTCTGTTTTTTCTATACTCACCCTGTATGTTCAATCCCCAACCTTTAAAAAATTGTTTAATCAACTTCAACTTTTGATGGATTCTATCTAGTGGAGTTTTTTGCTCTGCAGGGTTTTTCCTCAAATTTTCTTGACTTCATCATGGAAATCTAGATGATCTAGCCAAGTTAGCTCAAATCTAAATTCAACATTTGTTGATTTTGGTTTTTGACCCCAAGAAAGTATAAGAGGATTGTGATCGAAACTTCTCTAGGAAGTTTCTTAACTGATGGTTAGGGGAAACAAATCCTCCCAACTGTTGGAAACTAGAATTCTATCTAGTTTTCCATTGTTGGGGGATGGTGGTTATTAGCCCAAGTATATGGACCACCACTCATGTTTAACTCTTTAAGCTCATAATGAGAAATCAAAGCATTAAACAATTTTATGTATTTAAAGTTCTTGATTTCACTATTTTTTCTCAAAAGCAAATCTAATGATATTAAAATCACCCCTAATCGGATATGGTTTGTCACATTCAGTACTGAGAATCTTGACAATTCAGACAGAAAAAGGGATTTTCCCATCATCATCCCGAGCATCTCCATAGACTATAATCAAATTCCATTTGGTCTTTAACCTTTTATCCCATAGATCAACTTGGATCATATAATCACCTTGTTTAAAAGGAGTCTATTACAAACCATTCATACTTCACTCCTACAAGAATCCCCGGACTTCCCTCGGAAGGATTCCATAACCAAAGATAATCTGATTAGTATATAGACTTCTAATTAAAGAAGCATCACACTTTTCAATCATAGTCTCTTGTAAGCCTATGAAGTGAAACTGATACTCAAAGATCAGATCCTTTAGAAAAGGTAGCGGTACCCTTTTTTGGATACCCCTACAGCTCCAAATCAAGCCATTCATATTCATAATTTTTTTTAGGCCTCCCTCTTTTTTTTTTATTCCCAACGGGAACTTCCTATTTATGCTTTTTCCCTTCTTATTGATAGGAGAGATTTTGAGAGCTTTTCTAGTCTCCCTTTTTCTCTGTTCAGATTGGGACTTAGAAAGCTCATCTTGGTCAGAAGATTCTTCATTAATCCAGTCAAGTTTTAAGTGCTCTGAACCCTCATCCCGGTGTGACTGGTCAATTTTATCATCTACTTCAGTAATGGCCACATTAGAGTTAATTTGTTGTTGTTTATGAAACAAGCTAATTCTAGCATTTTCAATTTCTTTCAACACATCAAAACTATTGCTACTAGAAACCCCAACAACAACTCCAATTTGTTTAGCAATAGAATCAATCTCAACATTTGACATAACGAAATAGTTGGTAAGGGGGTGGAATCATTACCTTCGGTTTTTCTTTTTTTAGCCATCATTTCATTCTTGTCTGAGTAGTAAGAGATATCCTTGGCCAACCGTTCACTCCTTCTTTTTCAAACTCATTAATTTCATTGTTGGTCTTCTTCTCACCTTGCGTATTCTTGAGTATCTTATCAGATGGTTCAGTTTTGTCAGATAATATCTCATCAAGGATACTATTAGGAGAGTTAGTGATCTGATCATCAGGTGTGAACACCTCAGGTGAGATCTCAGGTATATTGACACCAACATAACCACCTATCTGTTTTCCATCAAAACTCACATCATGAATTACATCCACTTGCATTAGTTATAGTGAATGTCTTATCCATCTCATCCACCTGATCTGTATTTCCCATGACTCCAGCAGATGTATCAGGTATCTTACCAGACTTGGTAACCACAACAATGGAGATAGATTCACTAGTAATTAGACTAGTACCAGCAGCACCTTTATCCTTTACCTTCTCAATTTCTAGGATAGCACTGCCCCCCACATTGTTACTGACCCATATGCCTTCACTTTGACTCTGCCCATTGTCATAGCCGGCTCCAACTCTATCAAACTTGCTATTTGATTTGTTACCATGGCCGTAGCATTACTTGTACCAGCCCCATCAAGAGTCATTTGTTTACCAAATCTGCTCGACTGTTAGTCACCTTGATACCACTTTTTAGGGCTCTTTCCTCGGCTTCAATCTCAACCTCTCTTTCAAACAGAAACTCATACATAGATAAACCCAGAGTGCTTCTTGCAGTCCTTGGAACTTTTGCCACTTCAATGCAAGCAATGTTCACCCTGACATAATCTGGACTGAATCTAGTATCTTGATCAATCTCTATAACTCTACCAACCAGTCCTCCAACCTTGCCAATAGTTCTGATTGATCTCTGATCCACAGGGATGTGATGGATTCTAAACCAGGCTCTTTGCAGTTTACCAATGAATCCATCATTTTGGTTCCATGTTCCACTTTCATCAAGGCATCAGCACACTCCATTGGAAGAAACTTGAAATGGCACCATTGATTCAGAACTTGAGTACTTGGAAACTTAACGGTGAACCTGCCCTCATCCAGTTGTTTTGCTCTCCCATTTCCAAGTTTTAGGACCCCATAGAATCTGTCAAACTCATCCTCAATCTGTTTCCCAGTAGCATGCCCCTCCACAATAGTGACAATTGCAGTGCTCTCCTTCTCTCTAGTAGCCTGAGAATCTATATTTTCCTCAATGAAGAAGAAGCTTTTGATCTTCAACTTGGTGGCACATAATTCTGGTGCGAGAATTCCATGGGATGCACCTTCTACAGGTATGTAGGTAGTATGAGTGCACCAACCACATGACTCACAAAAAAGCCTCCTGCAGTCCTTAGTGAGATGGTTGTACATGCCACAATTTTCACATGGTACCCTATTCTGCATCACAGCATTGCCTCTACCCTGATTACCACTAGGGCCATTGGTAGGGATTGAGATATTACCTTGCTTTGAGTTCTGATTCTCGGATGAGATTTCCTCTTTATCTTTTTTTGCCACTTCCTGAACCTCAGACTTGGATGCCTTGTCGAGGGTTCTTCTCAACTCTGCTTGCCTCTATCACTCTTGCCTTATCCTCATCTTGCTTCTGTTCTGATTCAGCAGTTTCTTGAGAATTCTCCTTGGGGTGATTGACACGCTCCCAGACGTTGCCCCTAGCAGGAGTCCTGCCAGTACCACGCCCGTATCTGCTGGTACCAAATCCTTCTCTACCATAACCTCTCCCGTTGCCTCCACCCCGATCCAACAGCACAACAGGAGCAGGAGATGATTGCATAGCCGATAAGTATGACTTGGTTGGGGTTCCTCTCCAGAGGTAACCTATGGCTTTGGTGAGATTGGGGAGTTTTAACCCTAGGGGTGAATTGTTGGGGATTGGATTTGAGATTGATTTGCGGTCGACTTAGTGAGTCTGCTTGGGGAAGGGGAAGGTGCGGTAACCGGACTCATCCCCCACCTCAATCACCTTGTCACCTCCCACCCAAAAAGGTAACACGTGTCCCGAGTTTGGAATCGCACCCGAATCCCGGGTATTACACGCACCGGGGGAGGTGGTCGGAACCACCGATCCACGTGTTCGAGAGATCACAGCTGTTCTGATTTGAAATCAGTTCCCTCCCATCCCCTGTTTTTGGCGATTTGCTTTGGCTATTCCATCGAAATTGAATGGTAGGACCTTGAATTTGATCCTATCACACTCAAAATCTCCAATCAAAATCGGATCCTCCTTAATCCCCATTCTGCCTTCTCTAATGGATGCCGTCAAGGGTATTGTGATCGATCGGTTTTTCTCGTTTTTGCGGGAGCTTCCGTATGTTTCAATGGTGAATGCTCACCGGCGGTGATCCCCAAGGTCCACTACGGGAATCGCCTGATTTGCGAGTCGCGGAGCCCACTTTCGGCAAAGGCTTGTGCGCCTTCGGCGAATCCTTTGCGAGTGCCAAACTTCGGCGAGCGCACTCGGCAAAGAATGACTCGGCAAACCATTCTTTGCCGAGTGCTAAATGTCGAGCACTTGGCAAAGCGTCGCCGAGTGCCATGTCGGTGCTCGGCGGCTGTAAGCGTCAACGTTACATACGACGCCTCTTTGCCGAGGTGCCAGCGTTGGGCACTCGGCAAAAGATTGAATATTTAAAACCTTTGCCGAGGGCGGATGTCGGCACTCGGCAAAATATTGATTTTACCAAAAAAAAAAAAAAAGGCTTTGCGAGTGCAATAAAAAATGCACTTTCGGCAAAGTTACTAATCATTTTGCCGAGTGCCATACGGGGCACTCGGCAAACCTTACCATTCTTTCTGCAGGGGGCCCGGCTTTTGCCGAGTGCGGCCTCGGCAAGCTGGAATTTCATTTTTGCTGTTTACGTTGATTGTTGGTGCAAATCAACATATACATATACCATAAGCATTCATATATACATCATAAACCACATATATCACCAATTCACATATATAATCCACATATCTCACAAATTCACATATATAATCCACATATATCACAAATTCACACATATAGTCCAACATCCAAACGAAATTGAACATGTCCAACATCCAAACGAAATGTAACATGTCCAACATCGAAACTAGATCTATCACGATTAAACATGTCCAACATCAAAATAAATCCATCACCACCAACTCAACTTCACTACCCCGACCCGTGGCCTCCCAGTGCGAAAAGAGTGTGAGGGGCCCTCACCTTGCCGGGATACCACCCCCTCTTTGCGGCGCCGATTGGTACGTCCACCCGTGGTGTGTAGGAGGGGCGATGTGGAAGCCCGTAGTGTGGCCGCTGCGTGCCGGAGGAGGAACGCCACCTGGCCACGTGTACTGTGGAGTCGGGCCAATCGGATGGGGTGGAGAAGGGCCACCTGGAGGAGTCGGGTTCGAACCCGCCGACAGTGGCTGCACAAAGGAGAGGCGATCTCATTAGTACCTGCAGGTGAGCCGCACAAGCCAAATAAATAAACAACAACATATACTCACCGGAGTCCCTGCAGGAGGAGGAACGGGAAACGGGGGTGGAGCGAACAGCGAGGGAGGCAACGGAGGCAGGGTCACACCCGGGATTTGGAGGCCACTGGAAGTAGCCCGCCGTCGTCCACGGTGATCGGCGCCCGAGTATTGCTGGTATGCCTCCAACTCCCGCCGATGGGCCTCTGCCTGGGCCGCCTGCCTGGCCTCAAACTCTGCCGCCTGGGCCGCCTGCTTGGCCTCCAACTCTGCCATCCGGGCCTGCAATATTACACCCGTAACGTTGAAACAATGCATAGGCAGCGGACATGTGTAAAAAACCGGTGAGCGCGAATGAAACTGAAATTACACGAAACTCTGCATCATCTGCGTGGAGCTCTGCTGCCGAGGTGCTATGGGGATGTCGGTGGAGGTCGTGCTCCTTGAGCGAATCACGCTCAGCCTGTCAACAGAGGACGGGTTGATCGCGCTGTTGGCCATCCAGAACCGGCCGTGCTGCTTCCCTCCTCCCAACCTCATCACCAGGTGCAGGTCCAGGGACGCGGCTGGATCAAGTCGTCCCCCATAGCGCTGCTTTGCCGCCTCGGCGTCATGGGTAAGCTTGGGGTAGACGCACGCGGGCGTTGGTGTACGCCTGGGCCCCTTCGCCGGGTTGTAGACGTTGGCCTTGTCGATCGCTCTGCCGGCTGTGAGTCAAGGCGAACCCCTCGTACTCGCTGATGTCTTTGGCCTTCATGCGAAGCGGACTGCGAGGAGAACACAGAGATGGTTAGAAGTGAAGAGATTTGAGCGCTTGAATAAAAAAATCAACCGAATCGTACCCATCTATCCATATACACTGGGAGGGGCACGCTCCCTTGGTGGTGTGGCTTCCCTTCCATCTCCAAGCGACATCTCCGACGGAGTCTCTTGGTCTCGTACGTCTCGTCCAAGAGCCACTTGTCCACAATGGACTCCCAGCAGTCCTTGTACTTGCTGCACCACTCCGGACACATCTGCATGACATAGCAGAGGATGAATGGAAGCCTGCTTATTTTGCATTGAAGGAATCGGGGAATAAATGTGTTCTACAAACCTGGATGTACTGGTCCACTGGTGAGGTCGGTCTCCCTCGGAGCATCATCTCTCTTGCTTCATTCTTCCTCACCACCTTGCCAAAAACACGTCGGCGTTGAAGGAGATGATGCAGCCGACACGGGCCTCGTGGTCCGGGTCCTTGAGTGGGTCTCGGCGGACCACATCACTGCACTCTAGCGGCCACTGCCTCTTGCCCCCGCCTCGCGTGAAGTAGTTACGCATACGGACAACATGTATCATTCTATTATTTAAAAAACATAGTATTTAAAAAAATGTGAAGTAATCACGCATACAAACTCACCCAGAAGTCCGCCTTGATCTTCGGCAAGGGCGCCCTCCTCACAGCGCCGAAGTGCTCCCACGTATAGAGGCGGCTCCCTCCGTCCCATTGTTCACCAAGCGGGGAGTAGTTCTCTTTAATCGAGGCTCGGATGCCATTGATATGGCGCGAACTGCCCTCGCACAATCTTCTAGTTCTTGCCCACGAGCCATTAAGACGAATTGTTAGTCGACGAGTTCGATTTTCAACATGTCATATGAATAAGTAGTGAAAATATCAATGGCTACTTACTTTTCACCGTGGGGTCGAATCACCGGGCGGTGGGCGAAAAGGGATCGGCAAGTCTGGGAGGGTCGAGGCCCTTATACTGGTAGACCTTGCTGGCACTCGAGGAAGACGTCTCACAGGTGTCTCTTCGGCACCGGTGTCCGAAGAGGACGGTGTGTGGCCCGGCGACGACGGTGGCGGCCCGCGACGGGCGGCGGGGCCGATGAAGCCCCGACAAACTCAAACAAGCCTCCTCGTGGACGGGCGGCGTCGGCCGCGCCTCGACGACGTCTCCACCGTCAGTCTTTGCTCCTCCTCCTCGTCGGCCTCCTCCTCGTCGGCGTGGGGAGAGGGGGGGCCTCGCGTAGAGGGGGGACCCCTGCCGGCGTTGCCGCCTTCCGCCCGGGGCATTTTGTCGAGTTCCTGCAAAGACAAAGAGTAAACCAATTAGTATTGCAAAATGAATGAAACATAATTGAAAGGTAACAATAATAACAAAATAGTATTACATGATTTAGAAATTATCTCCCCGAATGCCAAAGGCTGGCATGTAGTCATCACTATCACTATCACTATTGTAATCATCAATGTCACCATCCTCATCATGCAGACGCCCTCAGCATGTGCATCGCCCTCTACAACTCCTTCGCGCACCATCCTCCATCGTTCAAGAATTTGCAAGTCCTTAGCATCCTGCACCTCATCACCCTCGTCCTCATCGATGGCGTTGTCTACTTCCATGCCCATCAGCGAAAAGAATATCTATCTCCAAGCGTCCTTCTAGCCCCTCGGGTTGATAGAACTCTTCGATGTTTGGGTCAAGGATGTAATCATCATCGTTCGGAACAGGCGCTTTTACCGTGCGGCGATACCTCTGCTGCACAAGGTACCAACCCGCAAGGTCCTCATGTTTTTGGCCCATGGGAGGTAATAAACTTGTGTGGCGTGTATATTAGCCACAATATAGACATCCTCTCCTCCATATACGGAATCCCCGTCGAATTTCGACTTGCCCAATCGTAGGGTCTACTTTTGTGTCATCGGGATCGAACCAATGGCATTTGAATACCACTAGCTTGAGCTCTTTAGGACCCCGGTTCAGCTCATATATTTCTTCGACTATGCCGTAATAGTCCTTTCTTATCCAAGCCGGGCGTTTAACTCCGGTGCATGTTGTTTTGCGGTTGGGCCGACTCTCCTCGTAGCTTCTCGTGCAAAGCGATAGCTATTCACATCATAAATGGTGAGCGAGTTGACCCTACGGGGAAGCCATTGCCCACCTGTTTTAAATCTTTGCACATTTAGGCATGCAATGCGGGCACGCAAGGTGAGGCCACGTAGATCGTTACATTATATGTTACTAGGACCAAAGTGGAATATCAAAGTCGGAACGAGGTTAGTTGGATGGTACCTTTGAACGAGAACCAAGAAATAAAATCGGGCTGCCCATTTTTTAGAAGATTGTCTTCTTGTTGCAAGGTAGGAGCCCCATTCCCTCTCCAGTGTTGACCAATAAATTCCCTGAAAAAATCAAGGCAAGTGGGTCGGATCGATAGGTGGAGGATAGTGACGGCGTATGGAACAAGCTCATTGAGAACTTACTGGCGATAAGGAGCCACCGTCAAGGTTTAACAACACATAGAGCATGATAGTGCGCCACTCATCAAAGGACAAGTGCTTGTGGGTAGCTGCGCTTCCTCTTCTGACTTGCCCTCTGAAAAGGCTGAGGTTCGATGAACTCTCGTCGGCATTGTAACGAGGGGTAGGATTGTGGGCGCTTTGGGAAGTTTTCTCGGTATAGTCGCTGTGTGAAGGTCGACACCTCCTCTAGAATGTATGCCTCTGCCCACGGAAGGCTCAATTTTGGCTTTATTCACGCATTTTCTCCGAAGTACCTTGAGAGCCCTCTCGATTGGATAGCACCAACGGAACTGCGCGGGCGCCCCAACCGTGCCTCGCTGGGAAGTTCAAAATCAGGTTCCTCAACGACCGGGAAGAAGCCAGGTGGAAATATCATCTCCAACTTGCGGATCAACAAAGGTGCGGCACGCTCCGGATCAGCAATCGCATCCCGAGATAACTCCTTAACACAAAGTTGGCGGAAGAAAAGCTCAACTCTGCGGGGCGCCACCACACTGGCTCGGGGAGGTATCCCCGAGTCATCGCGGAAGGATCCGCTCAATCCATATGTGGAAGTCATGACTCTTCATCCCTAAGACTTTCATAGTGCAAGTTCACTCCCCTACTCAGTTCGCCGCATACCCATCAGGGAACGATAACGTCTTCATCCCTTTGTAGTACTTCCTTCCTATCGGCCCTTTTTGATGATGTAGTCCGGCGGGCCCTTTTTCCATCTCTTCCCGGGCTAGGGGTCTCTATCACTAGCTTTGGTCTATCGCACATCATCTCTATGTCAAGTCTAGCCTTAACGTTGTCCTTTGACTTCTTAAGGTCCATGGTTGTTCCAAGAGTGCCTCGGAGATATTCTTTTACGTGTGCATTACATCGATGTTGTGTGGAAGAAGAAGATCCTTGTAGTAGGGGGAGATTAGTCAAGCCCGATATATAAGTCCACATGTGTGTGGTACCATATCCAACAAAACAACCTTTCTTTTCATCGATTTTGAGACCCAGCTAGCTCGGCAAGGACCTCTTCACGGTCATAAACTTTGGGATGGGGTCGGTGACTTCAACACCTTTCGTGAAGTGCTTTTTGTCTAGTCTAAATTCATGGTTCTTGGGCAGGAATTGACGATGTTTGTCAAACGAAGAATACTTGCCACCCTTTTGTTCAGCCGGTGAACATCACAGCTACCTTGCATGTTGGGCAAGGGAACCTCCCCATGAACACACCACGCCAAAAAATATACCATAAGCCCGAAAGTCATGCATTGAATACAAGTACCACACATGCATTGTGAAGTTCGTCTTTGTAGCTCGGTGGATGCGTCGATTACCCCATTTTGCCAAGCATCTTGCAATTCATCCCACACTTGGCTGCATGAACACACCCATATTGTTGCCCGGTGCCTGGTATTATCGGCGTCAAAAAAATGCTTGAGCTCAAACATGACACCGGGGGGAAGATTGAGAGGATCCGCGAACACGGGCCAACAAGTTATGCGGGGCGCTTTACATTCCGTACGGGTTGAACCCCTCTCATTGCGAGCGCTACGCGTACATTCCGAGCCTCCATAGCTTTTTCAGGATGCATATTATCGAAGTGCTTCCATGCATCACCATCCGATGGGTGTACCAACTTCTCAGGACTGTATCTTTTGCCCTTCTTGTGCCATGTCATTTGTTTCGCGGACTCCTCTGTCATGTACTGCCGTTGGAGCCTCGGTACGAAAGGAAGGTGTCGTAGGACCATCTCGGGGATCTTCGACTGTTTCTTCCTGCCATCACTACATTCTACCTCCACAAACCTAGAGGCTTTGCACTTTGGATAGTGCGTTGCTTCCTTGAGGTCTCCCCTAAATAGGACGCACCCATTCGGACAAGCATGGTGCGACTCATATGGCATCTTGAGTCCACGAAGGAGTCTGTGACTCGTGCGTGTTCTTCGCGGGGCGTGACCCTGAAGGAGGCGGTTGCCAATAGCGACAATAGGGTGTCGAAGCCGTCTCGACTAATGCTCAATTGCGACTTCAACGCTATAAGGCGTGAAATTGCATCCAACCGTAACCATTGTCTTCTCGTGAAGGGGCTGGCATGCGCCTCCATCATCTCTCGTAAACGCCTTTGCGGTTTCCTCGGGTTCCTCCTCAATACTCCATTGAACCGTGCATCATGAAAGTCGACATCATAATGCGCCATCCCCAAGCATCGCATCATACTCCTCGAGGAGGGCCTCACCACGTCCTCTCTAATACGATCGGCTTCACCGTGGAAGATCCAAATGCTATAGTTTGGGGCGAATCCATTCTTGTAAATATGTTTGCCCATTTCAACCTTTCGTTGCTTTTCTTGTTCTTACATTTCTTTGCAAGGGGCGGGGCATCCGAATAGACCCTTTAGCAGGTGGGCCAAATGCATGCTCCGGGGAAAGTATCGGTCCCCCATTCTAACCCATTCAAGGCTCTTACTTGCGAAGCCCGTGTACATCCACTCACGGTTATCCATCCTCTGTCATACGCCCATGTCGGCCGAGCCATATAACCGAGCAAATTTGCATCTACACGCGTTCCTACCATCTAATAGGTAAGGGATAGGTCCTAATCCCACCCGAGGATGCGTAGACAAGGTTAGCATCCATGCTCGGCTCGTCCGAGCCGAATTTCGGCAACACCTCCCCGCTGTTCTCCCCGATACACGCCCCGGGCGGGGAGGTGTGTATCCGGAGAACAACGGGGAGGTGTTGCCAAAATCCGGCTCGGACGGGACCTGAGCATGGATGCTAACCCATCTACGCATCCACGGGCTGTCCAAAAACGTGGACAATCCGAAAGATACGGTCGAGATATGCACAGATATGCATACCAACAACCATATCTCTCTTTTCGGACGGGGAGACGCCCCTAACCGGGTCGCGCTATGTAAGACAACTACAAGGACGGGACGGAGGTGATTAATACCTACGGTGTCGGTGGAGATGCGGTGCAGCAAGACACGCAGCGCCCACGAGGACGATCGGGGTCGCCGAGTCCCTCCCACAGGTCCTCCTACAAAACAAGGGCAAAAAATAGTTAGTGTCGACTCAAAATTTCGGCAAAGACCTCCCCCGCATGGGGAGATTCCCAAAACCTGCAAAAAACATGGCACGAAGGCCAACAACCACATGCATATACCAAATATGGGCACCAAGGCCACCAACCACCAGTATATCAACAAGAGTCATTCAATTCTCGAAACCATGCAGATGAAAGTATTCAAGTATTACCATAACAATTACTACTAACTCTACAACTATTACTAACAACTACTAACACTACTAATACTAACCCTACAACTACTAACCCTACAACTATTTACTAACTATTTACTAACTACTACTACTAACCCTACAACTAACACTACTAACCCTACAACTATTTACTAACTATTTACTAACTACTACTACTAACCCTACTACTAACACTACTAGAAGGATAGGGCTTACCTTGGCCGCGGAAAACACGAAAAACGGCGGCCGGCGTCGATCACCTTCTTCCTCCTCTCCTTCCTCTTCTTCCTCCTCCCCTTCCTCTTCTTCCTCCTCCTTCTTCCTCCTCCCCTTCCTCTTCTTCCTCCTCCTTCTTCCTCCTCCCCTTCCTCTTCTTCCTCCTCCTTCCTCTTCCTCCTCACCTTCCCCTTCCTCCCTCTTCCTCCCTCACCTCCCCTTTATCCCTCTGCCACCTCCCAACAATCCCTCGGTCGGCGAGGCAGAGGGGCCGGCGTGGGTCAGGGGGCGGGGCAGAGGGTGGGCGGGTGGCCGGGCGCCGCCGGCGGCGCCGCCGGGAGGCCGCCGGGGCGCTGGCCCAGGCCGGATCGGCGCGGGCGGGGCGAGGCGCGGCCGCGGCGGGCGGGTCCGGGGGCGCGGCGGGGCGGGTCCGCGGCGGCGGGGGGCCGGATCCGGCGAGTCCCGATCTCTCGAGTTTTTAGGCATCCGACGTCACAACTTGCTCGAAACTTTTTCAAATTTTTACCACAGCCTCCTCATGAGATGACAAGACACCTCGCCAAGTTTCGTGATTTTTAAACTTCGTTTGGATTTTATAGAATTTAAAAACACTTTTCCCGCACGTGACTTCGTCATGTTCCGACACATAAATGTTCGTAATTTCGCGAGTCCTTGGATTGAGCCTAAACATATGCCAAACATCATGAATAGTAATTTTTGAATGACCACATTCCATTATTTCATGTACCTGCAGTTCAAATTTGGAGTGGTCCGAAAATGCAAGAAAAAAGAAATAATTCATGAAATATTGCAAAACAACTTTAAATTGTCCCAAATCCTGAACATGAGATGTAATTATTGTACCAAGTCCACACAAAAAATATGGGCCGAAAAAAAAAAAAAAATTAATGGTTTGCCGAGTGCCGGGTGTTGCACTTGGCAAAGACCATGTTTGCCGAGAGCATATCTTTCAGGCACTCGGCAAAAGTCACATAATTTGCCGTGCTTAACGCCGCGCACTCGGCAAAGGTAACGGCTAGCGTGACCGTTTGGCTCTGTTATCCTTTGCCGAGTGTAGCTGTTTGCCGAGGGCTACGCACTCGGCAAAGGTTTATTTTGCCGAGTGTGGAACACTGCCGACAGTCTGGCACTCGGCAAAGGAGTCTTTGCCGAGTGCGGAGTATGCCACTTGGCAAAGATGCTCTTTGCCGAGTGCCCGACATTTTCCACTCGGCAAAGGTTTTCGCACTCGGCAAAGAAGCGGATTCCTGTAGTGTGAACTTGTAATAATTTCAGTACTCCGTTATGTAATATATTCTCTCTTACTTCTCTGTGAAACGGTTTTCGCAATTGTTGCACATCTCTACATGATTACGGTCCTGGTTGTTCGGTTTGAAATCGGGTGGATTTCAGTTCATAGGCCAATTTATATGGAGTCAAGTCGGGGTTTGATCACTTTCGTGATCGGATTTTCGTACTTAGACACATAATTTTGATTCTGTGACAAAGGCACAGTAACGACGACCTCCCCGCTGGCCCGCGCAGCCCTGGTTTGATTTACTTCCTCATTGGCTTAGATTATCAAGCAGCAGAGGGCAGCAGCAACAACCCAAGACGACAAGGAAGACTATCTGAAGAGCGCGGTGAGGCCTCTAAGCTATTCGTAGACCTTTCATCTCCATACCTTCGTCGAATTAGTGTCTTCGGCAAATTTTGGAGGCGTAGCGAAGAGGGAGCACATGACTCGTGCAAGGAGGGCTCGCTACTGCGTTTCTTCGTCTCTATACCAAACTAAAAACTGTTGTTCCTGTTCTCGAGGGAAGTTACCAAAACATGGGGTATGGATCGGGACCTTGGTGGGACCAAGTTATCCGTTTATACAAGGCTTACATACGTTTCTACCGTGGGCGTCCATCGGTCTCTTCCACAAGAGCCACAGAGAAGCCTATAATGGTATTGATGTCAAGGCTACATATGCCATATTATGTTGACAACATGGTTTGAACGTCCTCTCATCTATGACGATATTATGAGGTGGTTTGCGGTACGAGCAGCTACTAGTTGTACCTTCGTTTGCAATCTCCTGTGGACGTGGTACTATGTAGTGGTCTTGTTCTTGGTCTTGCTCCTCATCTGTGTAAGAAAAAAAAAAAAAACTATGTTATGTTGTTTGCATTCTCTTCTAGAATGCCTTCCACTATGTCCCATGTTGTTTACCGAAGCACTGTAATAATGCTTGAAATTTGATAATGGTTCATTACCTTTACCTATTCGCCGCCAGTTTTCAACTTTGAGCTTCCCATGCTTCGCCTGTCCATTGTGTGGGCAACTCAAAGCAGAGTGTCCATTGGTGTTAAAGTTTGCACGCAGAGCTGGACCACTTACGTGCTACTAGGCTAGGCTACATACATCATCTGATCAGCATGCAAGCAAACACAGTTGAACAAGGAATGGAATAATCATTTGATCCGTGCCGCAAGGCTAATTTTTAGGAGCCATAGGTCGACCTATTTCACTAAAAGGCTATGTCCTAGTCTGGAAAGAAAATTAGTGTGGCTGATGATAAAGTTGCTACTAAAACAGCTCGTGTGTTACTTGTGTTTGAATTTGGTGCCTCTGCGAGTGTGGAGTTGTGAACAGTACTGTGTGTCCCTTAATTAGTGCTGTTTCATTTCTTTTCTTTTCTTTCCTTTTTCTTTTGAGCTGTAACTCTGATCCTGGATGCTGTAATAAACTACGGTAATCCTTGGTTAATGCAATGGAATGGGCAGGGGAGGTCCCTCCACCTCTTATAGGGTTATTATCCCCTCTGAACTCTGAAGAGACGAACTGGGGTTAATTGCTTTTGCTTCTTGAGAACAGAAGGCAGCCTCCTGCCAAGACGGCCTGGCCCAACATCCGGCTAGCCCACTAGCCCAAACATATCAAAGCCCATGGGAAGACGAGGAAAAAGAGACGACGCTAGAGTAGCAGCCCAGTAGCAAACATCACTTGCCGCGCGCAGCCCCGCCCGCTGCTCACCAGTCACTGTCGTCGGCGCCCACTCAATCCCACGCGCCCACGCCTCTGTGGGCTCCACATTTGCCGGCTCATCCAGCGCAAGGGCCGCTCGCCGCTGCCTACTTCTATTGGCGACCGGAGATGGACGGGGAGGAGGAGAACGTCAGGTCGTTCCACCGGACCAGCGCCCGCACGCGCCGCCTGGCCACATGTATGGCATCCGCGCTCGCCAGCTCTGACAACTGCGCCCAAGTAATGGCCCTAACGGGGATTCGACTGATTGCTCCTGCAATCCTACACTACAGGAAACTCAGGCTTTGCCGAGTGCAAAATTCTTTTGCCGAGTGCCAAATATCGGGCACTCCGCAAAGCCTCTCTTTGCCGAGCGTCGCTCTCGGCGAAGATAAGCTCTCGGCATTTCTGGCTTTGCCGAGCCCAAACCGTCAGCAAGGGCGACTCTCGGCAAAGAGGCCACACTCGGAGAAGAGCCGCTGGTTGTAACGCCGTCCTGCGTGCGTATCCTTTGCCGAGGGCCAGGCGTTTGACGCCGGCAAAGGCTAACTTCTTTGCCGAGTGCCCTGCCACCGGCACTCGGCAAATAGGCTCTTTGCCGAGTGTGAGGTTTGGCACTCGGCAAACATTATTATTATTTTTTTTGATTTTGAGTTCAAGTTTTTCTTTGCTACAGTATTTACTCCTCCATATCCAAATTTCAAAATGTTTTCGTACTTTTTACTATATTTCTTTAATTTACCTCTTTTATTTGAATTTCTTTTTTATAACTTACATTTGAACTGCAAGTCATTCGAATAATGGAACTAAATGAATGAAAAATTAATATTCTTGCTTGTGAGTCTAACGTGAGGCCTCATCCGAGAGACACGCTCAAAAATTCGAACATCTTGTGCGCAAAAATATGTCGATTCACTTGCGGGTGAATCGTTTTTACATTCTATAAAAAGCAAACGGAGTCGAAAAATCATGAAATTTGTCGAGTTGTCGTGATATCACATGTGTAGGCTGTGATAAAAATTTAAGGTTTCGTGCAAGGATGGCACCAACGGGACATCTCCAAATGTAAGTCGGGTTGGAGATGTCCCGGTACTCGCAAAGTTTTTAAAAAAATAAAAAAAAAACCTTTGCCGAAAAGCCGCCAGATCTCGCACTCGGCAAAGAAAAAAAAAAAAAAAGGAAAAACCCTAAACCCGCCGCCGCACTCACACTCAGCCACTCACTCACACACACCCGCAACAGATAGCACCGCCGCCCGCACGCCCGCGCAACGCCACCCACCCGCCTCGCCGGCCCCGCCCGCCCGCCGCCACGCCCGCGCCAGCGCTGAGCCTCGCCCCGCCACGCCGCCACCCGCCGACCACCCGCCACGCCCGCCGCCGCACCCGACAAACGCCGCCTGGCCAGACCGCCAAAACGCGCCCGGCCAGACCGCCCGGCCGAGGAGGAGAAGAGGAGCAGGAAAGGAGGAGGAGGAGAAGGGGAGGAGGAGGATAAGAGGAGGAGGAGAGGAGGAGGAGAAGGGAAGGAGGAGAGGAGGAGGAGGATAAGAGGAGGAGGAGAAGGGAAGGAGAAGGGGAGGAGGAGAGGAGGAGGAGAAGGGGAGGAGGAGAGGGGAGGAGGAGAAGAGGAGAAGGGGAGGAGATGAGGAGGAGAAGAGGAGAAGGGGAGCAGGAGGAGAAGAGGAGGACCCCCGCCACCGTAGCACCCGCTGCCGCCCAGGCCTTCGTAGCACCCTCAAGCGCCGCCCGGCCCCGACAAGCCACCAAGCTCGCCTCCCGCCGTTGCCCGATAGTAGCCTCCACCGCCAAAGGTAAGACACAAGCATTTCAGATAAGTAGTAGTAAATACCATTAGTAGCAGTGAAAGTAATCGGATTAGTAGTGGTTGAAACTTTGGATGGTCATTATATATGCTTATATGAAATGTGAATCGAAATGATATGATGAATTGTATATGGTTGTCGGCCATCGTGCCATTGTTTGTAATGTGGTTGTCGGTCTTCGTGCCGTACGTTTTATTGCAGGTTTGGAAACCTCACCGTGCAGGGGAGGTGCTGCCGAAATTTTGAACTAAGCCCTATGTTTTTTTTGGTAGAGAAGAGCCCGTCGAAGTCGAGCCGGAGTACCTCGGCGACCCCGATCGTCTTCCTCGGCGTTGCGGGTCTGCCTGCACTGCGTCGCCTCGCCACTGCACCGACTCGCCACTGCCTCGGTAGCCTGACTCCACCGCCACCCTAGGTATAAATAACCCCTCTTTTGGTCGCATGGTTGTAGATCGCGTAACGAGTTAGGCGTCTCCCGTTCGAAAGAGATACAGCTGGAGGTATGCATTTCTTTGCATATCTAGGACCGTATCTATTTTGGATTGTCCATGTTTTGTGGACAGCTCGTGGATGCGTAGATGGGTTAGTTTTCATGTTCCGTTCTGGTCCGAGATAGAGTTTCGGCATCACCCCCCGGTTGTTCTCCGGATACACACTCTCCCTTGCAGGACGTGTATTAGGAGAACAGCGGGGAGGTGCTGCCGAAATTCTGTCTCGATCGGATCGGAGCATAGAAACGAACCCATCTACGCATCCGCGGGTGGGATTAGGACCTATCCTCACCTATTAGACAGTAGGAACACCAAGTAGATGGAATTCATGGTTGGAATTCATGGTTGCTAAAGGATGGAGGACCGTCAGTGGATGTACACGGGCCGGAGAAGTAAGCGTGATTTCAGCGATGAATGGATGGACAAGACCAATGCTTTCTTGGAATTTGCATGGGGCAATGCTAGTGGATTTTTGCTACTTTGGTGTCCCTACCAAAAATGTGACAATAGGAGGAGAGTTTCCAAGGAGGTTATGGGTAAACATCTTCTCGATAATGGATTTACCAAGGACTATACCGTGTGGGTCTACCATGGTGAAGGACAACGTATGAGAGAGGAGGTGGTGAGACCACACCTCGAGGCTTGTGATGGTGATGCCAGGGTTGTAGACATGTTAGATGATACTCACCAAGCACTTTTCAATGACGCCCGTGAGAAGGAGGCGATGGAGAAGGAGGCAAAGTTGTTCTACGAAATGATGGACTCGGCGAAGAAACACCTTCACGATCACACCACGGTTTTGCAACTGGACGGCATTGGTCGCTTATTAGGGTTGAAGTCCGAGTTAAACATGAGTCGAGCAGGCTTCGATAAGTTGTTGACCGTGGTTGGCACCCTGCTTCCAAAGGGCCACTGCTTGCCAACGAGCATGTACGAGTCACAGAAACTCTTTCGTGCACTTAAGATGCCGTATGAGCAGATACATGCTTGCCCAAATGGGTGTGTCCTATTTAGGAAAGAACACGCGGATGCAAAGTGCTGTCCAAAGTGTAAATCCTCTAGGTACGAAGAGGTACCAACTGGAGATGGTCAGTTGAAGCAGCTTGACATTGCCCAAAAAATCCTAAGGAACCTTCCGTTCGTACCGAGGATCCAACGGCTATACATGACTGAGGAATCCGCAAAACAGATGACATGGCACAAAAAGGGCAAACGATATAGTCCTGACAAGATGGCACATCCATCAGATGCTGAAGCATGGCAATACTTTGATGGAAAACATCCTGAGAAAGCATATGAGGCTCATAATGTACGTGTTGCACTGGCAACAGATGGGTTCAATCCTTATGGAATGAGTACTGCCGCATACACATGTTGGCCCATGGTTCGTTATCCCCTTAATCTCCCCCCTGGTGTTGCCTTTCAACAGGACACCATATTCTTGTAGTTGATAATTCCTGGACACTTGGGGAGTAACATGGGTGTGTTCATAGAGCCTGTGATAATGAATTGATCCGTGCTTGGGAGGAAGGCGTATGGACATACGACCGAGCTACGAAGACAACCTTCAAAATGCACGTTTGGTACCAGTACTCAATGCATGACTTCCTAGCGTATGGGTTGTTCTCGCTACCGTGTGTTCACGTAAAGTTCCCATGCCCAATATGCAAGGAACGTGTGAGGTTCATCCGCTGCGTAAGGGTGGCAAGTATTCGTCGTTCGACAAACATCGTCAATTTCTCCCTCTTGACCATCCATTCAGAAAAGACAAGAAGAACTTTACAAAAGGTGTTGCAGTGACAGAACCTCCACCGCAGATGATGACTGGTGCCGAGGTTCATGCTCAGATAGATGCTCTTGTGGCCAATGAACAAGGTGGTTTTGTGGGATATGGTGAGCAGCATATGTGGACTCATAAGTCGGGATTGGAGAGGCTCCCCTATCATGATGACCTTGTGCCACATTACATTGACATGATGCACACTGAGAAGAATATCATCGAGGCACTTTTTGCAACACTCATGGAAACTGAAAAGTCTAAGGACAACCCTAAGGCTAGAGTGGACCTGGCAACGTTATGCGATAGACCAAAGCTAGAGATGAAGCCTCCCGAAGGCCACAAGAAATGGGGAAGGCCCAAGGCCGATTTCGTCTTGTCCATCGAACAAAGGAGGGAAGTACTTCAATGGATCAAAACACTAATGTTTCCAGATGGGTATGCACATAATCTGAAGAGGGGAGTCAATTTAACTACTCTGCGAGTCAACGGGATGAAGAGTCATGACTACCACATATGGATTGAGCCGCTTCTTCCCATGATGGTTCGAGGCTTTGTCCCTGAGAATCTATGGCTAGTGCTGGCAGAGTTGAGCTATTTCTTCCGCCAGCTATGTGCGAAGGAGTTATCTCCCACCGTCTGCAAAGACTTAGAAGAAGCGGCACCTATGCTCCTCTGTAAGTTGGAGAAGATCTTTCCACCCGGATTCTTCTTACCGATGCAGCATATGATTTTGCACCTCCCGTATGAGGCACGTATGGGGGGCCGGTGCAGTACCGTTGGTGCTATCCAATCGAGAGAACTCTAAAGAATGTACGCAAAAAATGTAGAAATAAAGCCAAAATTGAGCCTTCAGTTGCAGAGGCATACATTGTGGAGGAGGTGTCAAACTTCACAGGAAAATACTATACTAAGAACCTTCCTAGCGTGCATGATCAACCCCCTCATTCCAATGTTGCCGAAAAATCAATCGAAGTTCAGCCTTTTCCAAGGCCAATTCGAAGCACGAAAGTGCATCTACCACTAAGCAACCGGACAATGAAGACCGGCGCGCAAGATCATGCTATATGTACTTGACCAACTCGCCCGAGGGTGGATCCGCGTACAAAGGGTAAGTTCTCAACGAACTTGTTTCAATACGCCGCCGCTATTCAACATCCAACCTCTTTGTTTCTCATTGGTACAGGGAATTCATTCGTGAATCCTGGCCTGAATCGAGGGATCCAGAAATGCACCAAATTGATACCCTTCTTTCACAATGTGCAGGACCAGGGAGGCCAGATTTCATTTCGTGGTTCAAAAAAAAAGGTACTGGCCCAATTTAGCTTGTCCATTTGAAGTTGGTCGCGGCGTTTCAATATTATAACGCTCTATCCTCCTTGAACTTGCAGGCCCAAACGGATCCCTCTATCCGCGCGAAGTTGAGACATGTTGCAAACGGTTGTGACTTAAGGGTTAGGTCATTTACCGGTTATGATGTGAACGGATATCGCTTCCACACGACAAGCTACGAGCGAGTCGACCCAATCAAAAAACCACAAACAAATGCGCGCTTACGGCCGACACTAATGGGAACAAATATCATGGAAGAGTCCAAGAAATATACGAACTATCATTTTATGGCGCCCCACATCTTAAACCTGTGATATTCAAATGCCATTGGTTCGATCCTGATCGTACTCGACGGACCCCAAAAATTAGGCTAGTCGAAGTTCGACCGGATTCCGTGTATCCACGAGCCAATGTCTACATTGTGGCTCAACAGGCTGTGTAGGTTTATTACATGCCATACGCCTGCCAAAGCAAAGAAGAGCTTAAGGGTTGGGAGGTTGTGCAGAAGGTAGCGCCGCATGGTAAACTACCTGTCTCAAATGATGAAGATTATAACTTGATCAACCCAAACACATATGATGGAGAATTCTATCAGGAAGAGGGGCTACCAGGGAGGTTTGTGATAGACCTAACTGCAGCTATAGGAATGGAAGTAGACAATGAATTGGTTCATGACGACGACCATGACGACGAGGTGGAAAATTTGAAGGACTTAGAAATGCTTGAACGATTACGTTTAGGCAATGACAATGAAGACAACATTCCTCCTTCAGATTGTCTTCGTTATTTGGACAATTTTGATAGTGATGATGAGACTTATGTTCCAGCTAATCCCAACCATGATCCAGATTATTTCTAAAATATGTAATACTATGTTCTTTTGTAATTAAGTTTTGTTTATTCTGCTTCTAGTTCTAATTATTTTTTTCAATGTTGATACTGATGACGACACCTTTTGTTTGATTACAGGTGATTAAACAAAGATGGCGGGCGATCGTTGGGGCGGAGAACGTTAGAGGCCCGTGTCCGCATTTTACCCGACTCCCCCGCACTCACTCAGGGGAGGACGTCGGGGAGGGGTCCGACAGGAGGAGGAGGAGGAGGCCGAGGAGGCAGCCGTCTCCTCCCACGCCGGTGCAGAGGACGGCTGACGACGACGCCGAGGAGGACGAGGTGCTGGTGGACCAGACGTCCGGGGAGGCTGAGCAGCAGCCGACACGGGGCAAGGACGACGATGACGTGGAGGAGTCTGGGGACGGCTCAGCTTAGGCTTCCGTTACGGCGGTAGCGAAGTGCTACTTGCGAGGTCCCGCGCGACTCCCTCAGGCTCTGCTTACTCACAACCACCTAGTGGTTCACCCCCAAGGGACAAGGTAAGTAACTTTAGATGTCTTACTTCATTTGAATTTTCGAGACAAACTAATATTTTGTCTTACTTGTGCAGGAACTGGATCGTTGTGTCGGGCGGTGGCTCACGCAAACCCAATGGCATTGTTGGGCTTCTGTGCAGGCAGCACTACCCCGGCATTGTCACGTACCACGTTCGGCCACTACTACCAGGGCGAAGACCCGGACTGGGGCCACAAGGCAGAGAAGGTGAAGAGAGAGTTTTGGGTAAGTCTCCCTCGCACAAAGTTTTTCTCAATACATCACATTCATTTGACTGCACCTTCAAATAATGATTTTGACATCGTGTTTGTATGCAGACTTTCTTCAAATGCGAGGAGGGATTGGAGGAGGTAGTGGCTCAGGTGCTAGAGACGGCCTGCAAAAAACGCGTCACCGACACGCATCACGAGGTGAAGCACCAGGCCGTCATAACCTACCACGCGTCGGTGCTTGGCAAGAGGATGGGGAAGGATGAAGCAAGAAGGACGACGTTGACCCATGACTAGTTTCTATCGGTAGATGAACAACATTAATATTGCTTCGTTTTGAGATTAAGTATGTTTAATTTGATCTTCTTATCTGTCAAATACTTCATGGTGTGTAGATGATTCCCTGATGGTGCCGCACCCACGCCAACTGCTGGGAGATGATTGTGGACAGGTGGTTCACGCAGGACTACCTTGACACACACATCGCTGCGCGCGAGCGGTGTTTGATGATGGAAGGTCCAGCACACCACCAAGGCAGCCGGAGCCTTGCGGAGTACAGAGAATTATGGGTACGCGGTTTCTTTTATCGATTCTGACGCTCAGTCTTCTTTTATCGCCGGTCCAGCACACTAATCTTCTTCCTGTATTTCTCGCAGCTGGCGGCACATCCCGGCCAGGACTGCAACGACTTCCAAGCATATTGCATGTCGCACAAGGGCAAGGCGAAGTCTGATGTATCCTACAATGTGAACGACCCGCCCGAGGCGTACAGCAACCCGAGTGTCGGCACTCGCATCAGTGAGTACACGGTGGCGACTAGGGAGAAATATGGGGAAGATTATGATCCCAGCACTCAGGACATTGATACGGACATCGTCATGAGCTTGGGAGGCGGCAAGAAACACGAGAGGTTGTGGATTGGCGACGGCATCGTCAATAGTGCCGGGCTCAGACTAGCCGACGTCCGAGCATGGAGGACAAGCTCTGACCTGCCGATACGACAACGGCCGAGCCCTGCGATGCACCGGGTCGACGCCCTCCAGGTTCTTCCTGTTTTACTCGTCGTACATTGTTCTTTAAACACCTTACAAGCTTTGCATTACTGAAACACTGAAGTTAAATATTGTAGGCCTAGCTAGAAGAGGAAATGAGGCAACGTTAGGAGCAGCAGGCCCAGCTAGAAGAGGAAAGGAGGCAACGTCAGGAGCTAGAGGCCACGCAGCTGGCGATGGCGCAGAAGCTCGAGCAACTTACTCAGTTCCTAGCAACGTCAGGTGGTTTCACTCTGCCACCTGGGCTCCTAGGTCCGGTCGCTCCACCTCGGCCACGCTTCCGACTCAAGACATTCTCGGGTACTCCCGTGAGTATGATAGCAAAGGGTTTCGTTTGTGCTTTTCCTGTATCAAGTAATCATGTCTAACACTTGCAACCTTTTCTCCTTTGTGTAGGCTGGATCGGCGGGTTCGAATCAGGCGCCTCAAGGTGGTGAGCAAGGCTTCTCTTCACCAGCAACTCAGATTCCACCTTTCCCACCTCTCGGATGAAATTTGGTATGTTTTTCACTTTGTTGGTCTTGTGGTGATACACTTTGGTACATTTGATGCACTTGTGGATTTGTTGGATGGATTTGCGTACGGTTTGCTACATATGTGATATATGCAATGATGGATTTGTTATATGCGACGGATGAGTCAAATATGTGATGAATGTGATATATTTGTGTTCTGTGGATTGAATGGATGTGATATATATGTCATTATTTCTGTTTGTCAAGGAGGAAAGCAAAAATAAAATAAAAATGACAATTTTTCGGGGCTTTGCCGAGTGCAATTGCCATGGCACTCGGCAAAGCCGGGCAAAGTTCCAGCTTTGCCGAAAGTGCCGGGTAATTGCACTCGGCAAAGATGGTTCCTTTGCCGAAAGTGCCGTGGCAGCAGGCACTCGGCAAAGATTTTTTTAAAAGGAAAAAAAATTGCCGAGTGCCAACACTCGGCAAAGATTTAAAAATAAAAAGAAAAATCTTTGCCGAAAGTGCCACGTCAAGACACTCAGCAAAGAATTTGCAATAAAAAAAAAAAGAAAAATTTTGCCGAAGGCCGGCTCTCGCAAAGAATTTACCATAAAAAAAAATCTTTGCCGAGTGTTGGCACTCGCAAAGACGCCGCCGCTTATGACCGACGTTAACGGCCACTTCTTTGCCGAGGTCCAAATCCGACACTCGCAAAGTCTTCGCCGAAAGTGTCTCAAAAAGGTACTCGCAAAGAAATTCCGCCGTCGACCAATTTCCCAAGAGTTCTTTGCCGAGTGCCACTCGCAAAAAAGCCTTTGCCGAAAGTGCAAAAGAAACTGCTTTCCTGTAGTGCTGCTTCCCCTCTTCCTCTTATCCCAAGTCGTTTCCCTATCGCTCATGAAATTATTCTCCTTTTATGTTTTGCCGCCGCAGTTATGAATACCTCCATATCTGTAATGTCATGCAGGCTTCTTTAGCTTGCCTTGAAGCTCTTGAGAGCGACAATGCTGGTGTTGAGGTGGTAGATCTTAATGATGATGAGTACGGATCCATGGATGGCTCCAAGCAACAAGCTGGATACGGAAACCTATGCAGTGGTGGGTCCAGATAAAATTATATATGAGAAGAAAAAGGAAAGAGAATAGGAGACAGGTGTCACATAATAATAAAAAAAAATTATAGATAGATAGAAGAAGACAACTATTGTAAAGCTTAGCTCTTATGACTTAATTTATAGTCAGGTTCTTGGATCTATTATTAACATTTGCTGTAATGAGCGCGCCAACTACGGCTGCCTGACTACCTCGAATCTCGTTGTAGAGATTCGCGTCCCGCGTCAGCATCGATATCGGCCCAATCCAAAGTACGTCGGCAACTTTGTAGTATTGCCAATGCCTTTTTTTTTTTTTTGGCACTATTCAACTTCCAGTGCATGCTTTATTTCGAGAGACTTGAGCACGCCACGCTGCGTGCATCGAACGCTGTGACACGCTGCAGAGTTCGCAAATGGCACGATGGAGCCTGGAGAATGGAGATGCTCTCATGCACGCCACGCTGCCTGCTGTTCCTCCCTCTAGCTTGTAACTTTTGATTGACACATGCTTGCATGTGATGTGTGATGTGATGCTCTTCCTGAAAGAGATAGAGAGAGAACCAGCTTTTCATGTATCCCACGTTGTCCAGCAACGACGGACCAGCTTTTCATGCAATGCCGGTCTGCCGCTAACCTTGTGAAAATTAAAGCTCAATCACTGTCTGGTTCGCCTTTAATGTACTTCTAACCCTACTGCTAGCAAGGACTAGTGCAAGCAACCAATCACACATGATTTTAGATAGTCCGAGTGTGGGTTGATTAATTGGACCCCTCACTATGACAATAATAATATATACTATGTATACGTAGGATGGCCGGGTACAGTACATGACCTGTTTGTGAGAGAGACGAGAGAGAGAGATGAGAGGCCTCACGAGTGCTGTGCACTGGTGGGAGGAGTGGCAGCTACGAGTCCTCGCCCTCACCAGCGTGGCCGTCCAAGTCCTCCTCTTCATCCTTTCCTCCTTGCGTAGGTTTGCTACTACCTCGCCGGCGATGCCGTGGCTATCTACGCCCTCGCCACGCTCTTCAACCGCCATAAGGATCAAGGTGGGCAACTTTGTAGTATTGCCAATGCCTTTTTTTTTTCTTTTGCACTATTCAACTTCCAGTGCATGCTTTATTTCGAGAGACTTGAGCACGCCACGTTGCATGCATCGAACAATGTGACACGCTGCAGATTTTGCAAAGCAAAATCGATGGCACGATGGAGCCTGGAGAATGGAGATGCTCTCATGCATTCCTGGATTTATACGCTGCCTGCTGTTCCTCACTCCCTCTTGTAACTTTTGATTGACACATGCTTGCATGTGATGTGTGATTTGATGCTCTTCCTAAAAGAGATAGAGAGAGAACCAGCTTTTCATGTATCCCACGTTGTCCAGCAACGACGGACCAGCTTTTCATGCAATGCCGGTCTGCCGTTAACCTCGTGAAAATTAAAGCTCAATCACTGTCTGGTTTGCCTTTAATGTACTTCTAACCATACAGCAAGCAACCAATCACATATGAGTTTAGGTAGTCCAGAGCGTGTGTTGATTGGACCCCTCACTAATACTCTCTTTGTCCCCAATTAACTATCGCCATTGGTTTCCGTTCCAAAAAATTTGACTCGATTTATAGTAAATACGTGCAACATTTGTATCTCTAAATAATTTTTTTAAAAATTAGATTCAAATATCTATCTAATGATATTAATTATGCACCATAAATATTAATATTTTTTTATATATATTTAGTTAAAGTTGTTTCTCGGAAGCAGCGAAAACGATAGATATTTAGGGACGGAGGGAGTATTCTCTCCATGTTCCTAGAAAAAGTCGTTTTGGACAGTGACACGGTCTCCAAAGCATGACTTCTTATTTTTATAAAAATATTTATTGAAAAGTGATTTATGTATATTTTTCAAGACAAATTTATTCATATGGTTTTCATATTTCCAACTCAACAACTTAAAAGTTATTCATGATTATATTCCCAATGTTTGATCCAACCTTTGTCTAAAACGACTTCTTTCAGGAATACGGAGGGAGTATATTATATATACGTAGGATGGCTGGGTACAGTACATGACCTGTTTGTGATAGACACTAGAGGGAGATGAGAGGCCTCACGAGTGCTGTGCACTGGTGGGAGGAGTGGCAGCTACGCCTCCTCGTCCTCACCAGCGTGGCTGTCCAAGTCCTCCTCTTCATCTTTTCCGCAGTGCGTAGGCATGCTATTCCTAGATGGGTCAGATCCATAACGTGGCTGGCCTACCTCGCCGGCGATGCTGTGGCTATCTACACCCTCGCCACGCTCTTCAACCGCCATAACTATCAAGGTGGTGGTGGAAGCAGCAACATCAGCACGCTGGAGGTGATGTGGGCGCCTATTCTCTTGCTTCACCTCGGTGGACAGGACGGCATCACCGCCTACAACATCGAAGACAACGAGCTGTGGAGACGACATGTGGTCACTGCGGTGTCTCAGGTCACCGTTGCCATCTACGTCTTCTGCAAGTCCTGGCCACCAGACGGCGACAAGAGGCTGTTGCTGGCAGGCATCCTGCTGTTCGTCCCTGGGGTTCTCAAATGCTTCGCCAAGCCATGGGCCCTCAAGAGTGCGAGCATTTATAGCCTCGTCAGCTCATCACGCACTGCAACTGCAAGACAAAATGAAGACCAAGGCATGTATACCCTGCAGGAATACGTGGAACATGCCAAGAAATTTGTGCGCGGTGAGCCCTATATATAGCTAGATATATCACGGAGTACATGCATGCAGGCTAGTATATACTATAAGCTAGTATTAATAATTAGTATATATTTATTTAATTTGTTGTTATCCGTATATACGTACTTCTTTATCTCCAAAAGTATTATTATTATAAATTATTATCGTCGATGACTTATTTATACATAATAGTATATATTGCCTTAACACTATTATTTTGAATTCACCCCTTAATTACTATATATAATAATAATAATATAATATAAAGCAGGCAACGAAAATGACACCTACGGCGGCTTCTGTAAAGAAGGACGATGGCTTCTGGGCACAATGTCATCGTGCATTATCAAGGGCCAAGAATTACTTCTCTATCGAAGAACTTCAAGAACAGAGAAAAAGACTTAGCAAACGGTATCAACAGCTCGGTGAGGCCTCCCTCGTCCATCATCGTCATAAAAAAAAAAATCATCATTATTATATAGATATATAGATATAGACGACACACACTTTTCTATAAATCTAATCAAACACACATAGATGAAACAAGTATGATATGTCGTTATTTAGTTAAATTCTCGTCTATATTAATAATAAGTAATATATTATCTTATCTCTCTGTGTGTGTATATATATAGGCAAGCTTGTGGTGGACAAGGAGGATAAGGACCCTTCTCTTTTTGGGGGGATATTGGATCTATCGCAATGGCAAGGCTGCTACTGTGCACGGCTCTTGCAACTACATTGGCAACTAAGGAAGGAACGTAGGGCAACTAGGAAGCTGGTTCTAGCGCGGGGTGAGGCCTCGGATAAGCTATTTGTCGACCTTTCATCTCCATATCGTCTCCGGCTTAGAATCCTTGAGTATTTCTGGGGCATCAGCAAAGGCACAGGCCGCACAGCATATGACCACGTGCAAGGAGGGCTCGTTGCCGCGTTCCTTCTTCTTTACACCAAACTAAAGACTGCAGGCTTTGTTACATATTCTTTGACGGCGTTGGGGCTGAATTTTTGTGACTTCCTGCAAATTTCTTGTCGCTGGTTGATACAGTATTCACGTGTGGTGCTACCGTGGGCATCCATCGGCCTCTTCCACCAGAGTCATCATAGCGAAGCAGCACGTAACAATATTATCGATGTCAAGATTACTTATGCCATATTCTGTTGTACTGCTGTACTGGAATTTTTTGCCGCCTTTCCTATTGGTTTTGTGGAGATAGAGATAGCTACTTTAGGCTATCTTTATGGCTCCCAAGAACAAGTGGTGAAGTGGCCAGAGTTGGTCGCTCAATACAGCTTCATGGGATACTTTGCCAGCAACAAAAAGCACAGCAACTTGATGCGCATTGCAGATACATTTGGATGCAAGGACTTTGTCGACCAAAGGATACTGCACATGAAGCCGTGCTCCTCCTCTGCCAGAATTACACAATTGGTTCTTGGATATCTGAAAGATGGGTGGAAGAAAGAAATACACGACGCTCCTAGCTACCGCAGGTTCAACGACCACAGCACACACTGGCCGGTGCCTCTTGGATATCTGGAAGATTGTCATCATGTGAGCTTGAGGAGCAGCAGCATGAGAAAGAGGGCATTTGATGAGAGTGTCCTCCTCTGGCACATCGCCACGGATTTCTGCTTCTTCTTGAGCCTGGCGGCTTCAAAGCATACATGTGGCTCAGCTGACTCGGACTGTTCAGCCTGTAAAGTCATCCAGTGCAATGAGATGTCCAACTACATGGTGTATCTCTTGTTTGTGAATCCTGAGATGTTGTTGCCTGGCACCAGACGGAATCTCTTCATAGACGCCTACCATGGCCTCAACCACATCCTCAAGGACATGGACATGGACATGGACATTCCCATGGGCTGGAAGCCGCCAAATGTGAAAAAGCAAAAATGGGTTATGCTGCAGAGAGTAATCAATACCATGAAGAAGCGGGACAGATCAAAGAAAGCTTTTGAACAATGTCCTAGAGAGGAGCTGAAGAAAGTTTCTCCTCCAGAGGAACTCATCGACCAAGCTTGGGCTCTTGCCCAAAGGCTGTTGGACAATAAGGGCGATGAGAAGAAGATGTGGGAAGAGATCCAGCGTGTCTGGGTGGAGATGCTCTGCTTCTCCGCCAGCAGATGCAGGGGGTACCTCCACGCCAAGGCTTTAGGCGAAGGCGGCGAGTTCCTCTCCTACGTCTGGCTCACGCTCTTCCACATGGGGATGGAGACCTTCACCGACAAGCTGCACAGGGAGGAGCCACGAAGCCAAGAAGTCGAAGCTGGGAACAACGCCACCTCTCCGCCATCCACTCCCAACGTCTCCAGCACCGCTCCGTCGACTTCTGAGATTTGCATCATCGACAACGCCTTCAGCACCGACGCTGGCGCCGCTCCATCCACTTCCGAGATTTCCATGGCCCAAGACGACATGGTCGATGTCTCCAAAACCGGCACTACTGCTCCATCGACTTCCGAGATTTGCATCATCGACGTCTTCACCACCGACGCCAGCGCCGCTCCAATTTCCTGAGATTTGCATGGCCGAAGACGTAATGGTTTGACTCCTGGTCCTTCTCAATACTAGTACTAATTTTATCTGCAAGTCTGCTGTGGACGTGCTACTCTACTGTTCTTGTTTCTCATCTGTGTGTGTAACAAAAAGCTACGTTATGTTGCTTGTTTAGTTGTTTTCCTGCCCTTTTATAAGGCTTTCCACTCTGTGTAATGTTGTTTTCCGAAGCTGCACTGTAATGTTTGAAATTTGAATGGGTCATCACCACCTAGCTAGTCTCTAGTTTCCAACTTTCCAGTAGTGTTTTCCTTCATTTGATAATTACAACATCAGATGGCATCTCTGAACACGTAAGTTGCAGTCGTAACATAGCACTATATATATCCACTAGTACAGGGCACGCGCTATAACGCGTTGGTAGTGAAAGGGAAGATTTCGAGGGCAGAGAAAATGTGAAAAATGTGCTGGATATATATAGACTGCGATATGGGTAATAAGAGAGGCAGATATGCATCTAGGGCATGTATATTACATATGTTGTCAGAGCCAGAAGCATGTCTTTGGATACAGGCATAGTAGACTTACCATGGTACATAATAGTTCATATCCGAAGATATATATGGAGTCCTTCAACAAAGAACCAAACCACTTAATAGTCACTTAATAGTCAAGTAGATAGGTGCGTAGTTGGGGACATTACACAGCCATAGCAGACTAAGCATACTTGAAGTAACGACATAATATGTAAACATATAGTCAAACAACGAAGTTTCTAAATAGGCTCATGTTTTCCCTGGAGCCGTTGCTATGTACATAGGATTGAGATGGCGAGGCAATTACGGGTGTGCCTTTGTTGTGGTAAATATAACCTCGCGCATCTCGCAAAATGATGAAGCAGTCATCTTGTTCCATGTTGTCACCCTCCCTGCAGCAAGGAAGGTGTTGACACCCAAAAATGTCCGGACATGATTTTTGGTGATATAGACATGTCAAAAGACATTATGGGCATGCTTGGAGTTCAACAAATGAGGCTAAACGATCAAAGATTTGGCGAGGAAAGCAACGGGTCGCAAGAGATATGCGCCGGACGCCAGGGACCTGGCTGAGGCGCGTCGGCGCAACACCACCACCGGTGCGTCCCGGCGGTGATCCCAGAATCGCGGACTGTTCTGGACCGCGTCGGACACGCGCGCCGGACGCTAACCCGTGCGTCCGGCGCCTGCGCCCCGCGGCGTCCCGGCCCGCAGGGTTCTCTGGACTGCCCGGCGCGCGCGCCCGACGCGTCCGGCGCTTCCTGAGTAAGCGTCCGGCGCATGTGCGCGATGCGTGTTGGGATTTACCTGTTTCGAACCAATCTAGTTTTTATTCGGTTTTTGGAAAGGTTTGGTGATTGGAAACGTATCTAATACGGTTTCCTAAGGGGATAAGACCACCCCCCTCTATATAATAAGAGGTTTATGGCCGATTTGATCCCATCTATCCAATCGTCAAAACACATCTACTACAGACTTTCGGGTGGATCATCTTCCTCTCCTTCTTCTTCTTCGTCGCCGCTGCCATGGACGGGAGATCGACGACGACAAGGCTCTAGAGCGGTCAGGCCGGCTAGGGCAGCCCATAGCTGCTGCACGCCCTCACGGGGTCCATCCCGGGCGTGTGGGGTTTCGGGTTTCAAGAAACTTCTTCGGCGTGTCTTGTGTATCGTGCTAACGGCGATGCTCCTTCGGCGACGTATCTTGCGTATCGCGCTCATCACTGGAGGCACAAGGTCCAAGTGTGGATATCCCTAGGCGCTGGCCGATTCCCAAATTCGGCTTGCCCTACATCGAGCGATCTAGCTCTTTATTTGGTGTGTTACCGATTTAATTGTCAACACACTTTTTGGCGACTCCGCTGGGGACGAAGGTTGCTTCGGCTCTACTTTGCAGTCGATTGAATCCATTTGCCCTAGCCATTATTCGTAATTGATCTGTTATATATTTTTGCGTGATCACCATTATATCTTGCCTCAAGGCTGTTTGCGATTTTTGGTTGCTTCAGTCCGACGACAAATCAGGCCCCTTAAGGCCGATTGTGTAGCCGTGGTCGCCTGGTCAGATCAAAAATAGCATGAAGCAACGTTCAGTTTCAGGCTCTCGTGGTGCTGTGTATTGATTTACTATATTTATTATCTATATACGTGCATACACATTAGTTCGTCAAGCTTGTCGGCACGTGGACAATTGAAGCCGCGCGCCGTGTGTTTACATCCACGTACGAGTGAAGGAAATTTGGGCCTGCTGTGCTGTGCTTTCTGCGGCTCCAAGAAAAATACAAGAATACTGAAAGTTTCTGTTGCTGAACATGGAGGCGTATCAAGGCACTGCATCACAGTATTATTACTCCACGCCTGAGGTAAAGCTTGCAAATTCATCTCATAATTATAATAATTATTTTGCAAGTAATATAAATTCTTATGTTGGTGTTGCCAGTTTTGATAATAATAGATATGTTGCATCGACTAATAATTTTAACGAACATCATAATCAAAAGCCGATGCATGCTGAAAATTTATTGAGCTTTAATTCTTCTAGCAACATACAACATGTAAATTCATATTCATCGGATATACATTCACAGCATAACACGCCGATGATTGACAATATGAATTATTTGGCCAATTGTGCTCCAAATTCAGCATTATATGCAGGTACTAATGCTCATGATTCGGCTACGCATATTTCTAATAACCATAGCGAATCAACGCAAATTCAGCACCTAATGTCAATGCTTTTGTTCATAAATCAGCTTCACAGGTTAATCTCCATGATAGCCGATTTAATGAAAGTTTGGCAAGGTATGCTTGGGCAGAGACTGATTTTGATGAGGTAATGTCAGAATTTCGGAAAATGCAAAAGAAGCAAAATGAGGACTTTGCACAAAAATGCCTCAGAATACAAAAAGGGAACACTAGTACCGAAATATTTTTCCGTGGACGGGCGTTTCTGGTTTTGCGTGGCGGGCGTTGGAGCCCGTCACTAACAAGAGGTCACGGTAAATCATTGGGTTTCCGTGGCGGCTGCTGCGGTGCCCGTCATGGTGAATGAATCACCCGTGGCGGGCGCGCTTACGGTGCCCGTCACGGTAAATATTTTCAAAAAAAAAAAGAAAAGAAACCCTAGACAGGCCCGGTGAGCCCATCCACGGCCCGCCGAGCCCATCTAGGCCCGCAAGCCGCCCCCCGCGCCGCCGCTGGGATCCGGTGACGCCTTTACGCCGCCGCCGCTGACGCCGGGCTGGGCGCCGCCCGGCGTTGACGAAGCCGGAGTGCCGGATCCGATCCGCCGGGGGCCTCCTGGATCCGCCCCCGGTCTGCGACTCGCGCTGAATCCGCCGCCACCTCGCGCCGTGCTCGGATCCGCTCTGGGCGGCGCGATCCCGCCGCATCCGCCCGGCGCTTTGCGCTGAGTGAAGTCGAGGCGCCGCCCCGCCGCTGGTGGGTCGAGATCCATCCGCCGCCGCCGGATCTTCCGCCGCCCGCCGCCGAGAAGGGGCGCGCGGATCCGCCGCCCCGTCGCGCCGGCGCCGTCGGAGAAAGGGGGGCGGATCCGGGCTCACGGCGCCCGCCGCCGCCGTGGAGGAAGGGGGGGCGAGGACGCGCCGGTGCCGCCGCTGCTGCGAGCGCCGCTGCCGTCGCGAGGAAGAAGGGAGAGGCCGGCCGGCTGCCGTCGCGGGGAAGAAGGGAGAGGGCCGGCCGGCCACCGGCGTGGAGAGAGGGGGGCGAGGGGTTTGGAGAGAGGGATAGTGAGGGAGGCGAGATGGAGAGCGCCACCGGTTGAGTGGAGAGAGAGGGGGTCTCCGAGTGCCAAACCCTAACTCTAAGTATTTATATGCCGAGTGCCAAATCGGGCCTTGTTTTGGGTTTGTTGGGCCTCTCATTTCCGTGGCGGGCATCTTAAAGGCCCGCCACGGGAAAAGATTTTTGCGTGGCGGGCACCTTAACACGCCCGCCACGCAAAAGATTTTATTTTTGTGTGGCGTGCGTGTTAAGGTGCCCGCCACGCAAAAAATCTTTCCCCGTGACGGGCAAAAAAACGCCCGCCACGTAAAAAAAAAAGCGTGGCGGGGTATTTTCCGTGGCGGAAAAAAAAAGCCCGCCACGGAAAAGATTTTGCAAGTGCTCGCAAAAAATCATTTCGTTACTAGTGGAAGGAGGGTTAGATGCCTCCTCAAAATCGGTCAAGCCAACTTTAAAATCGGCTGAACCGACATCGCGTCCTCTAAACCGGCCAGACCGACCATTCGCCGGGTCATGCCGACCGTCACCCATTCAGCGAGGCCGGCTTCCCGAAGTCGGCCGGTGACGGTCTTTTGGCACCTGCGTGGAATCGGCCAAGCCGGCTTCTCGGTCGGTTAAGCCGATTGCCTCTCGTAATCAATCCAAATTGGTCTCTTCGGCGTCCGAAACCGATAAGACCAGTTCAGGGGAAGATGCACATTCTTTTTACCTTGCAGCAAGACGCTTTCCATGGCTGAAATTTTGGAGAAAAATAATCCAGCCATCTTGATTCGACCAGAGCAAGCCTATTCCACTATTGAAAAAAATATGATAATCGGCGAGCCTAGAGAACCTAAGAAGGGAAAGCAAGTCTTAGATCGTGAGGTGGTGCTAGGAAAATCCAATAACAATCGGGGAGGGTCTCAAGATCACTATCAAGTCTTCGGACTTGGGGGCAAGCCCAAACTCCCAAGGATGAACAGAGGTCAGCCACTAGCACTACTATTCAAAGAGGATTGATAAGATCGACTTTAAAAGTCGGCTAAACTGATTTTAAAGCTAGCAGACAAAAAAAAAATCAGCAAGACTGATTTCTCAAATTGGTCAAGCTATTTATAGACAAAAATTGCAGCACACATATAAAAAGATGGAGTATTAGTCCCTCATCCATTAATGCATCAGAACGTCCACCAAAGGGAGATGTGTGCTAGTGTCACGCACAATGAGCAGCGGTGCTTACCTCATAGCCGATTGAGCTACAGCCAATCGTGCTTCAATAAGCAAGGACCGATTAAGCCGGTTTTGCACAAACTTGCTAATCAGGTCCAACGAAAGGGTCAAGCATCAACAAAGAGAGTATATGTGTTAAAGGACAAGGAAGCTCTAGTGAATCCTATGAGGAAGGTCGATGAGCAAATAAGCATCAAAGTCCACTCCGAAGATCAAAGGGTGTTGATGATAGTAATCGTGAAGCTCGTAGTAACATATCGACTCCCAAGAACTTCCAACCGTCATGGTGCTCTTTAGGTTCGTCGAAGACACAAAAAGCGCAAAACTTCAGCGAGCTTGTTGCATGAAGCTTAAACAAGAAGGGCTAACAGAGATAGAAACTTCCAACAAGGATCCAATTCTCCCTCGGTCAAGGAAAGGAGCACCAGCTGCCTACTCAAAGTTGGTTGAACCGATTTCTCAATCGGTTAAGCTAACTTCCCCAGCTGGCTTGACCAGCCTCAAGTTTGTTAAGCCGACTTTAGAGTCGGCTAGGCCGACTAACTCAGGCTCGGATATCTCCGGTGTATCTTCAATTGATTCAACCTCCACAATTGTTGATGATGTTTCTAAACATGTTGGAGAATCTTTTGAAGATCAAGATGATCTTTTACCTCAGAGTGCTATTTTCGGAAACCAGCGAACTCCATGAATCATCTCGAGCCGTTGTATGTAACGGGCTACATCAATGGCAGTCTTGTCAACAAGATGTTAGTGGATACTGGCGCTCGTGTGAGTTTAATGCCATACTCACTTTATAATTAAGAAGCTAGGCGGATCCGATGATGACTTAATTAAAACCAAAAGGAAGATCAAAGGTGTTGGAGGGAAAGAACTAATTTCGGCCAAGGGGCTTGCTTTAATGAAGCTTACTATTGGGAGCAAAACATTGCCCACTACCTTCTCCTTCGCGGAGGTGCGAGGGAGCTATAATGTGATTCTTAGACGTGATTGGATTCATAGCAATATGTGTGTGCCCTCCAGCTTGCACCAATTCCTTATTCAGTGGGTGGATGATAAAGTTGAGACTGTTCATGCAGATTCATCGGCCTATGCTGTGGCTGTTGCCCCTCTGTTTGGGTGGCATGGTGATATGATTTGTTTGTCAGGAAAAGATCTTAATGGCTTTGAGACAATAGATGAGGCGTTGTTTCCATCTCGCTAGAACCGATTGACAATCGGCTCTATATCATTATGCTATGAAAAGTTTATTTGGACAGGGGATGGTCTCGGCCAAATTCTATGCTTATGCCTATGCAGAATTCTTTTGTGCTGAAATATTTTATTTCGGCCATGCATTCTCGTGTGGATGAGTTCATATGGCCGATGCTTTGTTATCACCTTTAGCATGCAACATAGCCGATGAATGTTTACAACCATCGTGCTATTGGAAAAGCCCTTATGACTTTAACTCCCGGGGGGCATGATATATATAAAGAAATAAATTAGCCGATCATGTGTATGCATGCTTTAATTGTGCCTCTAATTTGTTAATCAAGTTGGCCGATTAAGTGTGTTAATCGTGCTTTTAGCTGCTTGCTGCACGTGGTACTATATTTGCTAGGAACGGCTTGGACGTTTTTACCAATCGGCCAAGCTGGTCCATCTGCTGCTGTTGCCATGTTCCCTACTGAGGAGACAGGCAGGCTGCTAGGCCAAGTCGTGCACCTTTGTTGGCTTGGATGCACGCCTGATGTCTTGCTACTACTATCGTGCTCTCTAATAAGCAGGTAGACAAGCTGTTAGGCTGGCCAAGTAATTTACTAGATGTTGTACTTTCTTGCTTAGTTACTAGCTTCCTTGCAACTAGCTTCGTTGTCACGTGAGCTCCTTGCTTGCCTATTGCTGCTGTATTGGTTCATTGCTCAATCGGCTTAGCTGATCATCAGAACGGCAAAGCCGGTTGCATGCATGCGCCATAGTCTACTATGCACGTGCGGCCAAGCTGGGTCACATACAACTTGGCTGAGCAACCAAGCTAGTTTGCCAATACAGGCAGCCAGGCCGGCTCAAGTCGTTTCGGCCGACTTCACAGTGGCAGGCAGCGAGGCCAGCCATGTTGTGCCTGTTGGTCACGAATCGGTTAAGCTGATTTTTCAAATCGGTCAAGCCGATTCCCAGGTGTTCAGCCTGGGCAACCTGACTAAAAATACTTTAAAATCGGTCTAATATTATTTCTAATAATTCTAGTACCGATTTAGAAGACTAGAGGATTCCTTTGCTGAACTTTTTGCAGGATCCAAGCTCTACAGCTGACAAAAGTTTCGGGCGGAGTTGTATAACGATGAAATCTATCAAAAGATCACCAACGGTTTGTTGCTGAAGCGCCTGATCAAGTTAATTAAAAGAAAATTGAGGACGATCCAAGAAGTCCTTACAATGTGATCAAAGTGTTTTTTTTTTTTTTTTTTTTTGGAACTCATATATGCTAAATACAATCAAAGGTGAGAGTTTCCCGAATGAAATTAACGGGGAGTATGTTTAAAAATATTTCTCAAATGTTTGGCAAGAGGCCTAGTGCTCTCAAAACAGTGGCCGATATATGTATCGCCCTTAGAACAAAAAATGGTCGATATTTGATATCGCCCTTAGTCACTGAATAGCCGATATGATGGGCATTCGTTGTTGTTGGGTTTTCTTGGCTTTGTTTTCAGGTTCATGCACCCCTCGCCTGAAAACAGGGGGGCCATATGTTGACACCAAAAATGTCCAGACATGATTTTTGGTGATATAGACATGTCAAAGACATTATGGGCATGCTTGGAGTTCAACAAATGAGGCTAAACGATCAAAGATTTGGCGAGGAAAGCAACGGGTCGCAAGAGATACGCGTCGGATGCCGGGACCTGGCCGAGGCGCGTCGCGCGCAACACCACCGGTGCGTCCGGCGGTGATCCCAGAATGCGGACTGTTCTGGACCGCGTCGGACACGCGCCGGATGCTAACCCGTGCATCCGGCGCTGCGTCGGCGGCGTCCCTGGCCCGCAGGGTTCTCTGGACTGCGTTCGGCGCTTCCTGAGTAAGCGTCCGGCGCATGTGCGCGCGATGCGTGTCTGGATTTACCTATTCGAACCGATCTAGTTTTTATTCGATTTTTGGAAAGGTTTGGTGATTGGAAACGTATCTAATACGGTTTCCTAAGGGGATAAGACCACCCCCTCTATATAATAAGAGGTTCATAGCCCGATTTGATCCATCTATTCAATCATCAAAACACATCTACTACAGACTTTTCGGGTGGATCATCTTCCTCTCCTTCTTCTTCTTCGTCATACTCACTTTTGAGTAAGACTTACCTAGAATTAATGTATGTTGTATCTCTCTGTCATAAAGGGAGGAAGAGAGATTGTTTTAGTCTATACAGGGTTTGTTTAGTGTATAATAATAGGTACACATTTTGGAAAATCATGCTACAATATGTAATCAGTTATGAGGTCGAAGATATGGCCAAACTATACCTATTTTTGGGCCTGGCTTGAGGAAGCCCTACCGTTAATGCTTTTCTCCCTGATGTTTAGGATCTTTGACCTTTGATCTGTCAATGGTATGCGAAATTGTTATGCAGAAATGATTTTTTTTTTTCTTGTCTAGCATCAAACGTGGTATTTATAGAAATGTACCTTCTTTGTTGGAGACTGATAATGGAGTAGACTTGTTCTTTCTGGTGTCTTGAATGGCCTTGTTTCTGTCTGTCTCTTGAAATAATTTTCTACGAATCTGTTCAGCACTTTCTGCTGTTTGGATGTGAAAAATGTTGTACAGGGGAAGGGCTGCTTACTCAGTGCTGAGATGCTTCAGCGGTGTCTGATCAAGTTCACCTTAGGTGGAGTGGAGGCGTCTAGAAACAGAAAGAAACAAAGTGGTTGCAAATGCATGAGTATTTATTGCTGGTTAATCAGTTGTACAGGTCCTAATATATAGATATGGATAAATAAGAAGGTTATAGGACTTACTGAAAGACTAGTAGAGTCGACATTATCACCAACAGGTTCATTTGTTAGGTTTTCTGTAGTATGATGTGAACCAACTATTAGAGCAAGTGGAGGTGTTGGAGTAACGCAAATCTGTCTGCCTGTGTCAATACGCATAGGCTATGACTAAAAGACTACTGATCAAATCTGGCTAGGACGGAGTTAATCAGATATCTTGTTGTGGTAAAAGAACAGAATGAGTCTTCGGTCAAGGTAACACCAAACGTGAATCAGACATGTTTGCAGAATAGGTAGGTATGGCACAGGAACCACAAATATCGTCACGAGTCCACACAGATAGGAAGCTTTAAATAGGACGTTGATAACATGAGTTTGTTTTTTTGCTGGCTATATATGTGGCCAATATATTTATTTTGGAAAAAGAAGGAGAAGTGCCTGGATGAAATGAAGACAAAGCAAGTGGGTCTGTGTTGAAGCAAGAAGATATAGACCGCGGTAAAAACAGGGACAAGAAAACAATACTTGCAGTTGTGTGCGCTGCTTTGTATTGAAGGAAGGTAAAAGAAAGTTTAGGCGCGAGGTTTTAACTGGTTGTCAACCAATCAAGATATAAACAATGGAATGCAAGAAGCACACAAAAATGCCAAGCAAAGCACTGAACAGGGAAGATCAGAAGTCGCAGAGGAAGATCTTGAAAGAAAGAAGGAAAGTGAGAAATTAATAGAATGAGGAAAGCAGAAGAGGAAAAAAAAAAAGAAGAGGAAGGAAGCACTTTTTTCAAATAAGTTTTCTAATAAGCAACAAAAGAAAACAAGACGAGATTGCCCTGTTAGATGAACGCCTAATCATGAAAAAATAAACTGTAGTAGAAGAGGATGCTGAATACGGAACAAAAAACATAGTGGTACCACAGCAATAGAATGGTTGTGAAGCCATGAAGCTATGCTTTTGGCCAGGCAATGCTAAGGGCAACTATCCACACGGTATTCTACTGTAGCAACTATCATCCATATGTATGTTGCAGCAAACAGCAATATATGACATTTTTCCACCTTTTATAGCATATTTTTCAAGTGAAAATGCATGACATCGAAGCAATAAAAACATTAAGTGCTCAAATTAGTAACTAACTAGAAAAGGCTGTTTTTAGTGTAGAAATTTCTGAGATGTCAGTTAACTGGTAATAACATTGGCATTATTAGATAGATATATGCATGAAATTAGAAGAGGCCATATTAATTTGTTTCCATTAACTCCTTTCAATAATTTATGTACAGATAAAATGACATCCATCTCAAACTAGAGAAGAGTTGCATCATATAACTATCAATTTCACGTGCGATAAGATTATACCATTGCTGATCTTTTATGTTAAATTATGTTGTTCCAGATGCTCAATCAAACATTAGCTAGTAAAATTGAAAATAAACAACTCACCTCACCGTTGATGCATTTCATCGAACAACACATGGTCCACGAGACATGGATTCCACCAGGGGTCGGTCATCTCAAAAAGTGAGCGAGCGCCCAAGGGCCATGGCTCCTGGCCTCCTGCCTACATGCGGCCGTGCCTACAGCCTAGCCAGCAAACGCCCTGCCTCCGTCGCGTCAACAGCTGCCGACGGCGATTCGCGCCCGCAGCGGCATGACCGCAGCCCAGCCCTGCCTTCCTGGTGCTGTGGTGTGCAGCTCGGCGCCTGGTTGGCAGTGGCGCCCCCCGCCCGCCCCGGCGCGGGGCCGCAGGATCACAGCTGCTGCGCGCCACGCTGAGGCTGACGTGTGCCCGCGTCCGTGCAGCAGCCGCATCCCGCACCTGACGGTTGCTGTTTGCGTGTCGTCGCTGGATTAGGGAACGGGAATTGAATTGGCTGTTGCCGATGGAGCCGCCGCCAGCGCCCGTCGTAGGCATCCATCCTTGTCGGCGGGTTACTGTGCCAGAATGGGCTTTTCGCTCCCTACGAATTAAATTGCAGCCCGGTGAGTTAGCAGGCCCAGTATCGCGCCGAAAATTTAGGAAGACAGAGCCTTGGCCCATCCCAGTAGCCATCCCGACTTCTCCCTGCCCACCGGGCGGCAGCCGCACTTGGTCGACCACTGGCCGCTTAGTTATACCGCGCTGCTGCCTGCCGCTGTTGCCTGGCGACCCAATATGGACGGGGAGGAGGAGAACATCGGGCCGTTCCGCCAGACCAGCACCCGCACGCGCCGCATGGCCACACGCGAGGCGTCCACGCTCGCCAGCTCTGACAACCGCGCCCAGGTAACGGCCTAATGAGGGATTCGACTGACTGCTCCTGCAGTCCTGCTTCCCCTCTCCCTCCAATTCCAAAGCCGTCTCCCTCTCCTCCTCCATGTAATTGCTCCCCTTTTATGTTTTCCATGCCCAGTTATTAATACCTCCATATCTGTAATGCCATGCAGGCTGCTAGCTCGCCTAGTACGGGTCCACGGACGAGGAACCTAGGCCCAACCCATAATCTGTCGGCCCAGAATGGATTGCGTGAGTGCCCGCTGCGTATGGCAGCAACAACTATTTTGGCTTGGTGAGGAACTGGACTAGACGAACCGTACTACATGGCAGCAGTCGGCGGCGGCCGCAAACAGCGGCGGGTCGAACTTGATGTAACGGATCTGCATGCAGGAGATTATCCTCCCTACCACTACTCGTACGTAGTAACAGTGTTAGGCTATCTCCAACAAGTGACCCATAACGCAAAATGAGGCATGAATAGTGTTTTTGGGTAGCAAAAATCGTCTCCAACGGAGAACGCAAGGAGCCAACGCATTTTGCGTCGAAGGTGAGAGGTGACGCATATCTGCGTCTCTCTCTCTCAACCCCCAAATGTCGACGACGGGACGACGACGGCGAGGCGAGCCTGTGACCACCGCCACCCCGGATCTCCGCCTGTTGCTGCGCGGACGCCGCCGCGGCCTGAGCATGCGCGCCGGTGATGGGGAGGGAGCCGCCGTAGTGGAGGCCGCCGTCGGAGATGGGGTGGCGCGGGCGGGCCTCCGCCCGGCGCTCCCGCTCTGCCGCCGCACGGCGAACCGGGTCCGGCAAGGCCTACCCGCGGCGAGCCGGGGCGGACGCGCTGGCGCGACGGACGCGGCGGGGCGAGGTGGACGCGCGGATGCGGGCGCGGGCGGAGGCGCGGACGAAGCGGCGGCGGCGGGCGAGGGAGGGACGGGAGGCGGAGGACGAGGGGCACGGCAGCGTCAGGCCGGAGGAGGACGGGGAGGCGGAGGAACGACGAGGGGTCCGGCGGTGCTCGGCGGGAAGAAGGGGAGGCGGGCGGCTCAGCGCTCGACGACGAGGGGGCCGGCGGCGCATAGCGCTCGGCGGGGAGGCATTCCGCCGGAGCTCGACAGGGGAGGGAGGCCACCGGAGCTCGGTAGGGAGGGAATTGGGCGGTGCTCGGTTGGGGCCTCTTGTTTGCGTCAACTGTTGGAGTTCCTTTGTTTGCATCCTCTATTCTTTCGCTGTGCACAACGCAAACAGTCGAATGCATCTTGTTTTTGGGTTGGGATTGTTGGAGACAGTCTTAGCACTAGTATATTACATACATACATTCTCTAAATAGGGGAAGTTCCCACGTGTATATATGTCGGCCCCTGAAATAGCTCAATGTGTTCTTACTACTGCTTTTTTTTTTTAGGGATGGCTGTAACCTAACCTGTCATTATTCAGTTATGCTGAACTAATGCTGTCATCGTATATAGTCAGGTGTGAAATAATACTCAAGGCATGATGCACCTTGTCCCGGAAGTTCCAGAAGTTCTGAGCAAGCTTGAAATTTAAGAAATAATAAAGGGTACAAAAGGGGCCACGTACAGCTGAATTCATACAGCACATAGCTTAATCTACCCTACTAATACACCAACCTCTTCATTGGTTGGTCTACCAGAAAAACATCGTCCATCCTTAATGCACCCTAAAAAAATGCACACAGAAAAACAACCACATTAAACCAATGCTTCTCAACGTTCTCTCTCATTACTCATTCACGAATCAGCGATCCACATCGAAACCACTAGACAATCATCCCTCCTCACTCATCCCTGCCCGCACCACGCTAGCAGCGCGAACGCTCCACCGGGTTTGATCCCATCCCGCGCACTTCCTCCCCATTTTCTTCTCTTTTCGGAAAATCGGAAAAAAATAGACGCACCTCGCACAAGGCCGCCGCCGCCGCCTCCCTCTTCCCATCGCGCGGACTCCTCCCCTCTACCCCATGGACGAATCCCAGGGCAGAGCGCCGCTGCCACCTGCAAAGCCAGGCCAGGCCACAGCCCCCAGCCTAGCAGTCCAGGCTCCTCTCCTCTCCCGTCCCCACACCTCCCCACGCTCGAAACCCTAGGTCCAGCCGTCGGCGGTGTGGCGGCGATGGCTGCTGCTGCTGTGGCGCACTGGAGGACGCGGTGGCACGCAGATGCGGCGGCCAGCCATGCCAGCAGTTGCGCGCGGGACGGGGACAGACAAGCGGCGACGGCAAAGCGCTTCGGGCGTCGGCAACCATGGGGCGGAAGCGACGGTCAGAGGCCGCCCTCATCCTCATCTCCGCCGGCAACCATGGGCCCCTACGGCTACTGCGCCCAAGTCGCGTCCCTGCCACTATACGGCTCCAGCATGTGTGGCTTTCTCGATCTCTCGGCTACTCTGATTTCTCTTTTCTTTTCTAATGTCATTCTTATCTCTCTGATTTGATTTGATTTGATTTTCTTCCAAATTAATTTTGTTCGATTGAATTCTAGGGTCTGTATCTTCATGGCTGCTGTTGCATTGTTCATCCGTTCATCCGCGCCACCAGGTAGTGGTTCCTACCTCACAGTCAGAGTTAAGTGCATTCATCACAGATTAACCCTCAGCTGCGGCGCTATTGTTGTTTTGTTCTAGGCTCAGTTTATAGTGAGGTTTACTAAAATTTCGAGTTAGTGGAGAGGGATGAACGGTGCTGCAAGGAAGGACGGCAAGCCTTATCGTCGTTCGTGGAGATGGTGGCCGATGCTTGTCGAGACCAAAGCCAGTCCACGCCGGAGCTTCTGTTGCTGGAATTTGTTCCAAATTCTGGGCAAATCCGGGAGAAGATTCTTCGGACGACGATTTAGAGGAGGACATCTCCACCCGGAGTTCATCAACGATGCCATGACCGCCGGCTTCTCAGTTGATCAACTGATTAGGGCGGAGAAAGCTCTTCAAGGTACCGTTCTTAACTCTGACGACGCAAAGCTCCCAAAAGCTATAGTGGAGACAATGGTGCATAGAAAGCTAAACACCGTAGCTCCATGGCAAGGGCCGCTTCCACCGCATCGTGTATCTCCTCTGAGAACATTGGGCGACTGCTTTGCAGCGGCATCCATCCATGCGAGTCATCGGAGACATCAAAAGCATACCCGTTGTTCTCCGACCTCGGTAGTGGGCCGGCCGCCGGCGATCGTGTCGACAAATCGACCTACGATCTCAGACCGTGCATGGAATTTGAATTTTTTGAAAATTTAAAAGAGGGTGAGCTAGATGCGGTCTTTCCGCCGCTACGACGGGAGGCAATTACGGTCGATCCAAACGTTTGCGAGCGATCGTAACGACGACACCATCGCGGATAGCGTCGCCTATTCCATCCAAAATCCAACTCGGGCCGGGTCTAACTATTAGGCCCACGAAGGGGTTGTCCTACCTATTCAGACGCCACGGGAACCAACCCTAGACCTTTCGGGCCGGCACCCGGTTCAGCCGCCACCAGCTCCTTCCAAACCCTCATTCATTGAGGTAGCGAGGAGATCCATGGCGGCGCAAGGTGGTGCACCGGGTGGAGGTTTTGGTGGTCGCGGCGGAGGTAGAGGAGGACAAGGCTACAATCCGGGTTTTGGAGGAAGAGGAGATCGCGGCTTTTGCCATCGTGGGGCGGCGCGGCCGTGGCTACGGTTTTGGTGGAGGAAGAGGCGGACATGGCGCCTATGGCTATGCCCCCTATGGTGGTTACAACGAACTCGGTCACGGGTACCATGCCCCTGGTCGAGGACGTCGTGCACAGGGCGGTCGCTATGGCTATGGGCCCTGAGGAGATCGTGGTGGTCACCGCTTTCAGCGGCGGCGGCGGCACACGGGGGGCGTGGTCGGCAATCGGGCCGGCTATGTGCATCAAGAGCGGCGCCGGGGGCTCAAGCTTCGGCCATGGGGCCGGCGTTCCACCAACTGGCGCCGGTACAGAATGGCGCCTTTGGAGGTGGCCAACACCCAGCCTTGGGCCAGCAAGCCGGCATGGCGGTCATCCCTGCCGGTCAAGGGCAGCCGGTTGCCAACCGGCCAGCCGGTTCCCAACCCGACCGGCCACCCTCAAGGCGCGGCTGTTCCCCAGCATGGGGGGATGCCTCACGTCGGCCAGGCAGGCGGGGGCCATAGTGGGTGCTGCCATGGCGGGTGCTCCCGGGGTCATCCACCCCGCCGCCAGGCGGTCATGGTTGGCCCCTCGACGGACCAGCATGGAGGGGCGATCCCTGCCGGCCAGCCGGGCGCAGGCGGGAACCTTGGTGGGCGTTGCTTTGGCGGCGCTTCTACGACCAGCTTGGTGGAGGCCACGGCAGCTCAAGGCGGGGCGACCAAGCAACAAGTGCAGCATGGAGATGCAATGGCTGTGGATGCAAATGGTCGCGGGTGCCGAGCAGCCGGCACAAAAGGCGCCACGAGGGGTCTCGCAATGCTTGGTAAAGCTCCTGACATCCTAGAATCAGCTATTCAAGGGGCCAAGAAAAATAAAGGGAAACCATACTGCTATCGATGTTACACGAAAGGTCATACAATCCATGAATGTACTTTGTAGTCCCGTGTTGTGAAATTTGTTTTGGGGATCATCCAACGAAGTCATGCCCAAACAAAAAAAACTAATACAAGTGCTATTCCTTGTGGTTATGCTATAGAGGGTCTTGGATTTTATTTCATTCCAAAGGTTGATAACCCAAAAGATAATATGCAAGAAACTAGAGCCGTGGTGCGTGTTCTTGAAGGTTCTTTTACTGTCAATCAATTGGCAGTGGAACTAGAAAGACTACGTCCCGGTAAGAATCACAAGTGGGAGATTCAGACAACAGAACTGGTGCATTTATTGTCAATTTTTCTTTAGCTGACTTACTGGAGACAGTGTCAAACTGGGGTCCTATGGATGCTAGGGAAGTTGAAGAAAAAATTAGATTTGAAAAAGGGATTGATAATGAAGTTTTTAAGAGAGAAATTCGAAAAGTTTGGGTTCGGTTTCGTAGGTTTACCCCATGAGTTCAAACAATTTTCAATTATTTGGGCAATTGGAACAATCTTGGGAGTGCCTAGAGCTGTTGACACCATCTTTACAAAAAATACTGGAAGAGCAAGAATGAGAGTAGCTGTGCTAGATCCATCACTTATCCCAGAGTTTGTGGATGTAGTGATTGGGGATTATGTTTACGAGCTACAGTTTGCAGTTGAGAGAGAGAACCTTGATGGTGAGCCTCAAGTCATTGATATGGACTCTACCAAAGAGGGTGACCCAAAGGATGATGATCCCAAGGGGGATAAGGCAAAAAAAGATAATGAAAATGGTGGGAGTTTAGAGGAAAACATGGACATTGATGGCAACATAGGTGATGCTCCACCTAATGGCAGTGGGATTGGAGAGAAGGCGCCTGAACAGTCGACTTTGCAGCCTGGGCGGCACAGTCACTATTTTTGGAACAGTCCAAGCTCCCCAGGACAAATGACAAGCCAAGAGCTGTGGTATCCCAGTCAAAGCGGGAGAACGGAAAGCTGTTGTGCTGCCTCAACAAGCTGATTCTGGGAATGTCAGTACTAAGCTACCTAGCGAGACAGTCTCACCGTTGAGATCCAGCAAGAGGAACGCCGCTACAGTGGATCAAGATTCTGTTGAGAAGGCGGCCAAGCTCAAGGCAAAGAAGAACTTGGAGCTGGTCAACGAAAAAGGTACAACACAAATTCCTCCCTCTTTTTTTGATAGAGATAATTTATCTTTGCTGGATTCGGTAAATGCTCTAGGTGTGGTATTAGGAAAAAACTGATAAAGATTGTTTTAATTCTATTAAACGCCTAAAAGATTTAGAACATAGTAGAATGATACATAGTGCTAATTTAAACAATGATAATTCGGTTTTGGATTTGGATGTGGCAACCGAGTGCTCTAATGAAGATGGTGTAGATCTAGAAATTTTAAATCTCATTTGTTCGAGGAAGTGATGGAGGGGCTAGGTGATGGGGGTTGTGATCCTTTGATCTTACAAACCCCCATATCATCATCAAAAAAAGAAGAGGCGCCCCAGGGGTTAATAAAAAAATTAAAAAATAAAAGTTGTTAAAGATGAAAGGAATTTTACGAATTGTAATGGTTTTATGGACACTAAAAAATATAGATTTACATGCGATCTAACAAAAGAGAAAGACCTAGATTTTATTGCCTTATCGAAAATGTAGAGCTAGCTTTCCACAAAAAACTCTTAATACTATCTCGTGCTAGTAGAGATTTTATTTGGCATTGCATGGCTCCACCTGGGTAGATCCGTGGCATGATTCTAGGTGTTCATTTGCAAACTTTTTGATATTGGTCAAATTGAGGTGGGTGACTTTTATATCTGTTTTATGTTATGCCATAAGGAATGTGATTTTAAGTTTAATTTAATATCAGTATACGGCCCGGCTCAAGCAGATCAAAAGTCTAATTTTTGTCAGAAGTGGTGCGAGTATGTTCTAAAGAAACCATACCCAAGTATTATAGGTGGTGACTTTAATATTATTCGCAGCCGGATGAGAAGAATAATGATAATTTTAATGACAGATGGCCATTCATGTTTAATGCCAGAACTCGACACTCTTAGGGAAATAGACTTGTCTGGTAGGAATTTCACTTGGGCTAATAATCCGCCAAATCAAACATTCGAAAAATTAGATAGAGTTTTAACTTGCACGGACTTTGAGTCTCAATATCCTAATACTACAGTACATTCTCTTTCCAGAGAAATTTCTGACCATACTCCACTACTATTATCTACTAATAGTGCATCTACAACTTATCAACCTCAGTTCAAATTTGAATTAGGTTGGTTGTTAAGGGACGGTTTCTATGAGATGGTGTCACAGGTATGGCAGAATACGGTAGTTGTAGGATCACCCATTGAGCGTTGGCAAGCTAAAATTAGATAACTCCGTCAACATTTAAGAGGTTGGGCTAAACATGTTAGTGGGATATATAAAAAGAAAAAGCAAAGCTACTAAATAAATTGGATGAGCTAGACAAAAAAGCTGAACTTACTATGCTAAGTGACACCGAGAGAGATCTAAAACATGTTCTGAGTGAAAGGCTGGCTGAACTTCTTAGAGAAGAAGAGCTCAAGTGGTACCAAAGGGCTAAGGTGAAACATCTTTTAGAAGGTGATGCTAATACTAAGTATTATCACCTTTTAGCCAATGGTAGACACAGAAAAAACTCAAATCTTTCAACTTGAGGATGGGAATAATATTATAACTGGTGATGCTCAACTTAAAGAGCATATCACTAGTTATTATAAAAACCTTTTCGGTCCCTCCGAGGAGTCGTTATTTTCATTAGACGAATTTCGGACGGCCGATATCCCCCAAGTGTCGGATGAAGAAAAACGAGTTCTGGTTGAACCGTTCACTCAAGAGGAAGTCGAAACAGCAATTTTCAAAATGGAACATAATAAGGCACCTGGTCCGGATGGGTTTCCTCCAGAATTCTATCAAGTTTTTTGGGACCTAATTAAGGAAGATTTGATGGCATTGTTCAATGATTTTCATCAAGGAACTTTACATCTTAATCGCCTTAATTTTGGTAATATTATTCTGCTACCTAAAAAGAAGGATGCGAAAAGTTGTTCAACAATATAGACTTATCTGTTTGTTGAATGTATCTTTCAAAATTTTCACTAAAGTGGCAACAAATCGATTATCTACCATTGCCCAAAAATTGATAAGACCAACCTGCATCGCTTTTCTACCGTGCGAAAATATCATGGAGGGAGTGTCATCTTGCATGAGACAATTCATGAATTGCATACCAAAAACAAGACGGGGTAATTTTTAAAATTGAATTCGAAAAAGGCTTATGATAAAGTTAACTGAATTTCCTACAACAAACACTAAGAATGAAAGGGTTTTCTTAGAAGTGGCGTGAATGGATAAAAAAAATTTACGCAGGGGGAATGTAAACATTAAGATTAATGACCAACTTGGCCAATACTTCCAAACTAAAAAGGTTTGAGACAAGGTGACCCCATGTCTCCTATACTATTCAATATAGTAGTGGACATGTTGGCTATACTAATTGCAAGAGCAAAGGAAGCTGGTCGCGTAAGGGGTTTCACACTTAATCCAAGATGGACTGTCCATCCTTCAATATGCGATGACACAAAGGTTTTTAAGCCATGATGTTGAAAAAGCGGTTAACATGAAATTGTTATTAAGCACCTTTGAACAACTATCTGGTTTAAAAATTAACTTCCATAAAAGTGAGATTTTTGTTTTGGACAAGCTAAGAATCATGAGCAGTTTTATTCGCAATTATTCGGGTGTGCCGTTGGCAAGTACCCGCTTTAGATATCTAGGCCTACCAATGCACTTTAAAAAACTATCTAATAAGGACTGGAAATTTATAGAAGAAAGAATTGAGAAAAGGCTTAGTAGTTGGAAGGGTAAGTTGCTCACGGTAGGGGGCTGTCTAGTCCTTATAAATTCGGTGCTCTCCAGCCTACCGATGTTTATGTTGTCTTTTTTTCGTGCCAAAAGGGGTACTAGACAAAATTGAGTGCTTTAGGTCTCGTTTCTTTTGGCAAAACGACCAAAGACAAGAGAAAATACAGATTGGTCAAATGGGATGTTATACGACAACCTAAGGATCAAGGTGGGTTAGGTATTCAAAATCGGAAATTCAAAACAAATGTTTGCTTAGCAAGTGGTTATTCAAAGTACTAAATGAAAACGGCATTTGGCAAGAATTACTAAGGAACAAGTATATTAAAAATAAGACTTTAGGGCACTGTGAGAAGAAACCCACGATTCGCATTTCTAGAGAAGTTTGATGAATGTTAAAGATACCTTTTTCAAGTTAGGTCATTTCATTGTCAAAGATGGGACACAAACACGCTTTTGGATTGATACTTGGCTAGGGAATAAACCCCTCAAAGATAAGTTTCCGTGCTTGTTTAATATTGTAAGAAGGAAGCAAGATATGATAGTTAACATACTAAGTTCCCCCGTACTAAATATTTCCTTTAGGAGAAATATAGTGGGGCAAACTTATCAATTTGGCTCAGTATTGTGTCATCCTTACAACAAATTAACTTAAGTCAGGAAAGAGATGTATTTGTTTGGGATCTAAAGGCTTCTGGAACGTTTACACCAAGTCCATGTATGCTTGCTTTAATTAACAATGGGGTGAGAGTGTCACAAGATATTTGGAAGACAAAATTACCAATGAAAATAAAAAAATTTATGTGGTATATTAAAAAAGGTGTTGTTCTAACCAAAGATAATCTGGCTAGGAGAAATAGGAATGAGGATAAACAAAGTGCTCTTTCTGTCATCTCCCGAAAACAATTCAACACCTCTTTTTTGACTGTTTCTATGCCAAATTTTTGTGGCGCTCTGTACATCTACTTTTTGGATTACCACCGCCTTCAAATATAAATGACTTGTTCTACAATTGGTCTAAAATGGGGAACAAAAAGTACAATTCATTGTTATTACAGCAAAGATCTGCACTTATATGGGCAATTTGGCTAACAAGGAATGAAGTTGTTTTTGACAAATGCAAACCAAAAACTCTTTTTGCGTGTATTGTTCCGAGGAACTCATTGGCTACGCCAAGTGGGCAAGCTTGTAGCGGAATGAGGATCTTCAAGATCAATTAATTGCTGCGGCACGTCACCTAGAAGTGTCAGCGTTATCTTTCTTCGGTTACAGTGGTTGGCTGTTACAGAGACACATTGGTTATGTTTAGCCAAAGACATTTATTTCCTTGTTTGGTTGGTTTTGAGTATGGCTGGAGGTTGTATCTAGCAAAACTGTTTTTTTTTTTGAACTCTGTAATAATTGGTCTGATTCTATCTACGGATAGATGAAGCCGGATTTTTATCCTTTATCTAAAAAAACATGATTTCAATTAAATTATTTCTGACACACAAATTTGTCCACAAAATACATGTGTATTTTTTAGATTAACTAGCATCTATGTATTTGTGCCACTGGCATTCAACTAATCTTTCTCATGCTCTGGTCACGTTGTGAGCAATGGGTGTACCTGCTTAATGCTGGTACAAATTTGTTATTGCTCATGTTCGTTTTATTCATGGTTGGGGAATGACCCTGCAAGAAGGGCATCTCCTTTCTCAGAGCCCTTTGTGGCTTCATCACATTGCCAATACCAAATAACCATGTGCTTCGATTCGCTGGTTCTAGAGTAAATTAAGGTATTGGCAGAGTTTTTGTCTTCTTTTACTCATTTCTCCTGCTTTGTTAACTGTTTTGGTTTACCTACAAATCTGAATGTTTTAGTGCTAATTGCCTAGATCTGTCTTAAGTGATCTAAACCAGTCTGGTCTTTTCAGATTCCATTGTGCAATGTACCCTCTAGGTGCATTGCAGTATTCAGTTAGTTATGCAATATGCATATATTTACACTGTATTATACAATTTTTAGTTAGAGTGGTGTGGATGCTTACACAGGACTTCACTCATATTGGCCTTATACAAAAACTTTTTATGATTTTAATCTAAGAATGAATTCAGTTTCTTATAGCGAATATATCTATATTTATTGACTTTATCTTTTCCCCATAGTTACCATATTTCATGACCAATATATGGATATATATTATCGTTTTGTGCAGATTGTCTCAGTTTAGTATTTTGGATCCTTTTTCTATTCTAGGACAAGGATTATCTAGGTAATATGAAATAATCAAGCGTGTTGAAATTAGCTCATCTATATAAAGGTCCAGTTTCATTTCTCATGTTAGGCTGCTTGTGCATATATTGTTTGTCTTGTTTATTTAAAAAAAAAAAAAAAAAAAAAAGGAAGCTTCAAGTAGACTCCAGTTACTCATTTAATGAGGCTCATTATAACCCATAGAAATCATCTGTTTTTTGGTAGATTTTTACTACTTAATTTATTGTCACAAGACAGTTGACTTATTTTTGTCCATGTTGATCTTTAATTCTGAGGCTTGTGCTTGGATGTGTTTTGAACAATTTGGAGGCTCGATGGCCACTCCACAGCACAAGTGAAAGATCGACCTTTGTTGCTGAAGAAACCGAGCTTGGACGAAGAGGTGGTAGGCACGCAAAGCAGGGCCGGTCTCCTGCCGCCAAGCGTGGCAGAGCGATGCTCGCGCTGGGCAGGGGGAGCAGCTCGCGCCTGTGCTTGGCCGCTGCTGTGCCCGTCCGTGTCCCAGGGGCCGGCCGCCTGTGCTTGGTCACGCGCGTGGCTTGGAGCAGTTGCTGCTGCCTGCCGAGTGTAGCTGCTGCTGCCTTGCAAATCAATGAAGCCTGCTATGCCATCTCGAGCACCTGCTTACTTGCTTGAACTAGCAGAAGACAAAAACAAACACTGCTGCTGATTTGCAAAACAAAAGGTGAGAGTTTAATGCTCCAAAGAAAATTGCTAGAAAAGAATTACGGGAGCAAGACAAGAGCTTTGGACCAAACACCAGCACTAGGTGCTCACGTACAGCAAGGAGGAACTGCTCTCCACCTGCAATCAAACCAATGCCAAGAGAATCGATAAGTCACCCACGAACTGGAACTCCACAGATCGAGACAAACACTCCAGAAGCTGATGCACTTGAAGCTGAACTCTGACTCAACGAGCAGTCTGACTGCTGGAGGAACACCGAAGGTGCTGGGCAATTTCGCCCTTGGCTCAGCAATCTCACGCACGGCTTGGTCCCTGCCAAAATCACGAACGCCCAAGACAGCAAGAACAGACCTGGCGAACTGACGAACAGAGAAAGCACGAGCTCCAAAATCCGACGGAAAAACGGACCAAATCAAAAGCTCTTGAGCCCAAAATTTGCACAGATGATCTACAGCATAGCGCAAATCTATCCCCAAGAAATCATCGCCTGGGATCAACTCGGTCACCGAGAAAATCAGATCATAGCTATGAACAAAAACATGGACGAAAATGCAAGAACGAGGGAAACAAAATCACAGATCAAAGTGACAAATCCCAGAGGGCATGAGTGGACTTAAGGCCACTCTTCCTACGAACGAAAATCACAGCACAAAATATCCACAAATTTGTTCTTGGACCTCTAAACAAGAACCCTAAAAATGGAGGGAAAATAAAAACGAAAATGAGAGAGGCAAAGAGGGGAGGAGGGTGTCATCCTCCACATATAGTCTGAAATCCTCTTTCCCAAACTACCCCTAGATACATATGAGCCGAACCACTAACCATAAGGCTAATTTAGTCCGACTCGGGATAATTTGATCCGACGGCCACCGCGCCTCCTCATCTGCAGCCTTGCTCCACGCAATCTCCCAGATGCCGCCACGCGCCGTCCTTCCGTCCACCGGAATCTCCACCCGGGTTTTGAGGCCCAAACCCGTGAAACCCGCTGATGGTTTTGAGGCTCAAACCACCAAACCCGCGCCCGTGGTTTCGAGGCCCAAACCACGAAACCCGCACTGATGGTTTTGAGGACAAACCACCAAACCTCCTTGACACGTGTCATCGCCGTCTTGACCGCCCGAAATCGCCAAGTCATCCGAGCTCCCCGCTCTGCCCCGCGCGCCGCCGCCTTGACCCGATCGACATGGTCCCACCACGTCCTCTTGCATTCATCGATGTCCCGGATGTCAGCCACCATGGCTAGCCACCCGGCGATCCGGTCCCTCGGTCCAAGCCTCACGTCCGTCCTTCACCTCCGCGGTCCGTCGGCCCGGCACGTCCTCCTTGGCCCCTTCACCTCGCCGTCCTACCATCTCCGAGCTTCACACCCGCACAACACGAACCAAGAGATACGTGTTCGACACACTCCACGTGTGCCGGTTAACATAGCCGAAGCATAAAGAATAAAGAAAAAATAGAATTAAAATGCTGACTGTTGACAATCACTCAATCACAAAACTAAACACATGTGACCTAAATCAACCATGTGTTCGCAATCTCCCCTTGATGAGTGCATTGTCAACATTCAACACAAAGACGTAAGAAGGTAGAAGATAGCACATCCAAGTGAACAAAAGCTAAGACAAAATCAAAGTCACGGATAGCAAACATGGAGCAAAAACTTGGTTCCCAAAGACATGGGCAAAAGGCTCGACACAACCAAGCTAAACAAACAGCTAGTCCTCAAGAAGAGGTAGAACAGGCTCAACACCACTAGCACAGCTCCAAACCAATTACTTTCACACACAAACAGCTAGACCCTCAAGACAGAGGCAAAAGGCTCAACACATCTAGCTCAAAGTGCTACTCCCCATCTAGACAAATGCGCCACAAATGTCTTTTGTTCTTTCTCCCCCTTGTTGGCAAATGCACTAATCAAGCTATGAAATGCATGAAAAATGCAATGAATGAGCTTCAAGTTTATAGCAATCCAAATGAGAAGATGCTCTAAAAAGTGTCATGGCAACAAGGTCAAGTGCTTAACACGGTGCTCAAACTGATCAAGAGATATGAAATATGACTTGAAAGCATTTTGATTCAGTTTTAAGCATTTCAGAAAAGGTGTCCACCACAAAGAATAGCACATAGCACAAGTAAGCTGGAAATCTACCAAGTGCTACACATGTATATCAAGTGAACTACCCCAAGCAAAGTTTATACATCATGCAAAAGACAAAGCCAACACTTGTCAAATTTTAAATTATCGGAGTTGCAGCGGTTACAAGCATTGGACAAAGCATGAGTGCGAGTGGTTATCCACAACCGTCAGCCTTACTAATCAACCATGTCAAGCCTATGCATGTGAGCAATCAGAAGCTTAAGACAATGGTCTAGGTCAATCACTACCAAGCTCAGGTTCAACTCAAGTGCAATGAGCAGCAGTCCCAAGACTTGGATGTGGGACGGTATGGACCCATCTCGATCTTTTCCATACACTTAGCTTAGATTTCAGATTTTAGCAGATAAAAGCATGTGGTCATCTAAGCAAGTGTATAACTCAGTGAATGAGACATAGTCACCTAGCATACATGATAAGCACAAAGGATCTCAACAACTTAAACATGCTAGGAACTATCTCAATGGTGAACATTTTGCAAGATTCATCGTTGTTAAGCAAGTTCACATGAAAAACAGCTTTGCTCATAACATATATCAATTAAGCAGAAAGAGCACAAGCTGTAAGCACCAACATGTAATTGTTACACTAAACAGAGCATAGTCTCATTGTGATCAATATAAACAAGAAGCTCAAGGTGCAATAGTGTACATGATGAATGCAATATGATACAAGATGATGCACAAAGCAAAACAAACCTAACACTACAACTGTACATCAACTACAAAACTACCCCTCAAAAAGGATAGCAAACTCCCAACTCCCCCTCAACCAAAGACACCTAGCAAAAGAAAACTAGGAAACAAAAGGGCACAAAGGCTAGCATGGCATATAATACACAAGATAACACATGCTATAAAGGATATAAAAGCATGATACAAGTATAATACATGCAAGCAATATACAAGTGAGCAAATGAACAACTATCTCATACCACAAGTAGGGAAATCATGAATGTACAAGGCATGAGTGTATATGATAGCTCACGTGACCGTGTGTAGGTGTCACAATAAGGCACATGCCTCTTGGAGGCCATCAAAGTGGTGTAGACAACCATCAAGTCATGATCACACCATGACAAAGAATCAAGTTCCACCAAGCACGTGTTCTCCACCCCATGTCCTCATACCTACACATGAGAGGACAAAGAAACCCAAGTCTTGGATCCCAAAGGGTTAACAAGCATAAACTTGGGAACCCAAGACTTGATCACCTACATCATTGGTAAAACATGGGATGAGCAAATGGCACAACACTGGGGTTAGTATACATAGGAGAATACCAATGTTGACCATTTTGCCCGAGATAAGCATTAGGCAAAACAAACATCCCATGACCCTTCTTCCCAAAGCGCTCACCACGCACAACAAAGTGTGGTGCACTCCTCCTGTCAAACTCAAAGCTCCCAAAGCGAGGAACACCTTCCACTCGCGGAGCACGACCACCACGGGGTCTCACAAACTGTGGCCTAGCCCTCTGAGGCCTCCTACCTCCTGGCCTAGCAAACTGCCTCTGAACCGACTGCACACCCCTCTCATACATGCCAAGTGGTGGGTGATACAAGTCATGGTTCTCAAACTCAACTTGACGCCTAGCATCCCTCTTCCTCCTAAAGCAAAACTCAAACAAGTGACCATCTCTCTGGCAATACTCACAGTGATACCTCACCTCTCTCTTGGGTGGTTGTTGGTTCACTCTCTTGGGTGGATGGTTCACTCTTGTTGTGGCCTTGGCTCTAGGAAGGGTTTCCTCAGGGATCTTGGGCAAAGTGTCAAGTGGGTTCTTGAGGTGGTTTGGTTTAGGAAGCCACACTTGTTTGGGAGGTGGAGTCTTTGGGGTCTCTTGGAGAATGCCATTTTGCACAATGGGCTTGGTAGGCTCAGGTGGGGTGATCTTGGTCAACTTAGGAGTGTTTGTGGGTTTCTCACTCGGGCTCAAACCACTACCTTGACCAACCTTGCCATAGATTACTTCACCCTTCCCACCTATTGCAAAGCCTAATCCCGTTGTGTCAGTCCCCCTCTTGAACTGACTCATCATCATGCCAAGTTGTGGCTCTCCACTAGACACCCAACTCAGGACAGAGCGAAGGTACTTGTTCTCCTCTTCGACTCTCCCCTTGTCATGCCTACAAGACATGACCTCCATCTCCAAAGCTTCACACTTAGCACACTTCAACACGGTGCTATCTGAGCTGGCCTTCTCAAGCTCGGAAGCTTGGCAGCCTTCTCTGCCAACTCAGATTGCAAGCCTGGACAAGACTTGCATGCACTCAACAACATAGGCTTAGCCTTCAGCTCAACATGCTCATCTAGCAAAGCAGAGTACTTAGATTGCAAAGACATGATGCTAGACATATGCATAGCACAAGCATCGCACTCCGTCTCATCAGACATCTCCACGGGCTTCCTAGCCAACTCTAACTCCCTCATAGCTACCTCCCACTTCTCCTTGTACTCCTTCCTCTCCTTAGCTACTCGCTTGAGCAACTTCTCTTGACACACAAGCGCATCGCCCAAAGAGTCAAGTTCATCAGTGAGGGATTCGATAGTGGGTGATACCTTAGGGGAAGAGTCGCTGCCGTGTGGCTTGACGCTGTCGGACACCGCTCCGTCAAGGGCCATGGTGCAGAAGCCCCCGTACTTGGAGTTGGCGACGAAGCAAAGTCCGTTCAGCTTTTCCTCGATCTTGCGCTCGGGCTCCTCGTCGCCGGAGGAAGCTTGCCCGTGTCGTTGTCGAGGGTCGCCGAGGGAGGCGAAGAAGGCGTGCTTGTTCTCCTTGGCACGCTTGAGGTACTTCTTCTTGATCGCCTCCTTGTCGAAGCTCTTCTTGGACTTGTACTTGCCGGCGGTGTACTCGCGCTTGTCCTTGCGCTTGTCGGAGTCGTGCTTGTCGAAGGAGTAGTACTTGTCATCCGAGTACTTGTCCTTGCTCTTCTTGGGGCACGCGGCGGCGAAGTGGTCCGGATCGCCGCACTCAAAGCATCCTCCCTTGGGACCACCGCCACGCCGACGGTTCAAGCGGTTGTTGTGGAACCGCGAGAATCGGCCGATGACGAGAGCCAACTCATCGTCCCCAAGGCACTCCAACTGCCTCCTCTCGTCACGCATACCAAAGAAGACAAGGCAAAAGAGATCTGTGATGGGTTAGCGTAAGAACTTGAACTACCCTTACCCGAGACGAGAGCAACGCTCGGGCGCAGATGGGTTCTTGAGCTTCGCCGGATCCGGGCCTCAATCTCGGAGGACTTGAGCTTGTGAGCTCGTCGGGTGTGAGGGTGTCGTAGTTGGCGGACTCCATGATCGCGGACACCTTCACATCCCACACCTTCCGATCCAAAGCGCACAAGAGCCGCGATCGCCTTCGTGGTCATCAAGCCTCTCCGACGGCTTGTTCGCCCGAAGCTTGTTGCGCATCGTCCGAAACCTAGCAAAGAGAGAATCGATGGACTCGCCATCAAGCTGGATTAGGTTGTTGTACTCTCTCTTGTAGGTCTCATATAGGCGGGCCTTGACTTGTGGGGTTCCCTCGTGGTAACTCTCAAGTGTTCTCCACACCTCACGAGCGGTCTCACAAGTGGCAACTCTCTCTCAAACTCGGTGTCTTTGAGGCTAGAGAACAAAACACTCCCTCGCTCGGTTGTTGGCATTGTGTTGGGCTATTTGTTCCTCACCCACTCGAGCGGCTAGCACTTGGTAGTTCTCATCCTCGACAATCTCCCACACTCTCCAATCCATCCCCATAAGGTGTGCTTGCATCTTAATCTTCCAATAGGGATAGTTGGTGCCATCGAACTCCTGAGGTTTGCCAAAGTGACCAAAACCACGATCCATGTCGCCTTCTTCTTGCGGATCACGGACCGATTAGGGTGGAAGTGATCCTAACCGGCTCCGATACCAATTGAAGGACCAAAACGGCGACCGAGGGGGGGTGAATGGGAGCCTCAATTTTTCTTTTCAATTTCGGGTCATCGGCTCAACCCCCAACCTCAAAAAAACAAACTCACACGAAGATCCGATAACACACGTGCTAACTAGTAGCAAGGTGTCACAAGCAAAGAGAGAGCACCGAGATGTCCACGACCCAAATGATTGGGTGGATGTTCCCTAGGAACACAGCGGACACCTCAAACTATCGAAACACACTACCGAACAGCAAAGAGATCGAACCGGAGGAGAGAAAATGAGTCACCCGACTTCTATAGAGAAGAAGCGAATTTCCAAATCTAAAATACCAACGCCAACTCGTGAAGAGAAACTAGATAAATTCCTCGGCTCGATAGAAAATCAAAGCAAAAAAACCGAACTCAAAAGAAACCGAGCTTGAATAAGAGGTGGATTAAATCACCAAACAAATAGCACAACTCCTGCCGCAAAGCACTCAAGAGGCTGCAATGCGCTTCACCGATCATCATTGGTGCTTGTCCTGTATACATAACAAAAATCTCTCCCAAGCGGCCGCCTTTTTGGTCACCTGTGAGAACTAATCTAATTAAATGAGTCACATCAAAGCTCTCATAATTAGCTAAAAGCTGCTTAGTAAAAACAAACGATGCAAGCACAAAACTGAGCACCTGCTTACTTGCTTGAACTAGCAGAAGACAAAAACAAACACTGCATAGCAAATCAACAACCAAAACAAAAGGTTGGACTTTTGACGAATGAAAAAAAGAAAAGAAATTTGTTAAAAGAATTACGAGCAAGACAAGAGCTTTCATCGCTGCTGCCAGGTCTCAAAGGTGCAAGGCGTAAGAAAACTAGTGATGCAACTGCGTCAAACACCTTGTGGGCAATCAAAACAAGCACTGAGAGAATCGATTGATTTTGCACTGGAACTCCACTTGATCTAGCAAACACCAATTTACAGCAACCGGCTGGCACGAAGACCAACTCCACAGCAGAACTTTGATTTGTTGAACAGCCAAAAAAAAACGAGCAGTCGCCAACTGCTGGAGGAACACCGAAGGTGCTGGGCACCGCGCCCTTGATCAGCAATCGTGCACGGCTTGGGCCCTGCCAAAATCACGAACGCCCAAGACAGCAAGAACAGACCTGGCGAACTGACGAACAGAGAAAGCACGAGCTCCAAAATCCGACGGAAAAAACGGACCAAATCAAAAGCTGGCGAGCCCAAAATTTGCACAGCCATGATCTACAGCATAGCGCAAAATCCCCAAAAAATCATCGGCCTGGGATCAACAAACGGTCACCGAAAAAAATCAGAAAAAAAACAACAAAAAACAAAAAATTCAAATGCAAAATCACAAGGGAAAAAAATCACAGAAGAAAGTGACAAAATCCCCGGAGGGCATGAGTGGACTTGGGGCTGCCCTTCCCCAACAAAAATCACCACAAAAATATCCACAAAATTTGTTCTTGGACCTCTAAACAAGAACCCTAAAATTGGGGAAAAATAAAAACGAAAAATGAGAGAGGCAAAGAGGGGATGGAGGGGTGTCATCCTCCACAAATAGTCCAAATTCCCTCTTCCCAAACTACCCCTAGATACATATGAGTCGAACTTCTAACCCTAAGGGCTAATTTAGTCCTCTCGATAATTTGATCCGACGGCCACCGCGCCTCCTCATCTGCAGCCTTGCTCCACGCAATCTCCCGTGATGCCGCCACGCGCCGTCCCTTCCGTCCACCGGAACGCCCACCCGGGTTTTGAGGCCCAAACCCGTGAAACCCGCCGATGGTTTTGAGGCCCAAACCACCAAACCCGCGCCCGTGGTTTTGAGGCCCAAACCACGAAACCCGCACCGATGGTTTTGAGGACAAACCACCAAACCTCCTCGACACGTGTCATCGCCGTCCTTGACCGCCCGAAGTCGCCAAGTCATCCGAGCTCCCCGCTCCGCCTCGCACGCCGCCATCTTGACCCGATCGACACGGTCCCACCACGTCCTCTTGCATTCGCCGATGTCCCGATGTCGACCCACCATGGCTAGCCACCCGGCGATCCGGTCCCTCGGTCCAAGCCTCACGTCCGTCCTTCACCTCCGCGGTCCGTCGGCCCGGCACGTCCCTCCTTGGCCCCTTCACCTCGCCGTCGGCTACCATCATCTCCGAGCTCCACACCCGCACAACACGAACCAAGAGATACGTCTTCGACACACTCCACGTGTGCCGGTGAACATAGCCGAAGCATAAAAGATAAAAAAAAAATAGAATTAAAATGTTGACTGTTGACAATCACTCAATCACAAAACTAAACACATGTGACCTAAATCAACCATGTGTTCGCAATCTCCCCCTTGATGAGTGCATTGTCAACATTCAACACAAAGACGTAAGAAGGTAGAAGATAGCACATCCAGTGAACAAAAGCTAAGACAAAATCACTGGATAGCAAACATGGAGCAAAAACTTGGTTCCCAAAGACATGGGCAAAAGGCTCGACACAACCAAGCTAAACAAACAGCTAGTCCTCAAGAAGAGGTAGAACAGGCTCAACACCACTAGCATAGCTCCAAACCAATTACTTTCACACACACAAACAGCTAGACCCTCAAGACAGAGGCAAAAGGCTCAACACATCTAGCTCAAAGTGCTACTCCCCCTAGGCAAAAGGCTCCCATCTAGACAAATGCTACTCCACGACAAATGCAATTTTTTTGTATCTTTCTCCCCTTGTTGGCAAATGCACTAATCAAGCTATGAAATGCATGAAAATGCAATGAGGGAGCTTCAAGTTTATAGCAATCCAAATGAGAAGATGCTCTAAAAAGTGTCATGGCAACAAAATCAAGTGCTTAACACGGTGCTCAAACTGATCAAAAGATATGAAATATGACTTGAAAGCATTTTGATTCAGTTTTAAGCATTTTAGAAAAGGTGTCCACCACAAAGAATAGCACATAGCACAAGTAAGCTGGAAATCTACCAAGTGCTACACATGTATATCAAGTGAACTACCCCAAGCAAAGTTTATACATCATGCAAAAGACAAAGCCAACACTTGTCAAATTTTAAATTATCGGAGTTGCAGCGGTTACAAGCATTGGACAAAGCATGAGTGCGAGTGGTTATCCACAACCGTCAGCCTTACTAATCAACCATGTCAAGCCTATGCATGTGAGCAATCAGAAGCTTAAGACAATGGTCTGGGTCAAACACTACCAAGCTCAGGTTCAACTCAAGTGCAATGAGCAGCAGTCCCAAGACTTGGATGTGGGACGGTATGGACCCATCTCGATCTTTTTCCATACACTTAGCTTAGATTTCAGATTTTAGCGTATAAAAAGCATGTGGTCATCTAAGCAAGTGTATAACTCAGTGAATGAGACATAGTCACCTAGCATACATGATAAGCACAAAGGATCTCAACAACTTAAACATGCTAGGAACTATCTCAATGGTGAACATTTTGCAAGATTCATCGTTGTTAAGCAAGTTCACATGAAAAAAACAGCTTTGCTCATAACATATATCAATTAAGTAAAAGAGCACAAGCTGTAAGCACCAACATGTAATTGTTACACTAAACAGAGCATAGTCTCATTGTGATCAATATAAACAAGAAGCTCAAGGTGCAATAGTGTACATGATGAATGCAATATGATACAAGATGATGCACAAAGCAAAACAAACCTAACACTACAACTGTACATCAACTACAAAACTACCCCTCAAAAAGGATAGCAAACTTCCAACTCCCCCTCAACCAAAGACACCTAGCAAAAGAAAACTAGGAAACAAAAGGGCACAAAGGCTAGCATGGCATATAATACACAAGATAACACATGCTATAAAGGATATAAAAGCATGATACAAGTATAATACATGCAAGCAATATACAAGTGAGCAAATGAACAACTATCTCATACCACAAGTAGGGAAATCATGAATGTACAAGGCATGAGTGTATATGATAGCTCACAGACTGTGTGTAGGTGTCACAATAAGGCACATGCCTCTTGGAGGCCATCAAAGTGGTGTAGACAACCATCAAGTCTTGATCACACCACGATAAAGAATCAAGTTCCACCAAGCACGTGTTCTCCACCCCATGTCCTCATACCTACACATGAGAGGACAAAGAAACCCAAGTCTTGGATCCCAAAGGGTTAACAAGCATAAACTTGGGAACCCAAGACTTAGTCACCTACATCATTGGAAAAACATGGGATGAGCAAATGGCACAACACTGGGGTTAGTAAACTTGGAAGAATACCAGTGTTGACCATCTTGCCCAAGATAGGCATTAGGCAAAACAAACATCCCATGACCCTTTTCCCCCAAAGTGCTCACCATGCACAACAAAGTGTGGTGCACTCCTCCTGTCAAACTCAAAACTCCCAAAGCGAGGATCAACATCCACTCGCGGAGCACGACCACCACGGGGTCTCACAAACTGTGGCCTAGCCCTCTGAGGCCTCCTACCTCCTGGCCTAGCAAACTGCCTCTGAACCGACTGCACACCCCTCTCATATATGCCAAGTGGTGGGTGATACAAGTCACGGTTCTCAAACTCAACTTGACGCCTAGCATCCCTCTTCCTCCTAAAGCAAAACTCAAACAAGTGACCATCTCTCTGGCAGTACTCACAGTGATACCTCACCTCTCTCTTGGGTGGTTGTTGGTTCACTCTCTTGGGTGGATGGTTCACTCTTGTTGTGGCCTTAGCTCTAGGAAGGGTTTCCTCAGGGATCTTGGGCAAAGTGTCAAGTGGGTTCTTGAGGTGGTTTGGTTTAGGAAGCCACACTTGTTTGGGAGGTGGAGTCTTTGGGGTCTCTTGGAGAATGCCATTTTGCACAATGGGCTTGGTAGGCTCGTGGGGGTGATCTTGGTCAACTTGGGAGTGTTTGTGGGTTTCTCACTCGGGCTCAAACCACTACCTTGACCAACCTTGCCATAGATTACTTCACCCTTCCCACCTATTGCAAAGCCTAATCCCGTTGTGTCAGTCCCCCTCTTGAACTGACTCATCATCATGCCAAGTTGTGGCTCTCCACTAGACACCCAACTCAGGACAGAGCGAAGGTACTTGTTCTCCTCTTCGACTCTCCCCTTGTCATGCCTACAAGACATGACCTCCATCTCCAAAGCTTCACACTTAGCACACTTCAACACGGTGCTATCTGAGCTGGCCTTCTCAAGCACAGCAAGCTTGGCAGCCTTCTCTGCCAACTCAGATTGCAAGCCTAGACAAGACTTGCATGCACTCAACAACATAGGCTTAGCCTTCAGCTCAACATGCTCATCTAGCAAAGCAGAGTACTTGGATTGCAAAGACATGATGCTAGACATATGCATAGCACAACCATCACACTCCGTCTCATCGACACATCTCCACACGGGCTTCCTAGCCAACTCTAACTCCCTCATAGCTACCTCCCACTTCTCCTTGTACTCCTTCCTCTCCTTAGCTACTCGCTTGAGCAACTTCTCTTGACACACAAGCGCATCGCCCAAAGAGTCAAGTTCATCAGTGAGGGATTCGATAGTGGGTGATACCTTAGGGAAGAGTCGTCGCCGCCGTGTGGCTTGACAGTTGTCGGGTCACCGCTCCGTCAAGGGCCATGGTGCAGAAGCCACCGTGCTTGGAGTTGGCGACGAAGCAAAGTCCGTTCAGCTTTTCCTCGATCTTGCGCTCGGGCTCCTCGTCGCTGGAGGAAGCTTGCCCGTCGTTGTCGAGGTCGCTAAGGGAGGCAAAGAAGGCGTCCTTGTTCTCCTTGGCACGCTTGAGGTACTTCTTCTTGATCGCCTCCTTGTCGAAGCCCTTCTTGGACTTGTGCTTGCCGACGGTGTACTCGCGCTTGTCCTTGCGCTTGTCGGAGTCGTGCTTGTCGAAGGAGTAGTACTTCTCGCCGGAGTACTTGTCCTTGCTCTTCTTGGGGCACGCGGCGACGAAGTGGTCCGGATCGCCGCACTCAAAGCATCCTCCCTTGGGACCACCGCCACGCCGACGGTTCAAGCGGTTGTTGTGGAACCGCGAGAATCGGCTGATGACGAGAGCCAACTCGTCGTCCCCAAGGCACTCCAACTGCTCCTCTGTCACAGACACCAAAGAAGACAAGGCAAACGAGATCTGTGAAGGGTTAGCAGAAGAACTTGAACTACCCTTACCTGAGACGAGAGCAACGTTCGGCGCAGATGGGTTCTTGAGCTTCGCCTGGATCTGGGCCTCGATCTCGGAGGACTTGAGCTTGCTGTAGAGCTCGTCGGGTGTGAGGGTGTCGTAGTTGGCGGACTCCATGATCGCGGACACCTTCACATCCCACACCTTCCGATCCGGGCGTAAAGAGCCGCATCGCCTTCTCGGGTCATCAAGCCTCTCCGAAGGCTTGTTCGCCCGAAGCTTGTTGCAGATCGTCTGAAACCTAGCAAAGAGAGAATCGATGGACTCGCCATCAAGCTGGATTAGGTTGTTGTACTCTCTCTTGTAGGTCTCATATAGGCGGGCCTTGACTTGTGGGGTTCCCTCGTGGTAACTCTCAAGTGTTCTCCACACCTCACGAGCGGTCTCACAAGTGGCAACTCTCTCAAACTCGGTGTCTTTGAGGCTAGAGAACAAAACACTCCTCGCTCGGTTGTTGGCATTGTGTTGGGCTATTTGTTCCTCACCCACTCGAGCGGCTAGCACTTGGTAGTTCTCATCCTCAACAATCTCCCACACTCTCCAATCCATCCCCATAAGGTGTGCTTGCATCTTAATCTTCCAATAGGGATAGTTGGTGCCATCGAACTCCTGAGGTTTGCCACCAAAGTGACCAAAACCACTCCATGTCGCCTTCTTGCGGATCACGGACCGATTAAGGTGGAAGTGATCCTAACCGCTCGATACCAATTGAAGGACCAAAACGGCGACCAGGGGGGGGAATGGGAGCCTCAATTTTTCTTTTTCAATTTTGGGTCATCGGCTCAACCCCCAACCTCAAAAGCAAACTCACACAAGGTCCGAGTAACACACGTGCTAACTAGCAAGTAGCAAGGTGTTACAAGCAAAGAGAGCACCGAGATGTCCACGACCCAAATGATTGGGTGGATGTTCCCTAGGAACACACAGGGGACACCTCAAACTATCGACACACGACCGAGGAGCAAAAAAGATCGAACCGAGGAGGAGAGAAAATGAGTCACCCGACTTCTATAGAGAAGAAGCGAGTTTCCAAATCTAAAATACCAACGCCAACTCGTGACGAGAGTACCTAGATAAATTCCTCGGATCGATAGAAAATCAAAAATCGAATCCAAACTCAAATCGGAGAAATAAATCATGGATTGAAGAGACAGGTTAAATCACCAAACAAATAGCACAAACTGGAAGCTCAACCGCCAACAAGCGTGGCTTCACCGATCATCATTGGTGCTTGTCCTAATACATAACAAAAATCTCTAGCAAGCAGTAATTTTGCAACTGCTGTGAGAACTAATCTAATTAAATGAGTCACATCAAAGCTCTCATAATTAGCTAAAAGTTGCTTAGTAAAAACAAACGATGCAAAACAAACGAGTGCCACTAAGATTTGCTGCCCTTGCAAAACAATGAAGCCTAGCAAATCGACAAACCAAGGTACCTGCTTTTGGACTTTTGAACTAGCAGAAGACAAAAAAATTTGTTACTGCTGAGGATTTGCAAAACAAAAGTTCATCGTTTAATGCTCCAAAGAAACAAGGCGTAAAAAAACTAGTGATGCATTTCAAAACACCTTGGGCACCAAACAACAAGCACTAGGTGAATTATCGTACAGCTTGGATTTTGCACTGCTCTCCACCTGTTCTAGCTAACCAATGCCAAGAGAATCGATAAGTGGCCCACGACCAACTCCACCACAGAAGAGAAGATTTAACCTTTGATTTGTTGATGCCAAAAAGCTGAACTCTGACTCAACGAGCAGTCTGACTGCTGGAGCTCAACCGAAGGTGCTGGGCAATTTCGCCCTTGGCTCAGATGTGCTCACGCACGGCTTGGCCCCCTCTGCCAAAATCACGAACGCCCAAGACAGCAAGAACAGACCTGGCGAACTGACGAACAGAGAAAGCACGAGCTCCAAAAATCCGACGGAAAAACGGACCAAATCAAAAGGATGGCCCCCCAAAATTTGCACAGATGATCTACAGCATACAAGCAAAACTATCCCCAAAAAAAAAAAAGCCCAAAACAAACAAAAAAAAACATCATAGCTCATGAAAAAAAAAATGGAAAAAATCAAGAACGAAAAAAACAAAATCACAGATCAAAGTGAAAAAATCCCGGAGGGCATGAGGGAGGATTAAGGGCTGCCCTTTCCCACAAAAAAATCACCACAAAAAATCCACCAAATTTGTGTTCTTGGACCTCTAAACAAGAACCCTAAAATTGGGGAAAAATAAAAACGAAAAATGAGAGAGGCAAAGAGGGGATGGAGGGGTAAGCCTCCACAAATAGTCCAATATTCCTTTCCCAAACTACCCCTAAGATACATATGAGCCGAACCACTAACCCTAAGGCTAATTTAGTCCGACTCGATAATTTGATCCGACGGCCACCGCCTCCTCCTCATCCGCAGCCTTGCTCCACGCAATCTCCCGTGATGCCGCCACGCGCCGCCCTTCCGTCCCACCGGAACGCCCACCACGGGTTTTTGAGGCCCAAACCCGTGAAACCCCGCCGATGGTTTTGAGGCCCAAACCACCAAACCCGCGCCCGTGGTTTTGAGGCCCAAACCACGAAACCCGCACCGATGGTTTTGAGGACAAACCACCAAACCTCCTTGACACGTGTCATCGCCGTCTTGACCGCCCGAAGTCGCCAAGTCATCCGAGCTCCCCGCTCGCGCCGCGCCGCCATCTTGACCCGATCGACACGGTCCCACCACGCCCTCTTGCATTCGTCGATGTCCCGGATGTCACCCACCATGGCTAGCCACCCGGCGATCCGGTCCCTCGGTCCAAGCCTCACGTCCGTCCTTCACCTCCGCGGTCCGTCGGCCCGCACGTCCCCTCCTGGCCCCTTCACCTCGCCGTCGCCTACCATCTCCGAGCTCCACACCCGCACAACACGAACCAAGAGATACGTCTTCGACACACTCCACGTGTGCCGGTGAACATAGCCAAAGCATAAAGAATAAAGAAAAATAGAATTAAAATGTTGACTGTTGACAATCACTCAATCACAAAACTAAACACATGTGACCTAAATCAACCATGTGTTCGCAATCTCCCCTTGATGAGTGCATTGTCAACATTCAACACAAAGACAGAAGAAGGTAGAAGATAGCACATCCAGGTGAACAAAAGAACAAAAGCTAAGACAAAATCACCGGATAGCAAACATGGAGCAAAAACTTGGTTCCCAAAGACATGGGCAAAAGGCTCGACACAACCAAGCTAAACAAATAGCTAGTCCTCAAGAAGAGGTAGAACAGGCTCAACACCACTAGCATAGCTCCAAACCAATTACTTTCACACACAAAACAGCTAGACCCTCAAGACAGAGGCAAAAGGCTCAACACATCTAGCTCAAAGTGCTACTCCCCCTAAACAAATGCTCAAAGTGCTACTCCCTAGGACAAATGCAATCTTTTGTATCTTTCTCCCCCTTGTTGGCAAATGCACTAATCAAGCTATGAAATGCATGAAAATGCAATGAATGAGCTTCAAGTTTATAGCAATCCAAATGAGAAGATGCTCTAAAAAGTGTCATGGCAACAAAATCAAGTGCTTAACACGGTGCTCAAACCGATCAAGAGATATGAAATATGACTTGAAAGCATTTTGATTCAGTTTTAAGCATTTTAAAAAAGGTGTCCACCACAAAGAATAGCACATAGCACAAGTAAGCCGGAAATCTACCAAGTGCTACACATGTATATCAAGTGAACTACCCCAAGCAAAGTTTATACATCATGCAAAAAGACAAAGCCAACACTTGTCAAATTTTAAATTATCGGAGTTGCAAATGTTACAAGCATTGGACAAAGCATGAGTGCGAGTGGTTATCCACAACCGTCACCTTACTAATCAACCATGTCAAGCCTATGCATGTGAGCAATCGAAGCTTAAGACAATGGTCTAGGTCAAACACTACCAAGCTCAGGTTCAACTCAAGTGCAATGAGCAGCCGGTCCCAAGACTTGGATGTGGGACGGTATGGACCCATCTCGATCTTTTCCATACACTTAGCTTAGATTTCAGATTTTAGCGTATAAAAGCATGTGGTCATCTAAGCAAGTGTATAACTCAATGAATGAGACATAGTCACCTAGCATACATGATAAGCACAAAGGATCTCAACAACTTAAACATGCTAGGAACTATCTCAATGGTGAACATTTTGCAAGATTCATCGTTGTTAAGCAAGTTCACATGAAAAAAGCTTTGCTCATAACATATATCAATTAAGCGTAAAGAGCACAAGCTGTAAGCACCAACATGTAATTGTTACACTAAACAGAGCATAGTCTCATTGTGATCAATATAAACAAGAAGCTCAAGGTGCAATAGTGTACATGATGAATGCAATATGATACAAGATGATGCACAAAGCAAAACAAACCTAACACTACAACTATACATCATCAACTACAAAACTACCCCTCAAAAAGGATAGCAAACTCCCAACTCCCCTCAACCAAAGACACCTAGCAAAAGAAAACTAGGAAACAAAAGGGCACAAAGGCTAGCATGGCATATAATACACAAGATAACACATGCTATAAAGGATATAAAAGCATGATACAAGTATAATACATGCAAGCAATATACAAGTGAGCAAATGAACAACTATCTCATACCACAAGTAGGGAAATCATGAATGTACAAGGCATGAGTGTATATGATAGCTCACAGACTGTGTGTAGGTGTCACAATAAGGCACATGCCTCTTGGAGGCCATCAAAGTGGTGTAGACAACCATCAAGTCTTGATCACACCACGACAAAGAATCAAGTTCCACCAAGCACGTGTTCTCCACCCCATGTCCTCATACCTACACATGAGAGGACAAAGAAACCCAAGTCTTGGATCCCAAAGGGTTAACAAGCATAAACTTGGGAACCCAAGACTTGATCACCTACATCATTGGTAAAAACATGGGATGAGCAAATGGCACAACACCGGGGTTAGTAAACATAGAAGAATACCAATGTTGGACCATTTTGCCCAAGATAAGCATTAGGCAAAACAAACATCCCATGACCCTTCTTCCCAAAGTGCTCACCACGCACAACAAAGTGTGGTGCACTCCTCCTGTCAAACTCAAAGCTCCCAAAGCGAGGATCAACATCCACTCGCGGAGCACGACCACCACGGGGTCTCACAAACTGTGGCCTAGCCCTCTGAGGCCTCCTACCTCCTGGCCTAGCAAACTGCCTCTGAACCGACTGCACACCCCTCTCATATATGCCAAGTGGTGGGTGATACAAGTCACGGTTTTCAAACTCAACTTGACGCCTAGCATCCCTCTTCCTCCTAAAGCAAAACTCAAACAAGTGACCATCTCTCCGGCAATACTCACAAAGGATACCTCACCTCTCTCTTGGGTGGTTGTTGGTTCACTCTTTTGGGTGGATGGTTCACTCTTGTTGTGGCCTTAGCTCTAGGAAGGGTTTCCTCGGGGATCTTGGGCAAAGTGTCAAGTGGGTTCTTGAGGTGGTTTGGTTTAGGAAGCCACACTTGTTTGGGAGGTGGAGTCTTTGGGGTCTCTTGGAGAATGCCATTTTGCACAATGGGCTTGGTAGGCTCGGGTGGGGTGATCTTGGTCAACTTGGGAGTGTTTGTGGGTTTCTCACTCGGGCTCAAACCACTACCTTGACCAACCTTGCCATAGATTACTTCACCCTTCCCACCTATTGCAAAGCCTAATCCCGTTGTGTCGGTCCCCCCTCTTGAACTGACTCATCATCATGCCAAGTTGTGGCTCTCCACTAGACACCCAACTTCGGGACGGAGCGAAGGTACTTGTTCTCCTCTTCGACTCTCCCCTTGTCATGCCTACAAGACATGACCTCCATCTCCAAAGCTTCACACTTAGCACACTTCAACACGGTGCTATCTCGAGCTGGCCTTCTCAAGCTCGGCAAGCTTGGCAGCCCTTCTCTACCAACTCGGTTGCAAGCCTAGACAAGACTTGCATGCACTCAACAACATAGGCTTAGCCTTCAGCTCAACGTGCTCATCTAGCAAAGCGGAGTACTTGGATTGCAAAGACATGATGCTAGACATATGCATAGCACAACCATCGCACTCTCGTCTCATCGATACATCTCCACGGGCTTCCTAGCCAACTCTAACTCCCTCATAGCTACCTCCCACTTCTCCTTGTACTCCTTCCTCTCCTTAGCTACTCGCTTGAGCAACTTCTCTTAACACACAAGCGCATCGCCCAAAGAGTCAAGTTCATCAGTGAGGGATTCGATAGTGGGTGATACCTTAGGGGAAGAGTCGCTGCCATGTGGCTTGACGCTGTCAGACACCGCTCCGTCAAGGGCCATGGTGCAGAAGCCTCCGTACTTGGAGTTGGCGACGAAGCAAAGTCCGTTCAGCTTTTCCTCGATCTTGCACTCGGGCTCCTCGTCGCTGGAGGAAGCTTGCCCGTTGTCGGAGTCACTGTCGATGTCGCTGAGGGAGGCGAAGAAGGCATGCTTGTTCTCCATGGCACGCTTGAGGTACTTCTTCTTGATCGCCTCCTTGTCGAAGCTTTTCTTGGACTTGTACTTGCCGGCGGTGTACTCGCGCTTGTCCTTGCGCTTGTCGGAGTCGTGCTTGTTGAAGGAGTAGTACTTGTCATCCGAGTACTTGTCCTTGCTCTTCTTGGGGCACGCGGCGACGAAGTGGTCCGGATCGCCGCACTCAAAGCATCCGCCCTTGGGACCACCGCCACGCCGACGGTTCAAGCGGTTGTTGTGGAACCGCGAGAATCGGCTGATGACGAGAGCCAGCTCGTCGTCCCCAAGGCACTCCAACTGCTCCTCCATCACGTACACCAAAGAAGACAAGGCAAAAGAGATCTGTGATGGGTTAGCGTAAGAACTTGAACTACCCCTTACCCGAGACGAGCAACGTTCGGCGCGAGATGGGTTCTTGAGCTTCGCTTGATCTGAGCCTCAATCTCGGAGGACTTGAGCTTGTTTGTAGAGCTCGTCGGGTGTGAGGGTGTCGTAGTTGGCGGACTCCATGATCGCGAACACCTTCACATCCCACACCTTCCGATCCAGCGCGTACAAGAGCCGCATCGCCTTCTCGTGGTCGTCAAGCCTCTCCGACGGCTTGTTCGCCCGAAGCTTGTTGCAGATCGTTTGAAACCAAGCAAAGAGAGAATCGATGGACTCGCCATCAAGCTGGATTAGGTTGTTGTACTCTCTCTTGTAGGTCTCATATAGGCGGGCCTTGACTTGTGGGGTTCCCTCGTGGTAACTCTCAAGTGTTCTCCACACCTCACGAGCGGTCTCACAAGTGGCAACCCTCTCAAACTCTGTGTCTTTGAGGCTAGAGAACAAAACGCTCCTCGCTCGGTTGTTGGCATTGTGTTGGGCTATTTGTTCCTCACTCTCTCGAGCGGCTAGCACTTGGTAGTTCGCATCATCGAACAATCTCCCACACTCTCCAATCCATCCCCATAAGGTGTGCTTGCATCTTAATCTTCCAATAGGGATAGTTGGTGCCATCGAACTCCTGAGGTTTGCCAAAGTGACCAAAAACCACGATCCATGTCGCCTTCTTGATCACGGACCGATTAGGGTGGAAGTGATCCTAACCGGCTCCGATACCAATTGAAGGACCAAAACGGCGACCGTGGGGGGGGTGAATGGGAGCCTCAATTTTTCCTTTTCAATTTCGGGTCATCGGCTCAACCCCCAACCTCAAAAGCAAACTCACAAAGATGCGAGTAACACACGTGCTAACTGGTAGCAAGGTGTCACAAGCAAAGAGAGGCTCGAGATGTCCAACGACCCAAATGATTGGGTGGATGTTCCCTAGAACACAACGAGGACACCTCAAAAAATCACACACTACTAGAACAAAGATCAAACACCTTGAGGAGAAAAAACTGAGTCACCCGAGTTCTATAAAAGAAGCTGGAGTTTCCAAAAGAAAAATACCTACACCAACTCGTGACAAGAGAAACAATTTGGAGGCTCGATGGCCAATCCACAGCACAAGTGAAAGATCGACCTTTGTTGCTGAAGAAACCGAAATTGGACGAAACAAATGGTAGGCACGCAAAGCAGGGCCGGTCTCCTGCCGCCAAGCGTGGCAGATCGATGCTCGCGCTGGGCAGGGGGAGCAGCTCGCGCCTGTGCTTGGCCGCTGCTGTGCCCGTCCGTGTCCCAGGGGCCGGCCGCCTGTGCTTGGTCACGCGCGTGGCTTGGAGCAGTTGCTGCTGCCTGCCGAGTGTAGCTGCTGCTGCCTTGCAAATCAATGAAGCCTGCTATGCCATCTCGAGCACCTGCTTACTTGCTTGAACTAGCAGAAGACAAAAAACAAACACTGCTGCTGATTTGCAAAACAAAAGGTGAGAGTTTAATGCTCCAAAGAAAATTGCTAGAAAAGAATTACGGGAGCAAGACAAGAGCTTTGGACCAAACACCAGCACTAGGTGCTCACAAACACAGCAAGGAGGAACTGCTCTCCACCTGCAATCAAACCAATGCCAAGAGAATCGATAAGTCACCCACGAACTGGAACTCCACAGATCGAGACAAACACTCCAGAAGCTGATGCACTTGAAGCTGAACTCTGACTCAACGAGCAGTCTGACTGCTGGAGGAACACCGAAGGTGCTGGGCAATTTCGCCCTTGGCTCAGCAATCTCACGCACGGCTTGGTCCCTGCCAAAATCACGAACGCCCAAGACAGCAAGAACAGACCTGGCGAACTGACGAACAGAGAAAGCACGAGCTCCAAAAAATCCGACGGAAAAACGGACCAAATCAAAAGCTCTTGAGCCCAAAATTTGCACAGATGATCTACAGCATAGCGCAAATCTATCCCCAAGAAATCATCGCCTGGGATCAACTCGGTCACCGAAAAATCAAATCAAGCTATGAACAAAAACATGGACGAAAATGCAAGAAAAATCAGGGAAACAAAATCAGAGATCAAAGTGACAAATCCCGGAGGGCATGAGTGGACTTAAGGCCACTCTTCCCTCAAAAAAAATCACAGCAAAAAATATCCACAAATTTGTTCTTGGACCTCTAAACAAGAACCCTAAAATGGAGGGAAAATAAAAACGAAAATGAGAGAGGCAAGAGGGGGGAGGAGGGGTCATCCTCCACAAATAGTCCAAATTCCCTTTTCCCAAACTACCCCTAAGATACATATGAGCCGAACCACTAACCATAAGGCTAATTTAGTCCGACTCGGGATAATTTGATCCGACGACCCACCGCGCCTCCTCATCATCGCAGCCTTGCTCCACGCAATCTCCCAGATGCCGCCACGCGCCGTCCTTCCGTCCACCGGAACGTCCACCCGGGTTTTGAGGCCCAAACCCGTGAAACCCGCCGATGGTTTTGAGGCTCAAACCACCAAACCCGCGCCCGTGGTTTTGAGGCCCAAACCACGAAAACCCGCATTGATGGTTTTGAGGACAAACCACCAAACCTCCTTGACACGTGTCATCGCCGTCTTGACCGCCCGAAAGTCGCCAAGTCATCCGAGCTCCCCTCGCGCCCCGCGCCGCCATCTTGACCCGATCGACACGGTCCCACCACGCCCTCTTGCATTCGTCGATGTCCCGGATGTCACCACCATGGCTAGCCACCCGGTGATCCGGTCCCTCGGTCCAAGCCTCACGTCCGTCCTTCACCTCCGCGGTCCGTCGGCCCGGCACGTCCTCCTTGGCCCCTTCACCTCGCCGTCAGCTACCATCTCCGAGCTCCACACCTGCACAACACGAACCAAGAGATACGTGTTCGACACACTCCACGTGTGCCGGTTAACATAGCCGAAGCATAAAGAATAAAGAAAAATAGAAGTAAAATGTTGACTGTTGACAATCACTCAATCACAAAACTAAACACATGTGACCTAAATCAACCATGTGTTCGCACAAACAACAAGAATACATGGGAGGGATTGGGTGGAAACCCTCCTCAACACACCAGCCAACTATGCCTGCAAAAAGAAAAAAATACATCCGCGCAATGATCGCCGGTGGTGGGTCAAGTCGTGGTGGTTAAACCACCGGAACGACGGAGTCGCAAATCGACCGAGAAGCCCGCTGCGGCGGCCGGCAACCAGGTAGGCTGCTGCTGCCAGAGAACCACTATCCCCCCGCGCACGGTAGCCGCCGCGGGGTAGGAACACCAAATCCGCCCGGGCCGGTAGCCGTTGCGGCGGCGGCAGCCATAGCTACTGCGCATAGAGAACCACTATCCCCAACGGCCCGGGTAGCCGCTGCGGGCGGGCGGAACGACCATATCCGCCCGTGACCAGGAAGCCGGGCCGTGAATAGGAGCGGCGACGTCGACACCAAGCACGGCGCACCATTACGAAGACGAATAAGAGGCACACCGCAGGCATAGATAAGGAGCGACTCCAACGAGCCGGCAAGAGATGGGTTGCGGCGGTGCTCAAATAAGCCTTCAGAAGGATCTTGACACCCGCAGATGCCAACAACGCTAGAAAGCACTAGATGGGTCTCTCGAGCTCCAGCCTACCCAACATACGAGCTCTTCGACGACACCTCCAAGAAGGAACATGGCGCCGATCGCGCCCATTGCTGCCGGCTTGGACAAGCCGAGCAAGGTTTTCACCCACCGTTGAACGTCCATCTAGGCAGCCACACGAGGTACCCGCAAGGACGACATCGACGGCAAAGGTAGAAACCACCAGCTCGGGCGCCATGATCGTAGCCTCCTCAAAAACCACCGTAGCCGACAAGAAGGCCCCCGGGCCGCCGTGCTCACCCCAAGCCGCGGCCATCGGGCACATGGAAGGGCGCGCGAGATGGAGCGAAGCAGCCACCACCGCATCCATGAGGCACGCGGCCGCCGTCCCGAGACACCCGCAGGCGCGGGCGTCTAGGAGCCGCGCCCGAGGCGCCAAGGCCCCACACACCGGAAGGGGCGCCCGCACGAGATCAGGACCGGGGGAAGGTACTCGCCGGGAGCAGAGGCCTCCCGAAGCACGAACGACGAGGGCAGGGGCGGATCCGGCAGTGGCCCGGATCTGCCTCCCAGCCCGGCTATCTCGCAGAGAGAGCTCACGGAGGTGGGCAGGTGGCGGAGGAGAGGGGGAGCGAGGTAGGAGGGGAGGTAGGTGAACGCGACGAGGCCCTTTTGGGGGTGTCGCGGGCCGCCCTTGGCGGCGGCGGCCAGGAGAGGAGGTGGTAGGGCAGGGCAAGAGAAGGCGCCGGCAGCACCCCGAGTCACCCGATGGGGCGGCGCTGGGGAGGGGAGGGGTCAGCAGTCCATTTCCAAACAATATTGTCTTATTCTTGGTAAGAGTCACCTCTGGGATATATAGCGTTTATTATTAGCAGTAAACCAAATTCGTGGTGAAGTTCTTCAGTGTATAAATAAAGCTGTTTCAGGACTGTCTCTCTTTACAACTCAAAAAAAAAAAAAAAGGACTGTCTCTCTTTAGCTAGGTACTGCTAGCTGGGAAAATGGTTGTCCAGGTCTTTAACAAAGGTCAATTCCTATGGTATGTAGTGATGACCAACTATCTTTACAGAAAGAGCTGTCTCGGGAACTCATGGAATGCATGAAGCTTTGGAAAAAAGACAAGGGTGCAAAGAAGCAAAGCATAAGCATCGATACGTTACTTCTTTAAATTTTAATTTTAGGCGACAAGAAGCAAGGAATAGAATCGTGAGTGCTTTAATTTGGAGGCAAATGAACAAAAGCCATACATCATCCCTCTTGTTCGATGCCAATCATACTCTTCTCTATAAATTTAGCTAAATTTATAGGCTTAACTTAAGACAAACTTATTAAGGGCAAATCCATTCAGGGAGAGACGAGAGAGAGATGGGAGGCCTCACGAGTGCTGTGCACTGGTGGGAGGAGTCGCAGCTACGTATCCTCGTCCTCAGCAGCCTAGCCATCCAATTCCTCCTCTTAATCCTTTCGTATGTCCGTAGGTATGCCATTCCTAGGTGTTTGAGATCCATGATGTGGCTAGCATACCTTGCCGGCGATGCTGTGGCTATCTACGCCCTCGCCACGCTCTTTAACCGCCATAAGGATGGTGGAGGTAGCAACATCAGCACACTGGAGGTGATGTGGGCGCCCGTCCTCCTACTCCACCTTGGCGGACACGATGGCATCACTGCCTACAACATTGAAGACAACGAGCTGTGGAGCCGACAACTGGTCTCTGTGGTGTCTCAGGTCACCGTGGCCATCTACGTGTTCTGCAAGTCCTGGCCACCAGACAGCGACAAGAGGCTGTTGCTGGCAGGCATCCTGCTGTTCATCCCCGGGGTTCTCAAATGCTTCCTCAAGGCATGGGCTCTCAAGAGTGCGAGCATTTATAGCCTCGTCAGCTCATCAGCCGCTGCCACTGCAAGACAAAATGGAGAGGAAGACATTTATCCCCTGCAGGAATACGTGGAACATGCCAAGGAATTTGTGGACGACGATCAGGAGCACGGTGAGCCCTATATATAGCTATAGACGACGGAGTACATGCATGCTAGTATATACTATAAGCTAGTATTAATTAGTATATTTATTTAATTTGTTGTTATCCATATATACGTACTTCTTCATCTCCAAAAAGTATTATTATAAATAATTGTCGTAGACTTATTTTTATATATATAGTATATATTGCTTAACTATTATTTCACCCCTTATTTATTATATAACATAAGGCAACGAAAATGTCGTGGACGACGTGGCAACACCTGCGGCGGCTTCTGTAAAGAAGGACGACGGCTTCTGGGCACAATGTCGTCATGCATTATTAGGAGTGATTCATCAACGGAGACAAACAATTAGGCAACAGCATCAACAGCTCGGTGAGGCCTCCCGCCCGCCTCGGATCGATCCTAGAAATATATAAGAGCTAGCTTTTATATACTCCCTCCATCATCATCGTAAAAAAAACAAAAATCATCATTATATAGATATAGACACACACTTTTCTATAAATCTAATCAAACTTTAAAAAATTGGCTTAGTTCACATATAGGATGACATTCGTTTTGTAACGGAAGGAGTATATTTGTAGAGCTGGATAGCTAGCGTACTTGTTTCATCTATGTGTGTTATTAGTTAAATTCTAGTCTATATATTGGCTTAATAATAAGTATGTATCTTCTCTCTCTCTCTCTCTGTATATAGGCAAGCTCGTGGACGACGAGGGAACAAGGACATTGCCTCCTCCTGGGGAGGAGGATAAGGACCATTCTCTATCGCAAGGGCAAGGCTGCTTCTGTGCACAGCTCTTTCAACAATACAGGCAACTATTGAAGGAACGTCATGCAGCTTGGAAGCGGCTTCTAGTGCTGGGTGAGGCCTCGGATAAGCTATTTGTCGACCTTTCATCTCCATATCGTCTCCGGCTTAGAATCCTTAAGTATTTCTGGGGCATCAACCAAGACACAGCATATGACCACGCGCAAGGAGGGCTCGTCGCCACGTTCCTTCTTCTTTACACCAAAGTAAAGACTGCAGGCTTTGTTACATATTCTTTGATGGCGTTGGGGCTGAATTTTTGTGACTTCCTGCAAATTTTTTGTCGCTTGTTGATAGAGTATTCACGTATGGTGCTACCATGGGCATCCATCGTCCTCTTCCACCGGAGTCATCATAGCGAAGAAGCACGTAACCATATTATCGATGTCAAGATTACTTATGCCATATTCTGTTGTACTGCTGTGCTGGAATTTTTGACGCCATGCCTGTTGGTTTTGGGATTTAGACAATGTTTATCTCTCACAAGAATGAGTGGAAAAGTGGCCACAGATGGTCGCTCAATACAGCCTCATAGGATACTCTGCCAGCAACGAAAAGCACAGCAAGTGGATGTGCATTGCAGGTATATTTGGATGCAAGGACTTTGTCTACCAAAGGATACTGCGCATGAAGCCGTGCTCCTCCTCTGCCAGAATTACACAATTGGTTCTTGGATATCTGAAAGATGGGTGGAAGAAAGAAATACACGACGCTCCTAGCTACCGCAGGTTCAACGACCACAGCACACACTGGCCGGTGATTCTTGGATATTTGGAACAAGGTCATCATGTGGGCTTCAGCAGCAGCATGAGAAAGAGGGCATTTGATGAGAGTGTCCTCCTCTGGCACATTGCCACGGATTTCTGCTTCTTCTTGAGCCTGGCGGCTTCAGAACATACATGTGGTGGCTTAGCTGACTCGGACTTTTCAGCCTGTAAAGTCGTCCAGTGCAATGAGATGTCCAACTACATGGTGTATCTCTTGTTTGTGAATCCTGAGATGTTGTTGCCTGGCACTAGGCGGAATCTCTTCATAGACGCCTACAATGGCCTCAACCACATCCTCAAGGACATGGACATGGACATTCCCATGGGCAGGAAGCCGCCAAATGTGAAAAAAGCAAAAATGGGTTATGCTGCAGAGAGTAATCAATACCATGCAGAAGCGGGACAGATCAAAGAAAGCTTTCTCCTCCAGAGGAGGAGCAAAAATGGGTCCTGGAGAGGAGCTGAAGAAAGTTTCTCCTCCAGAGGAACTCATTGACCAAGCTTGGGCTCTTGCCCAAAGGCTGTTGGACAATAAGGGCGATGAGAAGAAGGTGTGGGAAGAGATCCAGCGTGTCTGGGAGGAGATGCTCTGCTTCTCCGCCAGCAGATGCAGGGGATACCTCCACGCCAAGGCTTTAGGCGAAGGCGGCGAGTTCCTCTCCTACGTCTGGCTCACGCTCTTCCACATGGGGATGGAGACCTTCACCGACAAGCTGCACAGGGAAGAGCCACGAAGCCAAGAAGTAGAAGCTGGGAACAACGCCACCGCTCCACCATCCACTCCCAACGTCTCCAGCACCGCTCCGTCGACTTCTGAGATTTGCATCATCGACAACGCCTTCAGCACCGACGCTGGCGCCGCCCATCCACTTCCGAGATTTCCATGGCCCAAGACGACATGGTCGATGTCTCCAAAACCGGCACTACTGCTCCATCGACTTCCGAGATTTGCATCATCGACGTCTTCACCACCGACGCCAGCGCCGCTCCAATTTCCTGAGATTTGCATGGCCGAAGACGTAATGGTTTGACTCCTGGTCCTTCTCAATACTAGTACTAATTTTATCTGCTAGTCTGCTGTGGACGTGCTACTCTACTGTTCTTGTTCCTCATCTGTGTGTGTAACAAAAAAAGCTACGTTATGTTGCTTGTTTAGTTGTTTTCCTGCCCTTTTATAAGGCTTTCCACTCTGTGTAATGTTGTTTTCCGAAGCTGCACTGTAATGTTTGAAATTTGAATGGGTCATCACCACCTAGCTAGTCTCTAGTTTCCAACTTTCCAGTAGTGTTTTCCTTCATTTGATAATTACAACATCAGATGGCATCTCTGAACACGTAAGTTGCAGTCGTAACATAGCACTATATATATCCACTAGTACAGGGCACGCGCTATAACGTGCGTTGGTAGTGAAAGGGAAGATTTCGAGGGCAGAGAAAATGTGAAAAATGTGCTGGATATATAGACTGCGATATGGGTAATAAGAGAGGCAGATATACATCTAGGGCATGTATATTACATATGTTGTCAGAGCCAGAAGCATGTCTTTGGATACAGGCATAGTAGACTTACCATGGTACATAATAGTTCATATCCGAAGATATATATGGAGTCCTTCAACAAAGAACCAAACCACTTAATAGTCACTTAATAGTCAAGTAGATAGGTGCGTAGTTGGGGACATTACACAGCCATCTTACTATTACTAATTGAGGCTCCAATGGAGCCACCACGTTAATTCTCACCAGACGCTAGGAAAAAAGATAAATGCTAGAAATTCTCAGATTAATCAGTAACATCTGGCCATTAAATCTGTAGGCTCTTATAATCGATGACCATTAGATCTACTTTTGAAGAAAATTACCCACCTTTACCATTACTATTATTATATGTAAAAAAGAAAGAAAGTTTTAAGCGGAGAAAACATGAAAATAAATCTGTTATTTATATTATTTTTTCTATCACGAGCCAGAAGGGAGTCCCGGGATATCTATCTATTCATTCAATTGCGTGACGAGATAGATGTTCCATCGGAGGATAATTAGGGCAGCCTCAAGACGGATCTCCACACTGCACCGCCGGCGGCCGCCAGCTGACAAGTGATCGGCAGCAAGTATTGGAGAATTCCGGCCTCCAGTGCACATCTCCAGGTAGACGCACTACATCTTCGTCATCTGATTGCTTCAGCCATGCAGCACATGTGCGTGTTGCCTGCACTTCTCGACGACGAAGCTGCAGTGGAGACGTCTACAAGGCTGCCGGCAGTTACCATCTAACAAAATTAAGGATGGCCAATTCAGATGCATGGCAGGCTAGCTGCGGCTTTCCTGCTACGCCATCGTCCCACCTTGAGGAGAAAGATGCCTTGGCGTTGGCTCCTGGGCCGGCCTCATATCTACAAATTTTTTTTGAAACAATCCTCATATCTACATTGGAGTAGGGCACCGCTGCCATCAACGCATCAGATGGCCACAAGTCGGCTCCATGGGGAACACCAGGCCTCAGTTCTCCGTCAACAGCATACAAAGCGGTCGGATGTGCAAGATTCGAGCATACACATTTATCAGCAGCACCAAGTACATCACGGACCAGCTTCTTCATTAGCAACAATTCTTCATGTGTCAACGTCCGATGCCCCGGCCCGTGGATCATTGTACGGTCTGCGCCGTCCACTGTAAAACGAAAACGGCATGTTCTAGAAGCAAGGACATGAGATGATCAGGATAGACACCAGATTCTTCCCCTATTTCCAGGTATGGTCGTGGGTATTGTGCTGCTCCGGCCATGAGATGATCAGGATAGACAACAGGCAGACGGAGATGATGCTTGGCTACCAATAGGATCCTTGAACATCTAAATGCACGAAGTCGGCGAGGACACCATCGAGAATGGCTCCACATAAATTAGTGACACTACCGCATCAAGCGATGTCGAGACGAATGTACGGCCACCATCTATAATGAGAAGGCGACGCTACACTAACTACATGCCGGTTGACACCAACAAGGCAGGATTTACACCAGGTAGCTACCGGCGATTAATTTCTAGATCCCATAATTATAATTTAATTTTTTTCTCCTATGATGTAATGATATGATCTTATTGATTGTTCACTAGGTATATTTTTTTATTTTGATTTTAATAAAGTCATTAAATTACTTCGCACAAATAAATTTTGATTTAAACCTTATTGACCATCCAAAGTATAATTTTTTATTAGCTTAAAAATAATGTCACTAAATTACTTATAATTATGTGCTCATGTTACTAAAAATTAGGGGACCATGATCCGTGGAGTTATCAATAGGGATAATTAAACTAATTTAATAGTTCTTTTAATAAATCATATACATCTATATCATTATGAAAGCTTGCATTCAAATAACCGATAAATGGCAGTATGAAAGATAATGTAAAGTAATGTATACATATACAATTTGTTCCTAATATAAGCTATTACGATCAATAATTCAACATCCATGAGTTAAAAGTTACATTAGTATAAATAGTTATATTTAATTTAATATAAGAAACTTATTAACCATGGAAATATATCGTTAACAAACCACGTAATAATGATACTTACAGCTCAATTTAAGTTATATTAAGAGCAACTCCAGCAATAACCCCTAAAAATAGGCCCCCTACTTTTCATTTTGGTCTTCCTCTACTTTTGGAGAGTAGTAGCCCCAAAATAGGGCCTCTACTTCTTAATTCCCTGTATTTTCTCACATATTATATGTATAATTTACTTGAGAACATCATAATATTAATAATTTATTTAAACAATGATGATAATAATTTATATTTATTTTTCAATTTAAATTCAAATACAAATTTGGTCTGAATTCAATGATAGTCGATCACAAAATAATCGCCAACACCTTTGCAAATCAAATAGCATAATGATGAAACATAAAGTCGAACAAAATAATTAAAACTGATGGAATAAAAGTTGCAAGTCATTGTCTTAAAAAATGTTAAACATTTTGATTGGACATTATACGTGAGCATTAGTAACTTAATTTTAAGAATTATTTATTTAACCAAACAGAACCAACATGATACAATAAATTTAACATCTTGAGTGTCATGGTGCATGCTAAAACAACTGTTTATGACATTGTCAAATTTTAATGGGTAGCCTAGGACCTAGGATAGTCTTTGGATAAATAAAACATGAAAAGTTTGAATAAATGATATAATAAGCACTAGAAAGCTAAGATAAATATAGATTTCATGATATCACAGAAAGTAATGGAAGAAGAGTGTATACACTTTAAGTTCATTTGTGTTTTAACAAAATACGAATGCTGCTAAAAAAAAACATTAATCATATAAATTAGTCACCAAATCAGTAGAAATAAAAAGACAGATCACAAAGTTCATTTTGGCATCAAATCTGTAGGGTAAACCGCTATTGTAAATCATAGTTGTTGTATATGAAGAATTAATAAGCTTCAAATTTGGAGAAAGGAATAAAAAATTATGTTCACGTCCACAAACTGCAGCTGGCATAGATTAAACAAATGTTTCCGCAAAATATATATTGGAGAAACACAGTGGTGCTATGAAGAAAAAAATATGGATAAGATGAAAAAATATATAAAACTAATATTTGATAGATTATCACAATTGAATACAGACTATAGAGTACGTTATCACAACTATTATTTTAGAATATTAGTGAAGAGAATAAGGTATTTAATATAAGTGTTCTTATTAGTTAGTATCTAATAGATTTTAACCCGTGCGAGAGCACGGGTTGGTGAACTAGTAGCAGACTAAGCATACTTGAAGTAACGACATAATATGTAAACATATAGTCAAACAACGAAGTTTCTAAATAGGCGCATGTTTTTCCCTGGAGCCGTTGCTATGTACATAGGATTGAGATGGCGAGGCAATTACGCGTGCCTTTGTTGTGGTAAATATAACCTCGCGCATCTCGCAAAATGATGAAGCAGTCATCTTGTTCCATGTTGTCACCCTCCCTGCAGCAAGGAAGGTGTTGACACCCAAAAATGTCCCGACATGATTTTTGGTGATATAGACATGTCAAAGACATTATGAGCATGCTTGGAGTTCAACAAATGAGGCTAAACGATCAAAGATTTGGCGAGGAAAGCAATGGGTCGCAAGAGATATGCGCCGGACGCCAGGACCTGGCTGAGGCGCGTCCGCGCAACACCACCGGTGCGTCCGGGCGGTGATCCCAGAATGCGGACTGTTCTCGACCATGCCCGACACGCGCCGGACGCTAACCCGTGCGTTCGGGCGCCTGCGCCCGGTGGCGTCCCCGCCCGCGAGGGTTCTCTGGACTGCGTCCGCGCGACGCCGACGCGCTGCCTCGGGCGCTTCCTGAGTAAGCGTCCGGCGCGTGATGTGCGCGCGCGTATTGGGATTTACCTGTTTCGAACCAATCTAGTTTTTATTCGGTTTTTGGAAAGGTTTGGTGATTGGAAATGTATCTAATACGGTTTCCTAAGGGGATAAGACCACCCCCTATATATAATAAGAGGTTTATGGCCGATTTGATCCCATCTATCCAATCGTCAAAACACATCTACTACCGACTTTCGGGTGGATCATCTTCCTCTCCTTCTTCTTCGCCCGCTGCCATGGACGGAGATCGACGACGACAAGGCTCTAGAGCGGTCAGGCCGGCTAAGGCAGCCCATAGCTGCTGCACGCCCTCACGGGTCCATCCCGGGCGTGTGGGGTTTCGGGTTTCAAGAGACCTCTCCGGCGTGTCTTGGCGATCGTGCTAACGGCGATGCTCCTTCGGGCGACGTGTCTTGCGTGATCGCACTCATCGCTGGAGGCACAAGGTCCGGTGTGGATATCCCTAGGCGCTGGCCGATTCCCAAATTCGGCTTGCCCTACATCGAGCGATCTAGCTCTTTATTTGGTGTATTACCGATTTAATTGTCAACACACTTTTTGGCGACTCCGCTGGGGGGATCGAAGGTTGCTTCGCCTCTACTTTGCAGCCGATTGAATCCATTTGCCCTAGCCATTATTCGTAATTGATCTGTTATATATTTTTGCGTGATCACCATTATATCTTGCCTCAAGGCTGTTTGCGATTTTTGGTTGCTTCAGTCCGACGACAAATCAGGCCCCTTAAGGCCGATTGTGTAGCCGTGGTCGCCTGGTCAGATCAAAAATAGCATTGAAGCAACGTTCAGTTTCAGGCTCTCGTGGTGCTGTGTATTGATTTACTATATTTATTATCTATATACGTGCATACACATTAGTTCGTCAAGCTTGTCGGCACGTGGACAATTGAAGCCGCGCGCCGTGTGTTTACATCCACGTACGAGTGAAGGAAATTTGGGCCTGCTGTGCTGTGCTTTCTGCGGCTCCAAGAAAAATACAAGAATACTGAAAGTTTCTGTTGCTGAACATGGAGGCGTATCAAGGCACTGCATCACAGTATTATTACTCCACGCCTGAGGTAAAGCTTGCAAATTCATCTCATAATTATAATAATTATTTTGCAAGTAATATAAATTCTTATGTTGGTGTTGCTAGTTTTGATAATAATAGATATGTTGCATCGATTTAACGAACATCATAATCAAAAGCCGATGCATGCTGAAAATTTATTGAGCTTTAATTCTTCTAGCAACATACAACATGTAAATTCATATTCATCGGATATACATTCACAGCATAACATGCCGATGATTGACAATATGAATTATTTGGCCAATTGTGCTCCAAATTCAGCATTATATGCAGGTACTAATGCTCATGATTCGCTACGCATATTTCTAATAACCATAGCCGAATCAACGCAAATTCAGCACCTAATGTCAATGCTTTTGTTCATAAATCAGCTTCACAGGTTAATCTCCATGATAGCCGATTTAATGAAAGTTTGGCAAGGTATGCTCGGGCAGAGACTGATTTTGATGAGGTAATGTCAGAATTTCGAAAATGCAAAAGAAGCAAAATGAGGACTTTGCACAAAAATACCTCAGGAATACAAAAAGGGAAGGAGGGTTAGATGCCTCCTCAAAATCGGTCAAGCCAACTTTAAAATCGGTTGAACCGACATCGCGCCCTCTAAACCGCCAGACCGACCATTCAGTCGGTCATGCCGACTGTCACCCATTCAGCGAGGCCGGCTTCCGATTCGCCAGGCTGAAGGTCTTTGGCGCCTGGCGTGGAATCGCCAAGCCGGCTTCTCGGTCGGTTAAGCCGATTGCCTCTCGGTAATCAATCCAAATTGGTCTCTTCGGCGTCCGAAACCGATAAGACCAGTTCAGGGGAAGATGCACATTCTTTACCTTGCAGCAAGACGCTTTCCATGGCTGAAATTTTGGAGAAAAATAATCCAGCCATCTTGATTCGACCAGAGCAAGCCGATTCCACTATTGAAAAAAATATGATAATCGGCGAGCCTATAGAACCTAAGAAGGGAAAGCAAGTCTTAGATCGCGAGGTGGTGCTAGGAAAATCCAATAACAATCGGGAGGGTCTCAAGATCACTATCAAGTCTTCGGACTTGGGGGCAAGCCCAAACTCCCATGGATGAACAGAGGTCAGCCACTAGCACTATTATTCAAAGAGGATTGATAAGATCGACTTTAAAAGTCGGCCAAACTGATTTTAAAGCTAGCAGACAAAAAAAATCTGCAAGACTGATTTCTCAAATTGGTCAAGCTATTTATAGACAAAAATTGCAGCACACATATAAAGATGGAGTATTAGTCCCTCATCCATTAATGCATCAGAACGTCCACCAAAGGGAGATGTGTGCTAGTGTCACGCACAATGAGCAGCGGTGCTTACCTCATAGCCGATTGAGCTACAGCCAATCGTGCTTCAATAAGCAAGGACCGATTAAGCCGGTTTTGCACAAACTTGCTAATCAGGTCCAACGAAAGGGTCAAGCATCAACAAAGAGAGTATATGTGTTAAAGGACAAGGAAGCTCTAGTGAATCCTATGAGGAAGGTCGATTAGCAAATAATTATCAAAGTCCACTCCGAAGATCAAAGGGTGTTGATGATAGTAATCGTGAAGCTCGTAGTAACATATCGACTCCCAAGAACTTCCAACCGTCATGGTGCTCTTTAGGTTCGTCGAAGACACAAAAGTGCAAACTTCAGCGAGCTCGTTGCATGAAGCTTAAACAAGAAGGGCTAACAGAGATAGAAACTTCCAACAAGGATCCAATTCTCCCTCGGTCAAGGAAAGGAGCACCAGCTGCCTACTCAAAGTTGGTTGAACCGATTTCTCAATCGGTTAAGCTAACTTCCCCTCGCTGGCTTGACCAGCCTCAAGTTTGTTAAGCCGACTTTTAGAGTCGGCTAGGCCGACTAACTCAGGCTCGGATATCTCTGGTGTATCTTCAATTGATTCAACCTCCACAATTGTTGATGATGTTTCTAAACATGTTGGAGAATCTTTTGAAGATCAAGATGATCTTTTACCTCGAGTGCTATTTTCAGGAAACCAGCGAACTCCATGAATCATCTCGAGCCGTTGTATGTAACGGGCTACATCAATGGCAGTCTTGTCAACAAGATGTTAGTGGATACCGGCGCTCGTGTGAGTTTAATGCCATACTCGCTTTATAATTAAGAAGCTAGGCGGATCCGATGATGACTTAATTAAAACCCAAAGGAAGATCAAAGGTGTTGGAGGGAAAGAACTAATTTCGGCCAAGGGGCTTGCTTTAATGAAGCTTACTATTGGGAGCAAAACATTGCCCACTACCTTCTCCTTCTCGGAGGTGCGAGGGAGCTATAATGTGATTCTTAGACGTGATTGGATTCATAGCAATATGTGTTTGCCCTCCAGCTTGCACCAATTCCTTATTCAGTGGGTGGATGATAAAGTTGAGACTGTTCATGCAGATTCATCGGCCTATGCTGTGGCTGTTGCCCCTCTGTTTGGGTGGCATGGTGATATGATTTGTTTATCAGGAAAAGATCTTACTGGCTTTGAGACAATAGATGAGGCGTTGTTTCCATCTCGCTGGAACCGATTGACAATCGGCTCTATATCATTATGCTATGAAAAGTTTATTTGGACAGGGGATGGTCTCGGCCAAATTCTATGCTTATGCCTATGCAGAATTCTTTTGTGCTGAAATATTTTATTTCGGCCATGCATTCTCGTGTGGCTGAGTTCATATGGCCGATGCTTTGTTATCACCTTTAGCATGCAACATAGCCGATGAATGTTTACAACCATCGTGCTATTGGAAAAGCCCTTATGACTTTAACTCCCGGGGCATGATATATATAAAGAAATAAATTAGCCGATCATGTGTATGCATGCTTTAATTGTGCCTCTACTTTGTTAATCAAGTTGGCCGATTAAGTGTGTTAATCGTGCTTTTAGCTGCTTGCTGCACGTGGTACTATATTTGCTAGGAACGGCTTGGACGTTTTTACCAATCGGCCAAGCTGGTCCATCTGCTGCTGTTGCCATGTTCCCTACTGAGGAGACAGGCAGGCTGCTAGGCCAAGTCGTGCACCTTTGTTGGCTTGGATGCACGCCTGATGTCTTGCTACTACTATCGTGCTCTCTAATAAGCAGGTAGACAAGCTGTTAGGCTGGCCAAGTAATTTACTAGATGTTGTACTTTCTTTGCTTAGTTACTAGCTTCCTTGCAACTAGCTTCGTTGTCACGTGAGCTCCTTGCTTGCCTATTGCTGCTGTATTGGTTCATTGCTCAATCGGCTTAGCTGATCATCAGAACGGCAAAGCCGGTTGCATGCATGCGCCATAGTCTACTATGCACGTGCGGCCAAGCTGGGTCACATACAACTTGGCTGAGCAACCAAGCTAGTTTGCCAATACAGGCAGCCAGGCCGGCTCAAGTCGTTTCGGCCGACTTCACAGTGGCAGGAAGCGAGGCCAGCCATGTTGTGCCTGTTGGTCACGAATCGGTTAAGCTGATTTTTCAAATCGGTCAAGCCGATTCCCAGGTGTTCAGCCCGGGCAACCTGACTAAAAATACTTTAAAATCGGTCTAATATTATTTCTAATAATTCTAGTACCGATTTAGAAGACTAGAGGATTCCTTTGCTGAACTTTTTGCAGGATCCAAGCTCTACAGCTGACAAAAGTTTCGGCGGAGTTGTATAACGATGAAATCTATCAAAGGATCACCAACGGTTTGTTGCTGAAGCGCCTGATCAAGTTAATTAAAAGAAAATTGAGGACGATCCAAGAAGTCCTTACAATGTGATCAAAGTGTTTTTTTTTTTTTTTTTTGGGAACTCATATATGCTAAATACAATCAAAGGTGAGAGTTTCCCGAACGAAATTAACGGGGAGTATGTTTAAAAATATTTCTCAAATGTTTGGCAAGAGGCCTAGTGCTCTCCAAACAGTGGCCGATACATGTATCGCTCTTAGAACAAAAATGGCCGATATTTGATATCGCCCTTAGTCACTGAATAGCCGATATGATGGGCATTCGTTGTTGTTGGGTTTTCTTGGCTTTGTTTTCAGGTTCATGCACCCCTCGCCTGAAAACAGGGGGCCATATGTTGACATCCAAAAATGTCCGGACATGATTTTTGGTGATATAGACATGTCAAGGACATTATGGGCATGCTTGGAGTTCAACAAATGAGGCTAAACGATCAAAGATTTGGCGAGGAAAGCAACGGGTCGCAAGAGATACGCGTCGGATGCCAGGACCTGGCTGAGGCGCGTCCGGCGCAACACCACCGGTGCGTCCGGGCGGTGATCCCAGAATGCGGATCGGACCGCGTCGACACGCGCCGGATGCTAACCCGTGCATCCGGCGCCTGCGTCGGCGGCGTCCCGCCCGCGGGGTTCTCTGGACTGCGCTCGGGCGCTTCCCGAGTAAGCGTCCGGCGCGTATGTGCGCGATGCGTGTCTGATTTACCTATTCGAACCGATCTAGTTTTTATTCGGTTTTTGGAAAGGTTTAGTGATTGGAAACGTATCTAATACGGTTTCCTAAGGGGATAAGACCACCCCCTCTATATAATAAGAGGTTCATGGCCGATTTGATCCCATCTATTCAATCGTCAAAACACATCTACTACAGACTTTCGGGTGGATCATCTTCCTCTCCTTCTTCTTCGTCATACTCACTTTTGAGTAATACTTACCTAGAATTAATGTATGTTGTATCTCTCTGTCATAAAGGGAGGAAGAGAGATTGTTTTAGTCTATACAGGGTTTGTTTAGTGTATAATAATAGGTACACATTTTGGAAAATAATGCTACAATATGTAATCAGTTGTGAGGTCGAAGATATGGCCAAACTATACCTATTTTTGGGCCTGGCTTGAGGAAGCCCTACCGTTAATGCTTTTCTCCCTGATGTTTAGGATCTTTGGCCTTTGATCTGTCAATGGTATGCGAAATTGTTATGCAGAAATGATTTTTTTTTTTTCTTGTCTAGCATCAAGCGTGGTATTTATAGAAATGTACCTTCTTTGTTGGAGACTGATAATGGAGCAGACTTGTTCTTTCTGGTGTCTTGAATGGCCTTGTTTCTGTCTGTCTCTTGAAATAATTTTCTACGAATCTGTTCAGCACTTTCTGCTGTTTGGATGTGAAAAATGTTGTACAGGGGAAGGGCTGCTTACTCAGTGCTGAGATGCTTCAGCGGTGTCTGATCAAGTTCACCTTAGGTGGAGTGGAGGCGTCTAGAAACAGAAAGAAACAAAGAGGTTGCAAATGCATGAGTATTTATTGCTGGTTAATCAGTTGTACAGGTCCTAATATATAGATATGGATAAATAAGAAGGTTATAGGACTTACCGAGAGACTAGTAGAGTCGACATTATCACCAACAGGTTCATTTGTTAGGTTTTCTGTAGTATGATGTGAACCAACTATTAGAGCAAGTGGAGGTGTTGGAGTAACGCAAATCTGTCTGCCTGTGTCAATACGCATAGGCTATGACTAAAAGACTACTGATCAAATCTGGCTAGGACGGAGTTAATCAGATATCTTGTTGTGGTAAAAGAACAGAATGAGTCTTAGGTCAAGGTAACACCAAACGTGAATCAGACATGTTTGCAGAATAGGTAGGTATGGCACAGGAACCACAAACATCGTCAAGAGTCCACACAGACAGGAACCTATAAATAGGACGCTGATAACATGAGTTTGTTTTTTTGCTGGATATATATGTGGCCAATATATTTATTTTGGAAAAAAGGAGAGTGCTTGGATGAAATGAAGACAAAGCAAGTGGGTCTGTGTTGAAGCAAGAAGATATAGACGGCGGTAAAAACAGGGACAAGAAAACAATACTTCTGTGCAGATATCAGTTGAGTTCAAAGTTACAACCTTGGCTTCTGTGCATGATTCAGAGTCCAATAACTGCACCAGCAAATTAGAATACCCCGAGGACAGCTTATCAACTGCAGAATCTAAGATTTTTGGCAAATTAGAGTTCCCATCCAGAATTGCACATTTGACCTCTTGGGCATACTTGCAGCTATATGCATCATTGTCTTCAGTTTCAGTAGTATTGCCATAAAAATCAGAATGCCACTGCTGACCAGGACAAGTCATGCGCCCTTGTAACACCTGATCAAAGCTCAGCATTTTTCCCTGCTTATCAGGGTACTGTTGCTGTTGCACTGGAACCACCCTATCTAATAGTCCATAGTCCTCCCTCTCTGGTGATGTGTATTGACAATCCACTTTTATTTCCTCAATCACGCTAAAGACTTGCGCGTTTTTGTATTAAGAAGAGATTGTTTATTTGTTGGGACACGGTCCCGGCAGTTGGCGGAGGTATCCAAGAATGATAAAACTAACGACTCGAGCTAGTCTTATTGGTCTTTATGCAGGACCCGGCGGAGGTCATCGCGAGTAGGCGGAGGTGTCCACCGCCTCCAACCGCATGTTCCGTGAGGCGCCGCCCCTGATTCCGTGGAGGTCTCGGTCCACGCTAGCCAAGGCAAGCGGGGACAACGCGGAGACTGCCTGTCGGAGGCCGAGACCGAGCGACAAAGAAGCCAAGCGGAGGTCTACACCAGGCAGAGGCTACCGCGCTGAGCTCGGGGACGGGCTGGACCGCAAATGGGCCGCCAATGGGCCCAAGTATTGAGGCGGTTTCCGAGGTCCAAAGACTAGAGTACCCTTGTATGGGGGGGACACTTAGAAGGAATATTCCGAGTATAGTGAGAGGGCAGAAATGTAAAGTAGCATTGGCTGTTGCCAAGAGCTATAAATGGGGAGTCCTGCCTACTCTTGTGGGGGTTGGTTGGTGAATAAATTTATTATCGATATATAGCAAAGTGTTCTAGACTTAGCCATTTCACCATTGCTCTCCCCTCGGGGCACCGACCGGGCGGAGATTCCCACATAACGCTGAACCACTGTTTCAACATTGGCGCCCACCGTGGGGCTCGAATAGTAGACCATGCCTCCACGTAAAAGAAAAGCCCCCACGAAGGCAACCGCTGCCTCCTCCTCGCACAGAAACCCACCCCCCGCACGAAACGCCAAGAGTACCTACGCCACGGCCGGGGATCCGACAATCAGCCCCGTAACGGCGGCGAAGAAGTTAACCCATTCTCGCCAAGGGGGCGGAGGCTGAAGCTCAACCAGGGCGTGGTGCGGGGGGAGGCCCCCCGCCGCCCTAGGCCCACCTCGGCGGCCCGGGCCAGAAGCACCCCCACCCCAATGCCAAGACCAGGATTTGCTCCATCTTCAAGTTCAACTCCGCAGGCTCCAAAGAAGAAAGAGATAGAGCAGCGGCGGCATACGCCAAGACACTCAGAGCTCAACAAGTATCGGCTCAAGCAGTGGAGATCAGGCAGCAAATGGCGCTGCTTCAAGCGGAAACTCAAAGTATGCAACAACCGACTCGGCCTTCCCCTGCTCAAGCTTCGTAACCTTCTGTCGCTGCTACGACCTGCTCCTTGTACAACCAAGGTGGCACTCCGCCGATGTCAAGGGCTCCGCTAACCATGGCGACCCCCTCTCCCACATTCTTTGAGCGAAGAACTTTTGACACAAGGTCTCCGCTCTCAGAAGGGCACCGGCGAACCCCTTGGCCGACGAAATACAAACCAACCCAGCTCCCGCATTTCAATGGAAGAACTGACCCCCATCAATTCATTGTGAGCTACGAGACAGCAGTGGCCTCCGCGGGCGGAGATGAAGCGGTCCTGGCCAAGTCCTTCATTATAGTCGCAGAAGGCGATGCCTTGGCATGGTAATCGATGCTGAAGCCCAGCACCATGTATTCATGGGAGAATCTCCATGACAAGATATTGGCGAACTTCAAGGGACACATAGTCCAATCCCTCACGTCAATGGATCTGTTCCAGTGCAAACAAGGGCAAGGCGAAGCCCTCAATTTCAGAGGTTCCTCCAAATCAAGGCCAAAGCACCCGATGTCCCTGACCAAATTGCCATCGACGCCACTATCAGGGGCCTACGACTGGGTCCGTTCGCTGGAGAGATGGACAGGAAGAAGCCCGCAGACATGCAAGAATTGTGCGAGTAGTTCGAAATGCGGACTCGCTCGGATGACGATTACCTGAAGAGGTTGGAGGAGATAAACCAAGAAAAGCAGCAGGGCAACAAGGGCAACAAGAAGGGAAGTTAGCCACAAGAACCTTCGCAAAAAACAATACCAAGGGCAGCAGGTGCTGACCCCGGATCGCTTAGGCGCCCGACCAAAGCCAACCATCCCGGGGAGCAAGGCCTCCAACTTCGTGAAAGCCATACCAAGGAAAAGGGCGGGGAAAGAACCGGAACAAAAAACGAGAGAAAACAGTTTTGCGCTATCCATGGCGAAGAGAAAGGGCACTTCACGAGATTGCCCGATTATCCAACAAGAGAAGCAAAAAGCGTTGCACGGAGGTAATCCGCCACCACCGCCACCACCACCTCACCCAACCGTAGAGGTAAATAGTGCCTTCACTTTCCCCGTTTGGAACCACCCCCACCCCCACCACCACATCAACAACACCGTCCCATTTACCCATCCCTCAACTCAAGCCAGGTACACCCATCAACCATAGCAAATGCCTATTACCCGAATTTCCTACCTGCATGGCGACCTTCGCACCCCACCCCAAACTACTCGCTTGAGTCCAAAGATGTCTTATCCTAGCACCGGACAACATCTAACCTACATAGAAACAAACCAATCGCAGCAAGCAAGCGGTGCGCAAAACTCACAAAGAACCTCCCGGTGGCCACCTACCACCGCCGCTGGACCTCTCGCCTATTCCTCCTCTTAAAAATTAGCCAAATCTAGACAACCAATTCAACCCACACACCCCGTTACCAAAAATCGGAATGATTCTACCAATAGTCGGAGGCTCAGCCTTAGAGTTTTAGAACAAAAGGCAAAAGAAGGATCATCTCCAACTGGTAAATAACATAGCTGTACAAGGCTGGTCCAGAACACCCATTACCTTCTCGAAAGAAGACCTAAAACTAGAAAGCTACCCACACGTGGGCGCCTTTGGTAATCAAGGCAAATATAGCGGCCCGGGGTATTAGTAGAATCTTGGTCGACAACGGAAGCTCCGCCGATATCATCTTCTCCGCTTCGATCAAATGAAGCTCAAGAGAAACTAGTCGCAACCTTCTGGACTCACCCCTCATAGGCTTCGAAGGAAAGCAGTACAGGCACCGAGAAAAATATCCTTGCCAAAGATCCTTTAGAGACCGGGAAAATGCAAGGACGTAATACATCACATTTGATGTTGTAGATATCTATTCACCGTACAATGCAATATTCGGGAGAGGCTTCACAAACAAATTCAACACGGCAATCCACATGGGTATCTATGTATGAAAATCCCAAAGACTTCATGGAATCATCTCCGTGTACGGGAGCCAAAAAAGAAGCCAAAAACATAGAGAAAGCAATTTACAAGGCCCACGTAAAACGTAAACTCGTTGCAAACACCTGACAAAGATCCTAAACCTCCGGATATGCCAAAGGGCAAAACATGCATAAAAGGACAAGAAAGAACTAAGCAGATTAGGGTAGACAAAGACCCAGATCATAAGATAACTATCAGTGCCACCCTATCACCCGAAGAAGAAAATAGTTTAGCGAGCTTTTTGGTAAAAACAAAGACATCTTCGCTGGTCAGCGGTGACCTCCACGGAGTTAGCGAGGATACCATAGAGCACATCTTGGACATCAACCCAAATATGCAACCCAAGAAGCAAAAAGACAAAAAAAATGTCGAGGATAGAATCTTGGCGGCCCAAGCGGAGATACAGAGGTTACTTGATGCCAATGTCATCGTGGAAGTCAAATATCCGTAATGGGTCGGCAAACGTGGTATTGGTGCCAAAGAAAACCTCGAGGCAAAATGAGGATGTGCATCGATTTCATTGACCTTAACAAAGCTTGCAAAAAATCCATTCCCACTCCCTAGAATAGATGCTTCAAAGAGACAAAGCCGCAGGATGCCTGAGGTTCTCTCTCCTAGACTATTTTTGAGGGTATCACCGGATCCGCTAAGGAAAGGAGATGAAGAGAAGACGAGTTTCACAACACCCTTTGGCACATACTTGTTTTGTTAGAATGCTAGAGGGTCCGAAAAACGTAGGTGCAACCTTCGCCCGGAGAATGACAAGCAAGGTGCTAACAGGCCAATTGCTCCAAAACTTCATCGCATACGTGGATGACATAGTAGTCATGAGCAAGAGAGAAGAAGACCACATAAAGGATCTACAAGAAACCTTCGCCAACATTAAAAAATCAGGCCTACGGCTAAATCCAGAGAAATGTGTATTTGGTGTCACCAAAGCCAAAATGCTAGGGTACATTGTAAGCTCGGGGAAGAGTGAAAGCGAACCCGTGAGAAAACAAAGGCCATCGGGGAGATGATGGAACCTTCATCAAAGAAAGAGATCCAACAACTCATAGGAAGAATTGCGGCGCTCAACAAAGTTCATATCAAAATCAGTAGAGCAAAGTTTACCTTTCTTCAAGGCTCTGCGCGGCGGAGACCAAGTACACTGGGGACAAGAGCAGGCGGAGGCCTTCTCACAGCTCAAGAAATACTTGGAAAATCAACTGTCGGTAACAGTTCGAGCCGAGCGCCCCATTACTACTATACATAGCAGCCTCCGATCATGCAGTGAGCGCAGTTCTAGTCCAGGAAAAGATGGAAGCCAATCATCTAGTACAGCTACCTGTGTACTATGTCTCGGAGGCACTAGCAGGAGCAAAAATAAACTACTCGAGATCGAGAAAATTGCATACACCATGCTTACAAATACCTCAAGAAAACTAAAGCATTATTTCCAAGCGCATAAAATCACAAAGCATTACCAACATCACAACCCCTAGGTGAGGTCCTTATAAACAAAGAAGCTTCTGGAAGAATAGGCAAGTGGGCAGCGGAGCTCTCTCAATTTGAGATCGCATATGTACACAGATCAGCGATAAAATCTCAAGCACTAGCAGACTTTGTAGTGGACTGGACCCCGCTAGCACAAGACAAGTCTCCGCCGCATCACGCTTGTGGACGCTCAGATGGCGCTTGGCGGCGGGAATGGGCCAAAGCCTCCGCAGTTCTAATGTCACCATCAGGCATCAGAGCAAAGTTTGCAACACGGCTAGAATTTCAAGCAACCAACAACACTGCAGAGTACGAGGGGCTAATCCTAGGACTCACAAAAGCAAAAGCCCATGGGGCGAAGGTCGTGGAGGTAAGGACACATTCAATGCTCATAGTAGGCCAAGTAGAGAAAGAGTGCATGGCCAGAGAGCCCGAGCTAGTCAATTACCTAGCAGTTGTCAGAGACTTAGAGCGAAGATTCCGTGGATTCATAGTCAAATTCATTCCCAGGGAACAAAACAAAGAGGCAGACGTACTAGCAAAAGCAGCAACAAATAACCTCTGCTTGCTGGAAGGCACTTTCTACAGCATCTCTCATAAACCCGACCACAGACTCCGAACCAAAGTTTTCAAGACAATTATGCTAGTAGAAGGTGAAGACTGAGACAGGCAATAATCAACAACCTCGGAACATTAGCTACCCGTAAGACGAAGCGGAGGCAAAGAAGAACGGCAGCCACAAGCGTGCGAAAACTACACAATAGTAGATGGCAACCTGTACAAGAAAGGAGTAGTCCAACCAATGTTGAAATGTATCTCTCAAAGCGAAGGTAGAGAGCTACTCCAAGAGATCCACTCTGGAATTTGTGGCTCTCACATCAGACCAAGGGCGCTCTCCGCGAAGGCCATCAGACAAGGATTCTATTGGCCAACTCAAATCAAAGATGCACAGAGCATTGTCAAAACCCGTGAAGCTTGTCAAAATTTTTCACCTCACCAAGGAAAACCTTCGGCAGAGTCACAATTAATTCCACCAACATGGCCGTTGCCAAGATGGGGAATTGACCTAGTAGGACCACTACCAACTTCCCAAGGGGGAAACAGGTTCGCGGTGGTGGCGGTGGAGTACTTCACCAGATGGATTGAGGCCAAGCCCCTAGCAGCCATCACATCTGAAGCAATTAAGAAGTTCTTCTGGCAAACATCATCTGCAGATTTGGAGTATTAAGAATGGTCACCGTGGACAACGACAAACAGTTCGACTTCGGAAAAATTCAGAGAGTTCTCAGAAACAAATGGGCACAAAGATAGCCTTCGTGTCCGTATACCACCCAGAATCCAATGGCGTAGTGGAAAGAGCCAATGGCATAGTCTTCTCTGCAATCTCAAAAACACTATTTAACCTCCGCAAAGGAAAATGGGTTGACGAATTGCCCACGGTCATCTGGTCACATAACACAACCGTATCAAGAACAACAAGACACACCCCTTTCAAACTCTTATACGGGGAAGAAGCAATGCTCCCAAAAGAGGTAAAACACCAGAGCCTCTGTGTCATGAAGCAAACACTGGCCAAAGATGAGGAATACGCCAGGGAAATAGTTGAGGAAACAAGATTGGAAGCTGTCGACAACATTGTCAAGTACCAACAGCAGACAAAGAAATGGAGAGACAACAAAGTGCAGAAAAAGAACATTGCTAATGGAGACCTAGTACTAAAAAGAAAACCAAACGCATCAACGGTTGGAAAACTCCAAGCAAAGTGGGACGGGCCATTCACCGCAAAAGCGGTAGGCAAGCCAAGTGCCTTTCGCCTCATCGACAGCGAGGGTATCATCTCCCGACCATGCCTAGAACGTGGATAACCTCCACAAGTTTTACGTGTAAAATCACCTCTCGCATGATGTAAGCGAAGGTCGATCGTCTTTTCTTTCAAAATTTTATGCATTTACATTCGAAAAGGACCTGCACTCTTTTCCTCACAGGGGAACTCCTAGCAGAGGTGTGGTTTTTAACGAGGTAGAGTCTATGTAACATCCTCTATAATATAAAGAGGAGCAATTCCCCAAAAAGAAAACCCACGACGGAAGCAAAGGTTGAAAGTGGCTAGCAATGAAGCCACGCAATTCGACAAAACTTAATAGTACGCGGAGGACCTCCCATGACTAAAGCGCGGAGGCTATAGTCTTGAGACGACCTCTAAGGCTAAAGAGAGCCTGAAAACCCTTGAAAAAGACCTTTAAAATCAACAGCATCAAGGGAAGCACCGGCAACAACGCCAAAGACAAGAGCCAAAAAAGTCCCGACCATATTTAGCATTAGTAAAGCCTCCACCAACAAGAGGCGAGGCCAACAAAATAAACAAGTTATCAAAAACAATCTCAATGCTTTATTAGGTATTTTGAAAGGCATAAGCCTTAGTATCAATTTACAATTACAGAACACTTTAAAAAGTGCTTGACATTGTGCTAGGTAAGGCTACGAGAGTCCTGGCAAGAAGGTTGTTGACACCTCTTATGATATACTTTTATATGTCAACAAAACATGAAATAAGGGCATAAAATGAATAATCACCTAGACTAGGGGCTTTACTTGACTTATTTCCATGAGTTTTGGTGATTTATATATTTTTCAGGGACTTAACAGATAAACACAGAAAAAGCTCGAGTTTGCATCCCATACGATGAGGAGACTTGCCCATGACGTAATCCAACCCAAAATCCAAACTAAAACATTCTAGAAGACACTAGAAGACGGACCCCCTCGCGTAAGTCCGTAAGGTTCAAGACCACGGCAGCCGCCAGATGGTCCCACCACGACCTCACATTTTTATGTCGGTTTCTAACCGCCATTGAGGACAGATCTACACCGTTGCTCAAGGTCGGTGATCCAAGGGCTGTGGTGCATCGCCCGGGGCTATAAAAGAAGACCCCCTGACCCCTGGGTGAAACCCTAACTCATTCCAATTCATTCAAGCCAGGCAGAAGTAGAAGAGAGCCTCTCCACCAGAGATTAGGGTAGCTACTTGTCTAGATCTAGTTCATCTAGTTCTAGTTCGTCTAGTTGATTAGCAAGTCAGATTCAAGTAGAGTCGGGTGTGCCAACCCGGAGTTCTAGATCTTCAAGTCACCATGAAACTGGTATTATCTTGTATCCATGACTTTATTCTATTCCAATAATATGTGTTGGTTTGCTATGTTCTTACTTTATTCTAGTAGTATATTTGATATAGTCATAATTTATGATGGATTCATGTATTTATTCAGAGCGCCTAATTCAATTCTCGAGTGGGTTAGGTGGTAAAATAATTATGTAAGCATGGTGCTTAGATATGATTTACCTACGGATGCACCTTATATTCTCGGGATGTGTGGTAGATTGCGGGTGTGGCATTCCTGTTGAGTCTTTCATAATCCACCCCCGCCTATAAGACTAGTTGAACATGATTTTGAGGATTGTCTTGCTTTGTTCCCGATCTTCCTTATAAATCTTCATGATGCATAGATCCGTAGTAATTGTGCTATATATGATAATGTATGACCTAGGGTAGATGTTTTGACTTAGTAGATTCAATGCTACACAAGAATTCTGTCTCTTAATGTAGTCCATGTTAAGTCTAACTTTTAGTAGTCTATGCCTATCTCTGTGTGTGATATCTCTACCTTTATTTATCATTATCATATCTTATCATTATTGGCTTACCCCTGCTAAAGTTGCACTAGTGATAGATTCTCCCATAAGTATGCCATTTGTCAATAGTATATTAGCCCAACTTCAGTTTCCTCTCTGTGGTAGAATATAAATGATAAACCTGGATTACTCCCGGTGAAATGCTACAGTGGTATTTTTATCTCGTAAACTTTGCGGATATCCCTTTTATATTAATTTCTAGAAGATTGTAACCAACACAGTACAGGTATCACCCATGCATTTCTAGCATTGCTGCTGGGGATGACAACCTAGCCTACGGTAGTGCTATGAGATGAGACCACACTGAGTGCTTCTGGCGGCATATGACCTTAGGTGAGATTAACTCCACCTATTGGTGTAATGACGTTAAGGAATACCAACAAGCATTTCTGGCGCCGTTGCCGGGAGGAAATAGAGGCTAACTAGAGATCTTGATAGATGGAAACTTATGATGAGATCCAAACTAGGAACCGCTTTAGCAAAGCTTACCCTCATTTATCTTTTTGTTTATATTTTATACGGGGTTTATCAAATTGGAAAATTGATTGTGATTCACTCCACTTCATTCATCGAAATCAAATCAATCAAGAGGAAGCACACACACCGCCTCCCGAGCTATGGCCGAAAAGATCCTTACGAGTTCTTTGCTCCAACCAATGAGAACATTCGCACCGGACCTACACTTCAAACTAACAATCTTGAGTTCGAGCTCAAGCCAAGCCTCATCAACATGGTTCAAGCTACTCCATTCAGCGGAAGGATATACGAAGATGCACGCTCATATCTGTAGAACTTTTTGAGATTGCCAACACCTTCACACTCAAGGACGTTTCCCCGAGATATCATATTACTCCGCCCATTCCCTTTCTCATTAACGGGAAAAGAAAAGTTATGGTTCTATGCCAACAAAGAAGAAAACCAAACATGGGATAAATGTTCAAAAGCCTTCCTATCAAAGTTCTTCCCTACGGGCAAAACCAACACCCTACGAGGAAAAATCACCAACTTCCAACAAAGAAGGGAGAATCAATTCCAGATGCATGGGAACGTTTACAAGAATACATATCAGATTGCCCTCATCGTGGAATAGAAGATTGGTTGCTCATGCAAGGATTTTATCATGGACTAACACAAAAAGCTCGAGAGCAACTAGATGCAAATCTGCTGAAGGATCATTTTTATCACTCACTCTTGGAAAAGTCAAAAAACTCATGGAGAAGATATCGAAAAATCAAGGTCGGTCCCAAGAGAACACTCAACACTACCATCAAATTGAAGAAGTTCCGAAGAAGTAAATGCAATATCAACCAAGATGGATGTGTTACTTGAATTGGCTTGAGCAACGAGCCAATCACAAAAAGGATCGACAAAGCTCTTCAAGATTATATTGATTCGCATCGATTCGAGCCCCGGTCACAACAATTCAGCACAATCAAAACAAGGATGGAATTCACAACAAATGATCCAACTACCAAGGTAAGTACGAAGGTAATATTCCTAAACAACCATCTTTAAGAGAGTTAATTGAGGAACAAGCTAGAGTTAATGATAATTTTTCTAAGAAGCTTGTTGCTAATGATAAAGTTTTAGAAGATATAAATCTTAAGATGGATAATTTCTCTGTTGCTTTAAAAGATCAACTTGCCTATAATAAAAAGATAGAATCTCAAATAGCAAGGTTATCTGATGCAATGCTTGCTGCCACTAACCCTGAGCAGGTACATAATGTTACTACAAGAAGAGGTAAATCTACACGTGATCCCGTTGATCCAAGAAAAATAATAGAAAAGCTAGTGAGAGCACCAGCAGCAGCACCACCAACAATACCAATGGTACCACCAATTCCATCAGAAGAAGAAAAGGATGATGACATAGAGATTCCTGCTCAACACCCCCAGATGATGCAAGATTTTCATGACACAAATCTCTTACCATATCCTTGAAGGAATCATAGACCCCAAGTGGATGAGCAGTTTGGAAAGTTTGTGGAGGTAAGTCAAAAGTTATACATCAATATACCTCTGCTTGATGCCATGCAAGTCCCTACCTATGCAAGGTATCTCAGAGATATCTTGAACAAGAAGAGACCACTACCCACTATGGAGGTGATCAAGTTAACAGAAGAATGCAGCGAGGCTATCCTTAATATATTGCCACACAAAATGAAAGATCCAGGATACCCCGCCATTGAATGCTCTATCGGAGATCAACACTTCAATGCATTTTGCGACCTTGGAGCAAGTGTCAGTGTGATGCCCAAGTCTGTCTTTGATAAACTCAAGCACACAACCCTGGCTCCAACTTCAATATCATTGCAACTGGCAGACCAATCAATCAGATATCCAACAGGAATCGCTGAGAACATACTAGTCAATATCAGAGGATTCTTCGTACCTGTGGATTTTGTAGTATTAGACATGCCACCGGACTCCAGAGTATCAATCATTCTCGGACGACCCTTCTTAAGCACAGCCAATGCACACATAAATGTTATGGCTGGAGAGATCACATTCAACCTAAATGGACAGGAAGAGAAGTTTGCTTTTAAACCCAGACCCGAGCTCAGCTCAACAGCAGACAAGATTGAACCAGAAAAAGAGTCATCATCACCACCTCCGGAAACGGAGGATGCACCTGAAGATTAATGACACTGGGAAGTCCCAGTTCAAGGACTTTAACTACGGACACTCGCCGAGAGGTAAGTCGGTAATTATCCATATTTACTTTACCGCATTGCATATTTATTTTATCCTGCATCAGAAAAATTTATGCCCCATATAAATAATTCTACGGCGTGTCAAAACCCATGAAAATATTTATTGTGGTGGCTCAAAAATATTTATTCTTTCAATACCATTTTTATTTTCTGCATACATATATCAAAATACAAAAATATGTGCTCTTGGTAATGGGCCCTACATGTCATACACTTCATCTCTCATCTTACCTAACTTGGACAAGACATTTGCCACTCAAAATCTCCACCTACCTTCATCCATCATGTCCTGCCATTCTTTTCCACTGAAAAACCCACTTACTCTCATGGCCTCGGGACAAGTAACATGCAGGATGGAGGAGATTGAATTTGGGCCCACCACCATGGCGGCCGCCACCACCAAGCCTGGCGCCCGCCAGCCCCTCTCCTCCTCTATAAAAACCCTTTCACCCCTCGGTTTCTCCTCACACCTTCACTCCAATGCTAAACATTCTAGCCCGAAACTCGAAGTTCTAGTTCCCAGGAAGCTCTAGCTTTGTAGAGAGGAAGGAAGAAGAAGTAGAAAAAATTCTTGAGAGAGGGGAAAACTCTTGAGGAGAGTAGTAGTAAATCAAGAAGATTAGTGGAGGTGCTGTCCAATGGAGTAATCAAGATAAAACTTTTGCTAGGGGAAGTTTTGTCAAAATAAAAACAACTTTGTAATCTTTCTTTCGGACGACTAACCCCTGGACGACTAATTTTGGGCAGCTAACTCCTGACTTTTATTCTAACCCCTCCACTAGTTCTTGTGCTCTTTGTGTGCTAATATTTTGCAGGATGAGTTTCTTCATGAAAGCTTTCAGCAAGAGGTCCTCAAAGCGGCTCCAACAACTAGGAGAGTCATCATCCATGACTCCATCGGAGATGAGCTATGACTACCCGGAGCAAGATACACCACCACATCTAGCTCCCGCTGCACCCAGGAGGTTGACATCCGAGTCACACCTCAAGCTTCGAGGGGAGTACGAGAAAACAAGGTACAAGCAACTGAAGGACCGTAAGTTTACTCACACCCCGATACTAGACCCCGAATTTCTGGCACAAACAGGTATGGATTCTGAATTTGATTTGATCTTTCGCACTTTGGGGTGGAGTAATTTTGCAAACATCACAGAGCAAGGCTATAGGCTTTTGACTATAGAGTTCCTTTGCACCCTTCGTGTTTCAAATGATGGGGTTTCATTTAGACTCTTCCAAGAAGATCATTATCTTACTTGGAGAGGCCTGAATAATGCTCTCAATTTTCTACCCACTTGCACCTTGGACCCCATTACAGCCTTGCAAGATTTTAACCCAACAACTGTTTGGAAAGACCTTTCCGACGTAGACTCTTTCACAGATGCCAAAGCCACTGACCTGCACCTGCCCACTGTAACATCCCGGATTTTTGGAGAAGCTGAAAATACGAACTTTTAAAATTTTTCGTGCAATGAGTGAAACATGTAGTTGCTAGATCGAACTAAGAACAATTTATAAATAAATTGTTGCATACATGTAGTATTGTTTGTAGGTGCTTGTCGGAGTTTCTTAGTTGAGTTAGGATTTTGTGTCAGAGTGCACAAATCCATAGCAACCTCCTTGTCGATCCTCTCGTCTCTTCTAAACTCTTCCCAATCAACTACGGAATCCCTCTAATTCCCTGAGTCTTGAAAGGAAAATCCCTTTTCCTTTCTCCTCTTTCTCTTATGTTCTGCATAGACCGTAACCTCTCTTCGTCTCCCGTCGACAGGAAGATGAGCTTTGCCAACACCCTCGACCTGACCAACCATCGAAGCCATGACTGGCCAACCATAGCCTTGGCCGGCTAGCCATAGCCCTCCGTAACTGTGCCTGGCCAACCCTAGTCTGCCATAGCCATGCCCGGCCAACTGGTAGCCAGCCACAGCCAACCACGACTAGCCATGGCAAACTATAGCAGACTGGTCACCGACATGATTTGAGTTGTTTCCAAATTGCCCTAAAATCCATTTGGACTCTCTTGAATCCTTTGAATCAAATCATAATATGAAAACCTAGTTCCTATTATTCTTTGGACCGACCCAGCTCACCATTTCTTCTCATATATACTCTTGCTAAATTTAGAAACAAACCAATCTGCTTTTATTTCCTAGCCATCCGGTTAGCTAGTGGACTTGCTCCCGTACACATCCCTTTTTGGTTATACACGTATTTACGTGAACCACATAACCAACCTTGTGCACCACCAAGCAAGCCTGCCCTACCACGTTCCTACTACCTTGTACGAACCGGAAGCTTGCACACACACGTAGCCTGCGGCCACAGCATACACCACCAGCCGCTTATATACATGTAAGTGTATATAATGTATTTATGTATATACATATACGTACACTAACGCCGCTTTACTTAGTCACGTGATGCTCACATATGCTCATCAAGAACAACGTTAGTAGCTAAACCTCCTACCTATATCACGTTGCTTTCTTGCATGCTCCTGTACTTCCTGGCCCACGCCAACAGCAGCAGCACGCAGCCCATCTCCGCTCGCCTTCGTCCTGCACGGTTCGCTAGCCCAGTATGCAGCTCGTCCAATAGAACAGGTCGCTTCCGACCCTGCCGTTGCCGCCGTGACCGCACACGGACCAGACCGCGTCCACCGCTCCCACGCGTGAAGCACGCGTGAAGCGCGCGACCGCCCGCTCCCCGTACCACGGGCCACCCGTCATCCTGATCTCGCGCGACCGAACGTCCGCGCTCCTCTCGGCGTTCGCGCCACCATAAGGCCGCCAGGTGCCCCACGACCCGCACCCCAAGGATCGCCGCTGTCCCTTGAAGCCCCCATGGCCAGTCGCCACCACTCCTGTTCCCGGCCGCTGCCACTCCCCTGCATCTCTCCTTCTCGCGAAGCTGGAGACCCGACGCAGCTCCGGGCCTCCGGCCGCGGGGTGCCACGGCTGTGCCACGCCCTCGCCCTCGCTGTTCGCGCCCTCGCCGCCCAGCGCGCCGTGGACGGCGTGCGCAACAACGACGTCATCCTCGATTCCGTCCTCGCCGAAGCCCTCGCAACGATGTCGCGCTACTTCACCTCGCCCCACAACGCTCGACCGCGCAGGTGCCGAGGCCCGACTCCGTCGTCCTCGACACCACGACTCCCTCCGTCGAGCCCTTCTCCCTGTACCGCCACGTCGCCCTGCTCCGACGCCACGCTGGACACCTAGAGCCGCGCCCTGCACGACCAGCACGGCGGCGGCATCGAACCACCCCACGCCGTCGACCTGTAGCCACCGACGGAGGCGATTACGGCAAGCCACGGACCGAACCCCGTCGGGCGGCTTCGATGATGTAGCTGCGCTGCCGGCATCGAGCCCGGCCGGCGTCAAGTGATCTGCCTCCATCTAGCCCAGCGGTGAGCACCCATGAACCAGCCTTTTGCCTTTGCTCAAACCTGCCCGGTCGTCGAGCCACTGTTGCCCTCATCGGTCTCACGTTCGGCGTGAGCTGCCCTGGTGGCCGACATCATGAGTACGGGTACGGAGCACACAGCCATTCACGCTCGTGCTCGCGTTCGCCTCGGCCTCGAAACCACACCCACGAGCACGACTCCACATGAACACCAGCTTGGACCATTGCCCATCCCAGCACACGGCCATACTCTGGCAAGCAGCGTCGCCGTGGTGCTTACGCACAGCTCAAGAGCACCTATGGTTTCCGTCAGCCATGATCAAGACCACACACACCCACGGATGATGGCAGACACGGCGTCACCGTCGTGGCATTGCGCCTGCACCACCGGTGCCTTGCCGCCCGGCAACTGGACACACGCATATCAACACATCACCTTGCTGCTGCCTTGCCAACCCACGGCCATTGCTATTTGAACGCTCTGTCCTTGCACGAACCATAGCCATGGCCTCACCAGCCCCTGCTGCAAGCCTGCAACCACATCATCACGCTAGCACGGATGCGCACAAGCCGAGCCATTTAGGCCTTGACTGAACACTTGTAGGAAATTCACCATCGTTACCCAGGACACTGCCGTCACACTCGTGGCCATGGCCACCGCTCCGCACGCGCACACAGGGTCTGTGGCGCCACAGCATGCCGATGCACGAGAACTAGACCTCCAAAGCCACCACCCTTGTCATCGCCCGCTTTGCCGGCCATAGCCATTGTTGGTTGGCGAGAGCAACCCTTAGCTGGCCGCAAACATTTCCGACAAGCCCTGATGCTTCCACGTATGCCTTGACTAACCATAAAGGCACCCCATGGCCTTAACCAAGCACAATGTCATGCCACCATGATCAGTGAGCTGAGACAAATATGGTGATGCTAGGGCCGACCTAACTCCAACCCTTGGCATAAATAGACCACTTGATAGCCTTGCCTTTACCCAATACAGCTTGGCAATCCAATCCCTCCACCCCTAAGAACATGATGCCGTCATATCAAGCACGCCAACCATTTGCCCATGTTGACCCCAATCTCACCATGGCATTTAACCTAGACCCGAAGCCACTTGTCGCTACCCAAAGCTTAGGGCCAAGCCATAGATTCATAGCCATGTATGAGTGAATTTGGTTCTTCTTCGTTCTTTTGGCTCTTTGTGAGAATTGGTAGTTTATAGGATTATCGATTGAACGTGCGATAGCTCTGGAGGACCGTGGATTGGAGCTGACTTTTGGAGGTGGAGGCATGTGCCAGTTGACTATACCAACCAACAGAGACTTGTACCACTACTACTTCGACATCACAGGTGTCATGGCAGCACCTTACTTTATAGAATCCTATTAGACATTGCAATTAGATATGCTAACGCTTTCCTTTTACTCCTTTGCTAGTATATATGATGCATGCTATGCCTGAGCCTTAAATCCCTTGATTGAAACCCCTCCACCTAATTACCCAGCTTTGCGCTCGCACTTATATATATACCTCCTGCATGCTTGCATTTACTCCATCATATTTACTTATGAGCCATGATATATGATGAATGAGGAAATTAAATGGTAAAATGTGATAATAACTGGGGAGAGTGTTGCGTGTGTCTTGGGTGTGTGGTGAGGGTTGTGTCGACCAGACAAGAATACACGACGAGTCTTGAGGACGAGTCTTGCCGAGGGGGTGCGGCCTGGGCATCCCTATGTGACAGAGTAGGTACATGGTGATTTCCCTGAGGAGGTTCTGGGGTGGAGTGCCTTTGTGGAAGGAAGCCCCAGAATGGAGGTGTCGTTGAGACATGGGGTATTGAGTACCCCTATGATGAAGATGTCTTGTCTGGTCATACCTAAGGACTGTGAGCTCTTGAGAACCGGGATCGTGGGAATATGGTACTCACCGCTCGTCCCTGGTCGGGCAGGGTGCGGATTGCCCCTTTTAGCTAGGCGGTGCCATTACTACTAGGTTGATAGCAGATAGTGTAGGGAGGTACGGGCATCGAGGCTCACACCCTCCTAAGACAACGTAGTAGCCATCGGGGGCCCGGTATTACGTCTCCGCGCCTCGTGTGCCGGTGGTACTTCGGGGCTTCCCAGGGCTGAGTGGTAGGGTGGCATCGTCGAGCTAGGAGGTCTCCGTTATCATCCTAGGCAGGGCACCGTCGATGATGGTGATATTGTGGTCTTGAGTACACGCTTTGCAGAGTTGTAAATCAATACGTATTGTCCCGCCTTCGGGCATGGCCCCGACATTAGGCCTGGACTGCCTACGGATGTGTGCTGGCTTTGGTCGATCTGCCCACGGGTGTGCGCCGGCTTTTCGAGCCTGGGCGCCCACGGGGTGTGAGCCGGCTTTTGAGCCTGGACTGCCTACGGATGTGCGCCGGTCTTCTAGGGTTTATCCCATTGATTTTACGCTTCACTTGACTAGAGAGAGGAGTCCTTTCTATTCTCCCCCGGTTTTCACTTACGGCCGCGAGCCCGTGTGGTTGTGAGCCGCTTAGGCATGGACGGGAGGGAGCTGTCCTTGCCGCCCGAGCGAGTGTGTGGTGAGATGTGTGTGGTGATGGTGATGGATTGGGAAGAACGTGTGTGGATGAGATGGAATTAAAACTTGATGAACTAATAATATTATTATTATATTACTACTTGTTGCAATTCGCATGCGCTAAGGATGCAAACCACAGCCAAATTATTAGGATCACCAGATCCCTTTATTTTCTATTTTCCACCAAAGCTCAACGGTGTTTACCATGGCCTGCACATATCCGGGCGGTGTGCAGATTACCTGCCTTGCGGTAGATTAAAAGGATTAGGTGGTCTCGTTCCTATGCTCAAGTTTGGGTTAGAAGATGAAGACTACTTCCGGCCGACTCTACGCCAACTCCGATGAAGCCCGTGAAGGAGGAGCCTTCACCCGGCCGACGTGCCACGTCTACTCGAGATCCCGACCACGCTTCCGCTAGGTTAACCTTGTAATAGGTGAGTCCCCAAGAGTTGTAAAACCATGTAAATTAGAAATCTTACGATGTATGACTGTGATATCATCTATAAATGATGATGTGATGGGATGATCTTGTGGGACTATCACATTGTTTATCGATTACTCGTGTATTTTCCCTTAGTGGAAAATCGAGGTTGTTACACCCACCTTCTGTTTTTTCCACAAATGGATAGTTTTCACTCTTTTTCCAAAAAAGGAGGGTAGGAATGTTAGGGTGGGAGAGCTACAATTGATTTATGCAACCATAAAAAGAAGACAAATCTCACCTGTGTCTCTCATAGCTCAACATTGGATAACCCTACCAACCATCCTAGGACCAATCAGTTGTACATCTCTTGTTACAAGAATTGCAAATCACCTTGGAGTGTTGGACAATGCTTCTGTTTCATACCTAAGAGAAGAGAGGTCCCTCATTGGTTTTGAGTACTTCAATAAGGCACATATAATGAAGAAAAGGGGAAGTGTTTACTATATGAATCATGCTGCCATTGGGGAGATCCGGTTACCTAACCCTGATCTCTCCATATTTCGAGTGCAATCTTTTCTATTGAATGTGCAGGCACAACCGGTGAACATGTTGAGAACTATGCCACATCGTCAAGCAACCACCCATGAACCATTTTGGACTGGTGCTAATCCAAATCCACAAGAGCCAGCATTCGCAGGATACCAGGACTGGACCTATCCACCACCATCACATGCTCATTACGGACAATTCAAACAATCTCCCCAATCATCACAAGGAGGTCCAAGTGAACAAGGTGGTGACGCGCGCGATTTTGCCATGAGACCTACCGCGGGAGTGGCTACTTCCACGACATCCTAGGTACCTCACACCATGAACACCCCCATGATTTCAAACCAGCCCGCAGTTCTTTTGCAGGGTTTGGACAGCAAGGAACACATCTCCTACAAGGGATCTACACCACTGTCCAAGGCATCAGCCAGAACCAGACCACCTTCCAAAGAAGAGCGAGAGAGATCGAACACACGATGAACCCGAACATCTCCGACATGAGAGACACCCTTAACTTTCAGTCCGAACAGCTGAACACCTTGACGAGAAGCCGTCGCGCCATCGCCACTTGAACATCCACATCAACAACCAACTTGGAGGAGGTTACCCCCCACTCGGCCGGGTAAGTCTTCATTGCCCGGTATTTATCTATTTTATCTATATATATTTAAGTTTGCTTAGTTCGGGTTGCTATAAAAAGAAATGCATAACATGAAAACAAAATAAAAAAAGGTGTATAATTAGTTTGCTTTAATTCTGTTGTATTAAATAAAAAAAAAAGCTAGCTATCTGTTGTGCTTGGAGATGATGAATAGTTGCTCTGTTTTAATTTTCCTACAAATGCATATCATTGATTTAGAGTTCTCCCATGTTATGGACACAACTGTTTAGACTTGAAAATTTGCTTTGAGCTTGAAATTTTGTGGGAGCATACATCTAAGCTAATCTAGGTAATTGACGGATATGATATGAGATGGTCCGAGCTGCTATTTATCTTGCTCCTAGTTGCACTAAATTCTGGAGATTTGATTTTTTTAAAACCTGAAAAATATTGCATGATGAGTTTCCTATATGACAGAGTTCTAATATCCTACCACAGCCATATTCATGCTTTTAGAATAGGAAAACATCATTTTTCACTACTTGCTTAGTGTTAAGTGTTTGTCAACCTTTGTGACCCTCGAAACTTATCATACAATTCCACATATATCTCCACATACTCCACACCACCCATTCATGTATCACTTCTACCACTGAAGTGTACAAACCCTTCACCCATTTTGCTAGCCACCAAAAATGTTTCGCTCCTACCCCGGGAGTAAACACCAAAAATATTTTTCTCCCTCATTATTGTTTCTCAAACCCCATTCATGCTCCATGTATTTCATTCATTATCTCTCAAATATTCTTATTGACAAAAAAAGAAATTTGGGGCAATGCTAAAAAAAAAAAAAGAAAGAGAGTTGAAAAAAAATGGACAAGTGTCCGATATGAAAACAATGGGTACTTAGATGCCCGCCTCTCGAAAAAAAAAGAAAAAAATAATAATAAAAGCTACCCCAAGTTCTCTTTTATGTCTTCTCACAATTCCAAAAGAGAGATCAAATTCTTGAGAAGGAGCATAGTTGAATTAGGATCATTATATCCCATATCCACCATATCCACCTCACGGATACATTCCATACACCCACATTGTATGACTTGTTCTTTTGGATCCATTGTTTGACTTTACTATATACACTTTGCAAGTATGTATACTGCTGTCTCCCACCTATGAGCCCCGGATATAAGCTTTAGAAGATAGGATGAGAGAAGACATGGTACACCTGCCATGTTCCACAAATACCACATATTATGAGAGAAGGCACGAAATCAATGCCTTGGTAAGGATCCAAAAATACCACATATGAGAGACTAGAAAGGGTCATACAATGGAACTCTGAGTTCTATTTTGAAAATTTATGAAAACTCGAGCAACGAGGTGAAACAAAGAACTTGAGACATAGTGCTTTACTTGATTGTTCTATCTTTCAATCACCCAAGATTTAAGTGCGGGTAAAAGCCCTTTCTTGAACTCGGGCAATATAGGTGAATAGGCAATATAGGTGAATTGGAAGGTCGAATAGTTCCACCCTTTCTTGGAGAAGAATTCTAATTGATGATCTGTGTATTTGTGAGAGAATGAAACACTGTAGCATCTCCTGATCCACTCTGGTGAAAAGCTTTGTAGGGACTAGCAAAGGTTAAGCTTGGGGAGCTTGTTGACACCTCTTATGATATACTTTTATATGTCTACAAAACATGAAATAAGGGCATAAAATAAATAATCACCTATACTAGGGGCTTTACTGACATATTTCCATGAGTTTTGGTGATTTATATATTTTTCAGGGACTTAACAGATAAACACAGGAAAAAGCCCAGAGTTTGCATCCCATATGATGAGGAGACTTGCCCATGACGTAATCCAACCCAAAATCCAAACTAAAACATTCTAGAAGACACCAGAAGACGGACCCCCGAAGCAGAAGTCCAGAAGGTTCAAGACCCTGGCGGCCGCCAGGGCCTTTTCTGGCGGCCGCCAGGATGGTCCCACCAGTCAGCCTCACATTTTTATGTCGGTTTCTAACCGCCATTGAGGACAGATCTACACCGTTGCTCAAGGTCGGTTTGATCCAAGGGCTGTGGTGCATCGCCCGGGGCTATAAAAGAAGACCCCCTGACCCCTGGGTGAAACCCTAATTCATTCCAATTCATTCAAGCCAGGCAGAAGTAGAAGAGAGCCTCTCCACCAGAGATTAGGGTAGCTACTTGTCTAGATCTAGTTCATCTAGTTCTAGTTCGTCTAGTTGATTAGCAAGTCAGATTCAAGTAGAGTCGGGTGTGCCAACCCGGAGTTCTAGATCTTCAAGTCACCACGAAACTGGTATTATCTTGTATCCATGACTTTATTCTATTCCAATAATATGTGTTGGTTTGCTATGTTCTTACTTTATTCTAGTAGCATATTTGATATAGTCATGATTTATGATGGATTCATATATTTATTCGTAGAGCGCCTAATTCAATTCTCGAGTGGGTTAGGTGGTAAAAATAATTATGTAAGCATGGTGCTTAGATATGATTTACCTGCGGATGCACCTTATATTCCGGGATGTGTGGTAGATCGCGGGTGTGACATTCCTGTTGAGTCTTTTATAATCCACCCCCCGTCTATAAGACTAGTTGAACATGATTTTGAGGATTGTCTTGCTTTGTTCCTGATCTTCCTTATAAATCTTCATGATGCATAGATCCAGAGTAATTGTGCTATATATGATAATGTATGACCTAGGGTAGATGTTTTGACTTAGTAGATTCAATGCTACACAAGAATTATGTCTCTTAATGTAGTTCATGTTAAGTCTAACTTTTAGTAGTCTATGCCTATCTCTGTGTGTGATATCTTTGCCTTTATTTATCATTATCATATCTTATCATTATTGGCTTACCCCTGCTAAAGTAGCACTAGTGATAGATTCTCTCATAAGTATGCCATTTGTCAATAGTATATCAGCCCAACTTCAGTTTCCTCTCTGTGGTAGAATATAAATGATAAACCTGGATTACTCCCGGTGAAATGCTACAGTGGTATTTTTATCTGTGCGCTTGCGGATATCCCTTTTATATTATTTTCTAGAAGATTGCAACCAACACATTACAGATATCACCCATGCATTTCTAGCATTGCTGCTGGGGATGACAACCTAGCCTACGGTAGTGCTATGAGATGAGACCACACTGAGTGCTTCTGGCGGCATATGACCTTAGGTGAGATTAACTCCACCTATTGGTGTAATGACGTTAAGGAGTACCAACAAAGGTATACACCGTTGGTGGAACAACAATCAAAGAAAGCGTGAAACCTCCGCATGGATCCTAGGCAATAGCTTCACTCCGTGCAATCATCATCTTGTGCACCTCCTCCATTGCCTTATCTGGCAGGACCTTCAACTTGTTACGTGAAATTCCATCGCAGGAAAACCTCCACAAGTCATGCCATGACAGGCTCTGGAGATGTGCTTGTTGCAACAGCAGCGGGACTGGTGCCTTAGCACAACTCCAGAACGGAGGCCTAGAACAAGCAAACTAACCAACTGGGCAGCTAGGCACACAGCCAAGAGTTAATAGCTCAGTGCCTGTTTTAGTCTGCACTGCCAGCCCCTGAATTGCAACACACGAGAACTACAAGCGTAGGCCAAAAGCATAGTAATAAGCACGGCCCAGGACTTAGTGCACAAGTCACATTACGAGTCCTTACGCGATTTCATCTAAGAAGCACAACCGCATGCTAAGCAGAGTACCATCGCTAAACCTAGACATAGTGCTAGATAAAGAGTAGGGGGGGGAATGGACCACTTTTATACTACCAAAACCCACCTACCAAACCTAACATTAGACAAAATTACTAAATGCGCCGAGCCCCCTAGGGCACTATAAAACCAAAGCCGGAGACCACCCCCCCCCGCCCGGTCCGGAAACCCCCGGCCAGGTCCGAAACCTTCTTCGGTAGTTAACTTCAATAGCCAAAGCCACCATGGCGATTGACGTGAACCTCCGTCAAATCAAACCAGAAAGCCAAGAGATTGTAAAAGCTTCGTAAGATCAAAAGCACCTAGAAATGTTGAGGGGGAGATCGTGTAAAGATTCGTAACATCCCCCAAAACTGAACAAAGCAATGAGGCATCCACGTGCAAGATCCACGCTAGAGACCCGCGCACTTCAGGGCAAAAAAAGTCAAAGTCGCAATAAACCTCCGCCAACCTCAAGCCGAGTAACCCAAGTTCACTCCGAAACACGCCAAGCACCACAAGCAGAGGAAGCGGGAGGTTTCCCCCGCCATAGTGGAGGGAACGAAGAAGAGAGCGGAGATAACCGCAAACTAAGCCGAGAAAACAGTTAAGGGAAGTTTCAGACATCAAAGAATGACCTGCAGCACCTTTCCAACAGGCGTCAAAGGAATTATCATAACAAAAACTGTTGTATCAAAACTCTTCTTATTCAAGAAAAACAATTCGGTATCCATATACAACCTCCTCTACTCATCACGGTTTACAAAAACCAAGCCTGCAAAATACATAGGCTTGGAACTTAAACAAACTAAATTGGCGGAGGTCCTTCCACGCTATTGAGTGGGTAAAGGCCATCCGCTCGTCTCCTAAATCAGCCAAGATGTCGTCATACATGTCGTCCACTCTAGGGTTCTCGAATGTGTCCCGCCAGAAGCTCTAGTAATCTCCGTCAACGAACACACCATCACGGTAAAAGCACAGAGGCAAAATGTCCTGCGCTGGCTCACTCCCGGAGACCTACGCAGGGAATGATTTATATTTACAAACACATTAGAAATTAAGTCATCACATAGTTAACCTTACAAAGGTGCACATAGCACCACAAACAAAAGACCTATCCATCCCTCAAAAGCCTAACAGAAGCTAAACCTCTTCCTCCGCCAAAGCTCGGCCACCACGTGGAGCCTCAAGATTGCCCTCCTCCTCATTCGACCTCCGTGAAGCCTGTGGGGCAGTTTCCTCTTGTGTTGCACTTGGGTGTGAAGACAAGCACCAGCATTAGGAGCAACATCCTTCGTGTGTGTCTGTGCTTGAGGAAGCTCCGTCGTGGGATTCTCCAAATCAACTGCTCCAGCGGAGGTCCCATTGCCAACCTTAGTTGGATCCGAATCTTTGTCTTGGAGGCCTACAAACAAGGAAAAAAAATGCCCATAAGGAAGAAAGCTAATACAAGATTCCAGACAACACATAAAAAAAGAGGGGGACTATCATAAACCTGGAGCTGAGCCCTCGCCAAATCCACGGCCTCGGCACGGCCATGCTACGCCCAAAGGTCTTGAGGAAACTAGCGATAAACCGACCAATGTTCTTCGACATCTACGCAAGGGTCGAAGGCTGATGAATCTCCCGAACTCTCACACTTTCAATGTGATCGCAGCCTTCGGCCCTCAAGATCCGCGCAACGTTAGTAACGGTAGTACGGGCTCTGAAGTCGGAGACACCCTTCAAAATGTTGGAAAGCTTCGCAAAGTTAGCTAACATCCAGTCCAAAATTTTCACGGTAGAGCATCCATCGGAAAGGATGTCATCGTAGCGCCACACGAAATGATGGCCTGACCATAGGCTTCGGCGGCGGAGGTCATGGCCAGCTGAATGTCCTGCAGCCGCTTGGTCTTGGAATCAAGCTGGATGCGAGAAGAGTTAAGATTCGTCTTGGTCTCCTTAAGCTCCGCCTGCATTTTTTCCAGATCGGAGACAGCCTTATTCGCCTTCGAAATTAAGAGCGTTTCTGCCTCCTTAGCATCCTCAATTTCCTTGCCATGACGCTCACGCTCCTCCTCCAAAAGCTTCGCTAACTTTAACTTCTCAGCCTCCTCTTTCTCAAACTGATCAATAAGCTTGTTGAAAAAGGTGTCACGATCACGAAGCTCCCAGTACATGCGAGTGCGGAGCATCTCGATAGCAAAAGAAGCGAGCACGGTCTGGTCGTATGCGCGATCCAGAGCCGTGTAAGCGTCACCACCTATAAAACACCAAAACCCCAAATGTTAAGCAAGGAAAGCTCCGCCAACATAAATAAAATATTAACAGGGCCAAGAAGCAAATAGAAATCACCTAAGTCCATGTATTGCAACACTCGGGCAGCCGCCTCCTTGAAGCGCGGAGATTTCGGGACATTCCCCAATCCCTCCTCAACTAGTCTCGAGGGGCCTGCATAACAGAACAAAGAATCAAATAAAAGAAATTTCAAAAGAGGAACAAAGGAAAGAACCGGAGGCTCAACAAACCTACAGATGAAGGAGGGCCCTTGACCAGCTCAGCCCTCAGGGAGTTCAAAACCTCCGCAGCCATCGGCGATGGCTTGCCGGCGAATTCGCCGACGGCGAGGATCCTGACCAGAGCTGCGGCTTGGACGGCCTCCTAGCACCCCTGCGGACACGTCGGCATGACTCAGGTGGGCGCGGAAGTCGAGGCGCGCGGCCGGCCATCGGGACGGCGGCGGTTCGGCAGCGTCGAGCGGCGGCGAGGACACGTCGGCGTTCCCCGATGCGCGGCGGTCGGTGACGAGGCTCATGGAAGGGAAAGAGAGGGGCGAGGCTGGCAGATTGGCAGCGAGATGGACTGGCAGCAGCAACGTCGAGCGGCGGCAGCATTGGCGGTGGGGCGGCTGCTCTGCTTGCGGCTCGCGGCGTGGGGTGAGGCAGGAGCGAATGGGGCGAGCGAGCGACGGCTAGCACGGGCCAAGCGGGCCAGCCCATTCTGGTTCCCCCTCTTCTTTTCTATTTTTGCAATAAAAAGTATATTCTGTTTCTATTTTATAACTCAAAAACCGTGCACGATTAGCCAAAGATGATTAAAGACCAAATTGTCAGCGTAACATTAAACACTATTTTATATCACTTTTTGGCTAATTCGGCCTAGATTTTGAATTATAGATTTAAAGTCAAAATTCATTCAAAAAAGAATTAAATAAAAGCCAAACTGTTTTCATTTATATTTCAAAAACTATGAGGATTCAGGTCAAGGTTGTTAAAACAGAAATGTTTCTTATGAAATTTTGAAGATTCCATATATAGCACTTTTTACCTAGATCAGCTTTGTTTTAGAGTTACAAAAATAAACATTAAAACAAGCATTTTTTACTCGGGCAAAAATTCAGATTTTGCACAGCCTGAACCTCATAATTTAGCACTCTGTATCTCCCAAACTAAGCAGAACTAGACTTAGGTGTAATTGACAAGATTGTATACCTATATGAGGACAACACTTTTGTAAATTAGAGCTTGGGCTAGTTCAGCTTATATTTGAAACTACAGAGCCCTAAACATAGGCACATTGCAACAAAATTCAGACTAAGCCAAAAATTCAGTTTCAGCAGGACAACAACCATGTTTTGGCAAAAGGGATACTTTTGAGCATGATGGGGACATTTCCATGACAAGGTTGCTAAATATCTTTTGTTCCTTATAAAATTATTGACCAAAGTGTTTCAGGGTGCACAGCCATACAAACAATTTTAAAGGCATGTTTGAAACAGTTTTCCAAAATTGATCCCTATGTCAACCATGACCAAACCAAACATACAAGCATGAATATGGCAATGTGTATCCATGACAAGGATTCCAAATTATTGCTAAACAATACTAAGCACTCAAGTAAGCATCCAAGTTCAAGAAACACAAATCAAACATGGTTCACATGACAAACATATAGTAACTTAATGTAAGCAAAGCATGAATGATCCAATGCAATATGCACAAACGATGACTTGATGATGCTTTTGTTTGAGATAAGGAAATGCAAGATGAGCCAAACACCAGGGGTGTTACACTATGCATTTAGAAGAAGTTTATTTCAAATATAAAAAACAAAACAAAATAAAAACATCAATTAGTCTTTCATTTGTTAAGTTAGTAGTCATGCATATTAGTTATAAATAAATAAAGAATCAAAGGAGACTCGTTCCACAAGAAGTTTCCCTACTCCATGGAAAAGGCAAGCTTGGGGAGTGCCTCCCCTGCTAAGGTACGACTTTACCCCATCACTCTCTTCTATTTTCATCAGTTCTTGTCTACCTTCGCATTGAAAAAATAAATAATAATAAAATAAAGAGAAAGAAAATGATCATAATAACAATAGACAATAGATGAATAATACTAACAGAAACAAACATCATGATGCGTAGACAAAGTTTGCAATGCTAGCTACCATATGTAATAATCTTTGCATGCCAAACCTGATGTGAAAAGAGATGACATTAATCTTGTCTTAAATACCTTTCTTAAAGTTGACACCTTAAAAGTCATGTTGGAAATGATAAAAAGTTGCTCTGTGATACTTTGCAAAAAGCTTGTTATACAACCCTTTACTACTTAAGTTTTGAGCAAGTGAAACTAGAGTTCATCTTAAGTCAAATGCTGTTGTGGGTTGCACATGCTATAACCAAGTTTGTGCTCTTGTATGATGAGATGTGGTAGAGAATAGAGTAATCCTTAAACTTGTCTGAGGAATAGTTGAGATAAATCTAGAGTCTTTGTTTGCAAAATCCAAAAACTCTTGCTAGAAATTCCTCAATGGTGTTAAATTCCTACCACAAGCCATATACATGTTCTCTAGATAGGAAAAGCCCCACAAAGAGCTGCTTGTTTGTTTTGTGCTTTGTTAGACCTTGTTGATCTGAGTAGAAAAACTTGTCATGCTTTTCATTAAGATCACATACACTGCACCCCTTGCTACTCCCACACTAGAAGTATGCAACTACCATATATTTCTGCACCCTTTGCAACTTCTACACTGGAAGTATGCAACCAACAAATATTCATGCACCCCTACTCCATAATTTCTGAGACATATACCTATTTATATCCTCTCTATGCAGTCTTCTATGAAGAGAGGAGCATGAGCCACCAAAAAAGAGCAAGTGCTCTTATGTGTGAGAGAGAAAACAATATGGGTACTCCGATGCCCACCCTAAGTGAAAAAAGAGAGAAAGTTACGTAACCATGCTCTCTCCAAAAAGAAGCGAGAGATGGAAATGTCACAAGGAGTTCCACCAAATATTTACACTTGCATGACTTGAATGACTTGTTGCTCCTTGTGATCATTTTGTATGACTTGTTGCTCCTTGTGATACAAGTGTTTGACTTAGCAATATATTCAATTCAAGTTTGCTTATTTTCCCACCTATGAGCTCCACATAAGCTTTAGCATAGGAATAAAAGGCTATCATCTTTGGCCTTGGTGAGGTTTCTCAAACACCATTGAGCGATTGAGTGTGCCATTTGAGGAATTTAGGCAAGTTTTCTTCAAAAATCTTGAAAACCTCTAGAAAGAGTCTTGGCTTTACCAAAGCAAGGTACAAAGTTTCTACCTACTGCACTATCTTACTTTTGCATATTACAAGGTGAAAGCTATAAACCTCATATGGTTAAGACTGAGGGTGAATTTCTAACTCTAACCTGCTCAACTCAAGAGCTAGTATTTGTTTGTGTCTTAGTTTTTGCAGGACGTCACATTGAAGCAACTCCTGATCCAACTTTCTACCATGCTAAAACCACATCTTTGCTTGGGATGAGGAAAGGGGTAGCTTGGGGAGCTTGTTGATGGTCACTAACACCTCATTTGACCATTATTATTCCACCCAAAGTCAAGGTAAATCAACATGAAAGGGTATATTTTATGTTTAGAACTCACCTAGTTCCACTTGTACTTGGAGAAATTATTTGTATGTAGGAAAGATACCAAAAATGGTCAAATAAGAGGCAAAGGAGGCAAGTGGACGTGGCAGGGCACTGGTGGGCCCACGCCACGGCACGACATGACCTAGGCATCGCCCGACCCCACCTGGCCCCCTACCACGTCAGTGATCCATGGGAACATCTCCAGGGAGCATCTCTACCATCCTCTAGGGTCGAATTGATTCAATGGAGGAGGTTGACGCACCCAGGATCCATGGGTCCACTGTCATTCACTTGGAGGCCTCCAACAGACCTCCAAACCAACTTAGCTGCCACAACCGACCATGGAACCACCTTGGAGGAGCATCCCAGTGCATTGGATGGAGAGGCAAATTGCAAGGTGACGGGTCGGTCGACGCCCACGATACGCCGACCGCCACCGACCTTCTCCACGCCTACAAATACCCCTCTATGCTCCCGGTGCTATAAAAAGGTGTCTCCAGCCCATGGAAGAGAACAACAATAGAAGCATCACTTCCATAGCTCGAGCTCTCCAAGCTCTCTAGCTTGGCTTAGCTCTTCAAAAGACATATGTTAGAAGTATTAGCTAGCTAGTGGAAGAGAGGAGTCGAGCGGAGCCACGCCTTAGAGTCTGGAAGAGTCTTTAGGAGTCTTTGAGTCTGGTATAGCTCCTTTGTAATTCTTCAGTATTTACTTAATATAGTACTTTCCTTCTAGTACTTTACTTAAGTATTACTTTCTGCCTTTAAGTTCAGGTCCTATTCTTACTCTTGTTCATCATTAATGAGCTTAGGTGCTTGTTCTTTGGCATAGGTTCCATAGTTATCTTAGGGTTAGTTTGTTCATATCTAGTAACTGCTCTGCCATCTGGTTAGGGTGTCTCTTCTTTGAGCTCAAGTAGAGACAATAAGTTTATAGATTAAGCATGATGCTTAGGCTATATCTTACCTATAGATACGGCTAGACCTCTGGATTGTTTGTGGTAGTTATTAGGTGGTGATAGCCCTAACATCCTCTATAGTCCACCACGTTGGGTTTAGTTATTAAATCTTCGGGCTCGTTGTGCACTGTGTCCAGTTAGATATGGAGCACGTATGCCCCTTTTTCTAGATAAGATCAATATCTCCCTTAGTTATATTTGTCACCAAGATTACACTCGTCTCATCCTCTAGAGCTACTCTATGCTTCTAGCTTCTGCTGTGCTTAGTGATCAATCTCCTCTCCTTTACCCTTCTACCCCCTCCATCTATCCATCATCTAAGCTAAAGCTATCTACCATAAAGGTGACCCATTCATGTTCTCCCAAAGATCCACCTACCCACCTTCCTTGGGGATAAAATAAATTCGACACCTGGTTCTCGGCGGGCGAAGTGCTACACCGATAGTTACGTGGCGCTTGTAGAATCCCTCTTTCCTAAACACACATACGAACCATCAACACTGGTGGTCGTGGATTTGGTTGCGATGATGTTGTCCAATCTGCCATGAAGTCCGCTAATGCTTGAGACTTTATTGCTATTCTTGGAACATAGTTTATGCTGAATTGAGATAACTCTATTGCCCACTTGCCAATCCTTCCTGAGGCATCTTTGTTACTAAATACATCACCCAATGGTTGAGCCGAAGGCACCGTGATCTCCTCGAGCTTGAAAGTAGTGCTTTAGCTTTCTTGATGATATCGGGATGGCATAGGCTATTTTTTCAATTTATAAATAGTTCGACTTTGCTCCAAACAATGCTTCGAGATGTAATAGACAGTTTGCTAAATATCCTTTGAGTCGGCTTGCTTGTCTTGGACTAGAACTTTGCTAACCATGTGGTCGAAGGCTGCCACATATAAGAGCAGGGGGCTTCTGGATTTGGCACTGTAACTATAAGATCGCTAGCCAGGTAGCTTTTGAGTTGCTAGAAAGCCTTCAATTGCTTCGGTCCCCATTCTAAATTTTTTGTGCTCCTTAGTGCCTTAAAGAATGGCAGACTACGCTCTGCTAAGCTTGAGATGAATCTGTTTAGGGAAGCTATCCTTCCTATGAGCTTCTAGACCTTCTTTTTGGTTGACAGCTCTACCATTAAAATTATGGCCTTTGTCTTGTCGGGATTTGCCCTTATGCCTTCGGGTCCTATTATGTACTTGAGCATCCTCTACTTATGATGAAGACACATTTTTCTAGGTTTAACTTAAGCCTTGCTTTGCTCTAAGATTATCGAAGGTCTCTTTGAGATCTATAATATGGTCTTCTTCATTCTTGCTCATTACAACAATGTCATCAATATAAGCTATGATATTCTTACGCAATTGCGGTCCAAGGACTTGCTTTGGTCATTCTAGCAAAGGTTGAGCCTATGTTTTTTAGTCCTTTGAGCATCCTGATGTAACAATATGTTCCAAAGGGGGTTGTAAAGCTTGTTGTTTCTTCATCTTCTTTGTTCAACCATATCTGGTTATATCTTGAGAAACAATCCAAAGAAGGAGAACCGCTTGCGGCCAAATGCCTTGTTAATGGAGGCATCAATCCTTGGTAGTGAGAATGGGTCTTTCTTATAGGCTTTGTTTAGATTTGTGAAATCTATACACATCCTCATCTTGCCATTCTTCTTCGGTACTAACACCACGTTTGCTAGCCACTCTGAATATCTAACTTCTCGGATGACATTTGCGTCTAGCAATCTTTGCACTTCGGTCTTATTTGCTAGGATTCTATCTTCTAACATCTTCCTCGGCCTCTGCTTCTTTGGCTTCATGTTAGGATTGATGTCCGAGAGTGTTGTATGATGTCTCTGCTAACTCCTTGTAAGTTAGAGGCTGACCATGTGAAGGCATCTTTATTTTTATCAAGGTTCTCAATGAGTTCTCCTTCTTCCTTGGCAAGGAGGTTGCCCCTGATGATGACCTTTCTATCTAGGACTGCGCCTTCTAATGGTACTAACTTTGTTTCTTCTTGGTCCTTGAGGTCCATCCTTCCTTTAGGCATATCTAGAGGCTCTGGTGTGTTGCTTTTGGTCGCTTTGACCAAATTTCATTGGGACTTGTAGATGGCTCTTTCTATGTTCCTTGCCGCTTTTTGACTTCCATGGATGGTGATGACACCATGGAGTCTTTGGGCATTTTCATACGAGGGTAGCCCGTGTGGATGGCTACATTAAACTTGTTTGCAAAGCCTCCGCCAAAGATCACGTTGTATAGGTAGTAGAGGTCGACAACGTCGAAGGTCACATATTTTGTTCTTGCATTTTGCTAATCTCCGAAGGATACCGGGCAAAAGAAATTTTCCCAAGGCATCAATTTTCTTGTCTCCAAAACTAACCAATGGGGAGTTCGAAGGCTATAATAGATTCTGCTCGGCTTCATCTAGTTGAAAGCATTGATGAAACGGATATCGGTGAGCTCCCTAAGTTAACCAATATCCGGCTGATCCGGCAACAATGTTGGCCTTGATTACCATTGCATCTACATGTGGATAGATCTCTAGGTAGAGATCTTGCTCGAGAAAGGTCAAAGGTGTCTTCGAAAGCATCGTGCACCATCTTGGGCCTTGCATTGCTATGTTGTTGACAAGTCCGAAGTGATCCTTTTTCGCTTCTTTGTTTGGAACTCTAGTGAAGAGCCTCCGGCTATTGGTAGTATCATGTCGATGGTTGGTAGGGGTGTGTGAGGGTTAAGCTGGTTTTTAGGGTTGGGTTCATTCTTGGGGGTAGCCATTTTTGCCGGGAGTGGAGGTGGTGGTAATGCTTCAAGCTATCGATTTTGAACTTGTGCGCGGGTTGGCTTGTTTCAATGAATGTGATGTCGCGAGGGCACGGGGTTAATATAAGTAAGATTGGCCTCCGCATGCTTTGATTGCTTGGTTGCCCTTGTCGCTGAGTGCTTGGCTGGCTTGTAGGTAGGAAGTTGGGGTAGTATGTTTCTTTGCTAAGGTGGATGGGTTTAGGCTTGGATATAATGGGCAATATTGCTATTGTTGACAAGGTGCGGCGGGCGTGGTTTACTTCTCTTGCCGATTGCTACCGCAGAGGTTGCATGTTCTCTCCCTTTTATCCTCTCTTGGGTTTCCTTAGCATCTAGGTTGTGCTTCGTGATATGGCCTTTGTTCTCACCATAAAAGAAATAGTACTGTCGTCGCTGCAACTAATTTTGATTCTTGTTCCGTTTTACCATGGTTGTTTCTTACTCATATCATGCTATCCTTGGGCCTTACATTTTGATCGGTTTAGGTTAATGCATTTGCTTTTGCCGGTTGCCTCCTTGGTGGTCTACATTGAAGACTTGTTGGTCGGGGCCCTCGCTACTATTGATTCTAATTTCTATTGTTCCTTTGTGCATTCTTGTTGTTGCCCCAGGGCTTGTTTGTACTTGCACTTGCTCTTTCAAACCTCTTGCGAGGTCGTTAGTAGACTGTAATACTTTTCAAACTCATTGTAGAACCTCTTAGGAGTCATGGGCTTTTCTCCGGCCGTGGCCTACGAAGGCTCGATTCGAGACCATTGATCATGGCTTCAATGGATACATCTTACGGGACATTTGGTGCCTTGGCTTTATGCTTTATGAACTTCTGGAAGTGTTTTCTTAGAGTTTTGCCTTGCTGCTGCTTGCACTAAAATAGATCCATGGATGTTAGGGACTCGCTTGAGAACCCTTTGAAGTTGGCCATGATCTTGTTGTGGAGATCTTGCTAGGAATACACTAAGCTTGGTCTTAGCATCGAGTACCATGAGAGGGCATCTCCTTCAAAGCAATGGCAAATGACTTTGCTAGGGCTATCAAGTCATTTCCGCCGGCGAGGCTACTTGCTGCTTCAAAACTCATGATGAATCGACACAGGTCTGTCTTCCCATTGAACTTTGGTAGGGTGATAGATTTTGTAGACACCAAAATTTGGTAACGGACTTTGCCTATGGATCTATAGAGAAAAGATATAGAAATAGCTGATTTGTTCGAATCGGCTATTTGGAATGGTATCAAGCGAGTTGAATGACCTCGGTAGAAATTGGTCATTTGTGTTGATCTGAAGGGAAAGAGCTGAGGACACATCATGGACTTCCACGAAAGGAAAGGATTGGAGTCCAAGTTATCGCCTGAATTAGGAAGGACTTGTAATAAGTCGTATTCGATCAAACTCATGTAATAAGCCCCGGGTATAAATAGTGAACCCCGGCAATTGTAATAGACATCCAATCATTCAACAAACAAAACGGCTTCATGCCAAACCCTTAGGAGTAGGAGTAGAGTAGATTTCTGCAAGTTCTTCGATGAGCTGGTTGTCATTCGGTGGGCGCCTGATTGTTGTAAGTACCATCACGGCCGAGTGTCATCCGATGGACACAAGCCAATTATATTTCTATCTTGTTTCAAGTGTCATCTGGTGGGCGCAGGGCTTGGTAGATCATGACCATCTTGTTGGGTCAAGACACGAATTCACACTTAAGCTTGGCATCATTTGGTGGACGTCGAGTATTAAGTTAGATCGAGTATCATCCTGTAGATGCAGATCTAACCTGAGCGGGGATTAGTTATTCGGTCTTTTGTTTGCTTCTAGATCAATCTAGGTTTGGGAACACTGATTCTTGTTTAAGCTCAATGTCATCCGATGGATGTTGAAGTATTAAGTTAAACTTGGTGTCATTCGGTGGAACAGGTTTAACCTAAACAAGAATTAGTCAGCCTGAGCTCAGATTGGGCTAAAAAGTCGAGCAAAAGGCCAGTTATCGGCTCTATTAGGCTTGGCATCCTGGTAGATTCATTAAATTACCAATATTGGTCATTCTTTTAATGATTTATTTATTATAACAATGTCTTTTACCTGGTTAAGATTGATAGGTTTGGCCTTAAATCTTATTGAATTCAATCGTCTTTCATGATCAATGCTTATTGTTGCCATGATGATTGATTTCCTGCTTACATCGGCTAATTCCTTTCAATTTTGATCGTTACATGTTGTGTGTTCGAGATGCTTATTTATCACAGGAAGATTTAGGGTTGATTTAGACTTAATTTGGTGTTATTCTAATACTAAACCATGTTTTCTTTGATCTTAGATTTTCCTGCAAGTTAGCTCGTTCGTGCTTCATGGACCCTGTATCGGCTAAATAGCTGATACGGTTATGCTTTCACTTTTATGAATGCATGTATAGATCTATGTGGATTTACGCACGTTTGCTACCTATCTTGCTCTTATCGACTACCTAGATCGGCTAAAGGCTTTTATACATTGCATACATATTAAAATAGCCATTTTAGCTTATTCTTTACTATTTTCTTATCATCAAACATAGGCGTTGACTCTTTAGTGAAAGGCCTTTATCATTGGCTGTTTGGCCGTATATTTGTAACTATCTGGCAACAAAACCGACAAGTTCTGCCTTGTGTTATTGATGATTTCTTTCCTTGTCAATTGCAGGGTCAAATTGACTGGCACGCCTAAAACTTCTGAATCCAATCCAGCCGGTGTCCGAGGTTCAGGGAATCTGCAAGCTCTTCTGCTTCAACACAGTTCCCGCGAGGCCTCCAAGTGTGTTGTGCACGAGAACCACATTTTTGCGCCAACACACTTTTTGGCACGCCTAGTGGGACCACAATCGTCAACGTGGGCAGTAGCCACATCATCAATGTCACTATGGATGAATTGCCTAATGACTTGAAAGCACTTGTGACCCAAGCAGTTCAGTAATATCAAGATAAGTGCTTGTTGTCATTTACCAAGAATCATGACCAAAGGGTGATCCAGAAGCTTATGCTTCTAAGAACAATTCTCGATGGACAGAGGGATCCCAATGATGCTGCTGAGCGTGTAGCTATGACCGAAACAATTAGTAGGGCCATGGCGAAAACTCTAACCAATCACAATGAAGTGTTCACAAGATCATTGACAAATGTGATGAAAGAGGCCATGTATGGAGCTCCAGTCAACTAGACATGACCAGCTTACTTTAATCAGATGACAGGCAACAAGCAGACTAAAAGTCAAGCAGCAAATAGTGAGCAAGCTGGTGGTTCTGGCCAAGATGGAGGCACTAGTCAATCTGGAGGTGCTACTCAAAATATGTAGCATTCAGTGCAACAGCAGATGATAAATAACCAAGGGGCATAATACACCTCCATCGGCTTCAAAAATTGCTCCTTCCTTTCAAAGATTGATCAGAGATACCGATGCTATACCATATCAAGGAGGGTGCTAGTGGTGGAGTTCCTCCAGGTTATCATTATGTCTCTGAATTTAACACTTGGAATGCTGCACCTCATCCAGGATACCAGGGTGGACAGAATGTTGATGCTCAAGGTGTCCCAAATCGACAGGCCAACCAACATGGTGTTCAAGTAGATCAGTTGATGAGCCGAGTGACTGATATGATGCAACGTCAGTTCGGCTTAAAACCAAAGAACATAGGAGTCTCATATAGGAAGCCTTATCCAGAGTAGTATGATCAAGTAATGCTTCCAGCGCGATATAAAATTCCAGATTTCACCAAGTTCACTAGGATAGATTCAATATCAACCATGGAACATATTAGCCGATATCATATTCGGTTGGGAGAAGCTTCTGTTGAATCAGCACTTAAAGTGTGGTTATTTCCTTTGTCCCTATCTGGAGCTGCTTTTTCCTGGTTTTCATCCTTACCATATGATTCCATTGAGAGTTGGGAAGATTTGGAGAATAAGTTCCATTGTTATTTCTATTCTGGCATAGTAGAAAAGAAGCTTGCAGATCAAATGGAAGTACAACAAAGGAAGCAATGTTGGGAGGCCATTATCTTTAGAGGTTCAGAGAAGTTAGGAGCCAATGCTATTCTTTAACCTTATCTGATGAAGAGTTGGTTAGCATTGCAATCTGTGGCCTACAACCAGTGCTCAGAGAAAAGGTATCTAGAACAGAATATCAGAATCTTGGAATGTTGGCTAATTATATAGCCAGTATTGAAGCCCAGATCAGATTCTCTACTTCACGCAACAGTAAATTTCAGAAGACTGGAAATGTTGAAATCGATAGTTATTATGGGTAATCTGATGAAGAACAAGATGAAGAAGTTGCTGCTGTAGAATGGACATGGAAGAATTCATAACTTTTTACATGGGCAAAGGTCAAGACATATGATAATGGCAAATATGATTTCGATGTGTCTAAGGCCGATAAAATCTTTGACATGCTGCTTAAAAGGGACATATCAGATTGACGGTAGGTCATAAGATGCCTTCGGCCGAGGAGGTTAAAAAGAGGAGATGCTGTAAATATCATGGCACTAATACTCATCATACCAATGAGTGCAGAATCTTCCAAGAATATATTCAGATAGCCATTGAACAAGGGAGGATTGGTCATGAAAAAGATAAGAAAACAATGGAAATAGACAATCATCCTTTCCCTCAGAATATGGCTGCTATCTCATGGCCAAATGGAAAGACCAAGGTTCTCACGTCGGACAGAGCTAAAGAAGCTGCAGCAATTGATCATGAGTTGCAGATGACAGCTGAAGAATATCGTGAATTCAAGATGAGACGTAATCAGCAAAATAGCTGATCTAAGCAGGTTGAATCTTCAAAGGCTAGTGCTATGCATTGTCGCCAACTTCATGGATTTTATCTATAACCCCTATAAAGACAAGACCCACTAGGGGAGTTCTCTTGACATGCAAGCACGCCACCCTCACCATCCCACTAACAACCCACTAGCATGCCACCTCACCAGCCCACTAACCCTTCCTTGCGCCCGCGCCATCAACATGCCCCACATGTCTATGGGCATAAAAAGGTTATAACTCATGAACCAAAAAATAAATCAAATTCTGATTACACCATTAAATTCATTTTAATAAATCCTTTAAAACAAGATCTCACATGTATATATTTTGATAAAATTATAAGTGGGTCCCGTTGGTATAGAGAAAAAAAAAAAAAAAAAAAAAAAAAAGGAAAAAAGGAAAAAAGAAGAAAGAAAAAGAATAGGAGGGTGATAGTAATATTGTAACTCATAGAATTCTCCTTCATACTTCGCTGCAACGCAAGTGCTTTATAAAAGCAAAGGTTCATTCTTTTTAGCATGCACTGTGGTTGTGTCTTTTATTTTCATTAATCATATACAAATAAAGTTATATATATAGAAATCTCATTTATATTCCTCCTTCGTACCAGCGCAACGCCGAGGAATTCCTCTAGTTGAATAAATGGCAGTGTTAGCAAGAGAAAGATCATCAAAGATGGTTAGACGAAGAGAATTTTAGGCGCCGCCATGAGGAAGAAAGGCTTAAGAAGGAGCAAAATGAAGCACATTGAATTTGCCCTTTCTTTAGGCACTTTGGAGAGCGAAAGGTTTGAAATTGCCTACTCAGAACAACTGCCCTGAATGCGTAGATCAACTTAGGAGTATAGGCAATCTAAGACCAACCGCCGATCTATGTATGAACGTCTTGATCATTCACAAGACAAGGATCTGCGTATAACAAGAGAAACTATTCATTTACAAGACATGGATCTGCGTATAAAAAAGAGTACTGTTCATGATTGGCTGGGTTGTTAACCAAGATTTAGTCGATCATGAAGAAGAAGAGTATATTTGGCAGGATGGTCAGCGGTGTCCAGGAGGACTAACCAAAAGCCAAAAGAGGGAGGGTTCAACGCTTGAGGAACCAAGAATTGGAAGAAGAGAAGAGAAGACCTCAGATCTGGCGAGCCAAGCAAACAACTGATAAAGGGTATTCCATCGGCTGATATTAATGCAATCTTTATGCTACTAGCAAAATTTAGAGCTCCTGGGTACCAATATGATGAATCTATGGATGATGAAGAGGAGCCCATTGCTCAGTTGGTTTTCTAAGCAGAAAGTACTATTTTTTGGCAAACCAGAAAAACATTTGCACTTGAAAGCTTTGTACCTCAAGGGTTTTATTGATGGGAAGCCAGTGACCAAGATGCTAGTCGATGGAGGAGCAGCTGTTAACCTGATGCCCTATACTACATTCCAAAAGCTTGAAAAAGGACCTAAATATTTGCTGAAGATAGACATGGAGCTTCGAGATTTTTTAGTGGGAACACATCCACTACCAGGGGGCGGTAAATGTTGAGTTGACAATTGTGAGTAAGACTCTATTGACTACTTTCTTTGTGATTGATGCTAAGGGTGCATACAGTTTACTCATTGGTTGTGATTGGACTCATGCCAATTGCTGCATACCATCCACTATGCATAAATGTATTATTCGGTGGATAGGAGATGCCATTGAGCTGAAATTCAGACTGATTCATCTGTTAGCATTGCAATACCAGCTGAATGGGGTTTTGAAGGTATGGAGTGCTTTTTGGCAAGACTTGGGAAGAAGGCATCATCAATGTCTATGATGACAATCAACAGCTGATACAAGCAATTGGCTCTAAGAGTTTATTTTAGTGGATTCTCCAATTGATGATACCAAGGCAAATTGGGGACGTCGGACGATGAATTGGAAGTAGTTGATATTGGATCCGGTGATAAAACTAGGCCGACGTATATCAGTGCTAAGTTGGATCCTGAGTATAGACAAGAATCTCAAAGGACTCTCATCGGCCGTTTCTGTAGAGATAGCCGAAGATGAAATATCCTGGGTACCATCTGAATGATTAACATGGTGATTATAAGAAAAGAATGGATTGATTACCTGAGGAGTTGGTTGAGGTATGATTTTGGCCTTCTTGGTCTGTGCTCTTTGAAGTACCAGATCTCTTGCATTTTGGAGTAGATAAAGATTGCACAATAAGAGCTGGTTGCTTCATGATTGTCTTCAAAGATGGAGCACTCCAACCTAGCCTTGGGTTTGGACACCAAATGTTATACCCAATAGATCTATTGCTCCTGTTGCTTGTTGGTGGTGTCCTCTCATTGAGATCCTACTGACATTCTTTATAAGGCATTGGTTGTGGTACAATACAAAGATTTAAACAGAAGTTTATACCTTAGGATCAACTTGGAAGCTAGGGTCTAAAGTAAGACAATATGAAGCCACAGCTGAATAGAAAAGATGTTGAGCCCATTTCTCGAAGGGAAATCCTCGACAATCCTCTGGGAAGCGTCCTTGGAGGCAGATTGGTTTGGCGGGGTGCGTGAGACTGAGATCTAGATGGTTGTTCAGAGACGCAAGACACCGGGGTTTATCCAGGTTCGGGCCGTCGGCGTGACGTAAAACCCTACGTCCTGCGCTCTGTAAATCTGGATGGTTACAATGAGAGTAGTGTGTCAAATGAAGGAGGTCCCTACCCACCTTATATACACGAGGGGTAGGGTTACAGATGGAAACTACGAGGTAGGATATGATCTGTTACATGATTTCCGGGATCGGAGTCTATCCTATCGAATCGGTATCTCCAGGATATCCTCCGTGTCATGGGGTCATGCACTTGATGTCTCGCCCGCACTCCAAGCCGCGGCCGAGCTCGGGAGGTCGCGCTCAGAGCACGAAGTCCCGTGCTGACCTCCGTGAGGTCGCGCCGAGGAGCACGAGCCGGGCCAAGCTCGCGAGGTTGCGGCCCGAGTACGAGCTGCGAGGTACCCCGGGGGTCTCCCCCACAGCTAGTCCCCCGAGCTCCTTGTAGCCGACGAGCAAGTCTACACGTGAGGTCGGCATCGAGCGCAGAGGTCAGCAAAACGATCGTAGAGGTTGGTGAAGTCGCCCTTTGAGGTCCCTCATGTCGGTGGAGAGGTCATAGGGTGGCGAGGTCTGGTCGGCGCTGAACTGTCAGAGGGGTCGGTAGCAGAGGTCAAGCTATCCGCCAACCGAGCTGTCCGCCGATATGAGGGAAAACGAACCGAGCTGTTTTGCCAAGGTCGAGCTCCGGATGACGTTTATGGAGGTCGCGTGTGACCTGCCGGAGGGTGTAAGGTGCTTTTTATCGAAAATTTTGAACTTCTTCAATTCCCTGAATTGTGCCCACATTTCCGTAAAAAACATGTTTGCAGACGCGGACCTCGATTGCTCTTCATTGTAGTCGTTGTCATTGAAGAAAGCAGCACACTCACCGCCAGCGAAGTGTGCCCACTTAGTCCCCGAGCCGGACGGTAGGTGGCGCGCGCCACGCGGCGCCTGGGGTCAAGTCAAAGTCGTCGAGGATAACCTGTAGAATACAGAAAATCATTGCAGTCCCCGAGTGTGGGTGTGGCTGTTGTAACTCCATAGAACTGGCCAAATTCGGCAACCCGAATTGGTCAGTGTGGCGTTAATCATACGCCCACGATCGAGGGAAGTGGATTTGTGTAAGATTTTCATTGTGCAGGCAGCAGTTTTTGAGCAAGTCCTTGAGCCGAGGGCGTGGGGGTTGGCAGCCTCAAGATGCCCGTTCCTTCCAGGTTGATCATTACCCAAGTCCCCGAACAGGGTCGTAGCACTCTCGGGCTCTTGGTGTTGCTTCAATGGCATTGTTGTAATTTCCCCTTGACCGCGTGGTAACCTGTACGTCCTATGGGCCTGCGCGAGGGAACGTCCCACGGTCCATCTGGCTTGTTGCGGAGCGTTCGAAGTGAGGCAGCACGGTTCCCGATGAGCGGTAGCCTATAACTGAAACCGCCGCCGCTGTTGGCCTATTGCTACTACACACACAACCGCTGCCGCTTCACCTTCCTGCATCCCGTTTAGATCTGTTCGCCTGAGAAACTCGCTGCCCTGCCATAGTGCTTAGCAGTTTTCGATTTGTCAAAACCTAGATGGCGCCCAAGAGCAAGTCGAAAGCCACGCGCGCGGTGAAGAAGGTGGAGGAGAAGCAAGTGAAGCTGATCCAGTTCCGCACCGAGCAGTGGAGGCAGTCGACAATGAAGGAGGTCGACGTGAGGGATCTCATCGCGGCTGGGGTGCTGCCTGAGAAATCGCTCTCCGGGTATTGAATCCCGGTGAACGAGGAGTACCCCATGCCGGAGGACAGGGAGGTCGTCGTCTTCTAGTGCTTCTATCTGCACGGATTTGGGCTGCCAGTGCTTGGTTGGTTTGCCAAACTGCTCAGGTACTACGGCATCTCCGTCTTTAGTCTCGCGCCCAATAGCATCTTCCAGGCTACCGTCTTTGTGCACCTGTGTGAGGCGTACCTTGGGGTGGAGCCCCATTTCAATCTGTGGCGGTACTTGTACCAACTCAAGCCACAGTCAGGAACGGCCCCCAGCTTGTTGTTGGCAGCTACTACTTCGCCCTGCGCGAGGGCCGTGCGTTAGAGTACTTCAGTCTAAAGTTGAATACGGCCAGCATCACCTAGAAGCCGAAGTGGTTCTATGTCCAGAACAAACAGAACAACCTGCCTGAGGACATAGATACCGCTCCGATCCCCACCACGCGCTGGTCGCTGCTGCCGGATGAGCGTGATATGGACCAAGTGCGCGAGCTGCTGGCCATGATGAGGGGGAGGGGGATCGACAGCCTAGTGGTGACGATGGACTCCATTGGCTGTCAGATCCAGCCTTTGAAGGAGAGGGAGCACCGTGCCTGGCAGTACTGCCATGGCTGTGGTGACCACAAGAAGTGCCCCAGCCGGGAGACCTAGGAGGACCTTTCGGCGGCCGACGTCGTCACCCGGGCGAAGAAGTTCTTCCTGTCCAGGATTACGACTCCAGTGAATCCACCGGAGGCGTACAGCCTCCACAATCCTCATCCGGAGGTGAGTTATTGCTCTACATTTTGTTGTGTAATTGTTGGCTGCACTATGTTCATTTGTTTAATTGATACCTGATGAATCCCAGGCACGTAATGTGTAGGGGAACGAGGTGTATTTCTCAATGCCGCCAAAGGATGGCGGGATGATGGCCCAGAGGATATTCCCGTTGCAGCAGGACAGGGAGGAGGAGGAGGCCGATCTGAAGGAGAGGTCGGGGGCGACGCAGAGCTCGTCATCCTCGTCATCATCCTCGTTGTCCTCCCTGTTTGAGAAGGACGTGTCTCGCCCTGAGATGGGGAGGTCGGGAAGTCTCGAGGCGTCACCCCTTGGTGTCACCCCTTGGCGTCAAGCGTGGAGCCAGCAAAGACCTCGGGATCATGTCAAAGCGGAGGCGTCAGGCGAAGATTTCTTCATCGTCCTCTGGCAACAATGGTGAGCCCCTCGCCCATCAGCTGGGCAGCAAGGCCGACAATAGCCGCCGGGCCGGCCTGCGGATGAGGGGGGCGGCCGGTGGAGGTCGCCCTGCAGGATACGCTGAAGGTCCTCGCTGAAGAGGCGAAAAAGGTCTCCGGGTCCGCCCGGGACCGTCGAAGAAAAAAAGCCGCAAAGTCTAGGGAGAAGGAGGTCTCCCTAGTTTGTCCGAGAAAGTTTCCAAGTGCTACTCATCGCAAAACCAGGTATGTGGAGTATTGCCGCTGCTTGTGACATTCCGTGATTTAGTCATTTTGCTTCCCATGTTTCTATTGGACTTGTAGGTCCGTGACGACCCGAAGAGCTTGCGGACCGACCGGACGGACAACCGGTGACCCCGTGTTGGAGCCCACTGCGGAGCCAACCATCTCGACGCTGGGGGGGGACGAAGTCGGTAAGCCCTCCTCCGAGGGGGCCGGGGGGGCACGGCTAAGTTCGGTGTGCCCCCCCCCCCCATGCGGAGGAGGTGCGGCCGCCGCCGCCCCTCGCCCCGTGAGCCCGGGCCCTTGTAGTTGAGGGCAGGTCACCGAAACCACGCCGCCCGTGCTCCCCGTCCCCCGAGGTTATAGAGGAGATCCCGTGGGCAGCAGGTGCCTGTTTTGCGGAGGAACCGGCGGCGGCGATGAGGACATTCCGCACGCCGTTGGGAACGACGATGATATTTTCGAGATTGTCGAGTCCATAGTGGACAATGATAACCTGCGGAAGTTTCGTTCGTCATGCCATGCTGCCGGGCTACGGCGAAGGTGAGTTTATGAAGCTCCCGAACTTGTGTCTATGAATTTCTCATCCCTCTATATCCGAAGAATCCCGATAATTTTAGGAGATCAAGCGGACGTCGGAGGCCTGCCGCCGCATGTTGGAGAGGTTTTCTCTCTAACATGCGAGAAGGTGAAGAAGCTACAGGAGGACAATGTGCGCCGCAGTGACCGACGACCTCGATCAGCGCCCGACCATGGAGCGCGCTGGAGAACTCTCGCATCCGCAATCTTTTTAACGCTGTGTGCATTGAGAAAACTTCTACCGGGCGGAGCTGGCCCCTTGATGCGGATAATAAGGCCACCGAGGCGCAAGCGAGGGCCTCCAAGGCTCGAGAGGCGCCTAAGATGTCCGCCGAGAAAGGACGGTGAGTCACGCACCCACCCCTCGTTGATTTGCTCATGTTATTTTTCATCGTATTAAGAAAAGGTCCTCCCCGGTGTCTTAATAGTCTGCCGTCGCCGAGGCAAATGAGGTTGAAGACCGAGCTAGAGGCCGAGGTGAAGAAGTTGAAAACCGACCTCGAGGGTGAGTTGTTCGTGGGGCCTGAGCCCTTTGTCTCTTTTGCAAGTGTAGCATTACATAAGAAAGCTCCTTTTCATCATTGAATAGCTTCCCAAAGAATGGTGAAAGAGCGTGATGCCGAACTCTAGGAGATCCGCGAGGCGTTTGCTCCAGCTTGTCGATTATATTGTTCCGCCACTCCCTACCGGTCATCAAGGTGCTCCTACCTTCATAGAGTGCCGTCGGGCGCGTGGAGGGAGCTGCGTTCATCCGTGGCGCGTGAGCCGACTGGAGGGGTGACCCACGCTACTAGCCGTGGTCAAGTCACTATACCCTCGAGGTCAACCCCCGCCACCGTGGCCCTAGGGTATAGCGGGCGAGACCAACGATGACCGTGTCGATGCTTTGCAGAGGAGGTCGATGAAGCTACCAAGTCACTTTCTCGCTGACTTGAACGTATTTCCCCGATGCATAGATGTGTCTTAACCAAGAACTTGTGCTTGTAAGACAAATATTAGTCATATGTGATTGAAAACGTTGTATGCTTGAAATGAAAGTATGTGTATTCCGTAGTCTTTATTTTTGTCAGACATTGTTTTAGAGGTCTCGGTTGACCCTCGTGGCGCCTCAACCCCTCGATAGCCCGTCCCGCGACGTCGGTCCCCGGTTGCGCACACCTTGTAGGAGGGGACATAACCCGAGAGGCACCGCCGACATCTCGTGACTCAACACCCCGTGGGGCCGAGATAGTCACATAGGGAGAGGTCAAGGCCGACTCGAGGGGGCACGGGAAAATTTTAAGTTCAGCCACCTTGAGACTGCCGATTCGATGGTGAGTATCACCGGGAAATGAGTTTGCGTGAATCCATCATCCGTGAGTCCCACCCCCCGGGGCCGAGCCGATCACATAGGGAGAGGTCAGAGCCGGATCGAGGACGGGTGAAGACCCGCTCGTCGTCGTTGATTCGATGGTGAGTATCACCGGGCGATGAGTTTGTGTGCCGACATCCAGTGAGTCAGCACCCCAGGGGGCCGAGCTGATCACATAGGGAGAGGTCGGAGCCGGATCGGGACGAGTGAAGACCTATTCGCCGTCATCGATTTGATGGTAAGTATCATCGGGCGATGAGTTTGCGTCTGCCGACATCCAAGTGAGTCGGCACCCCGCCGAGCCGAGCTGATCACATAGGGAGAGGTCGGAGCCGGATCGAGGACGGGTGAAGACCCGTTCATCGTTGAAGAAAATGAAGACACGGGCACTAGGGCGTAAGAATAGTGAAGTATGGTGAAAAAAAAACATCTTTATTCAATATTGAGGAGTACGCGATACATATCTTTTATTCGTCTAGCAGGGGCCATTCATGGCATGCTGGAATTACTTGGAGCCAGGCTTCGAGAGCCTACCGATCTTCTATGGTCCGAAGGGTTTCGAGGCCTCGTCGGTCTTCTTCTTGTAGCCGGTCGGGGGCTATCTCGTGATGGGACCGACCCGAGCTCGATGTCGAAGCTTCAGGCCCAACCGGTCCATCAACTTGAGAGGTCGATGGACTCGGCAATGTCAAGGCTCTCCTCCTCGCAGCCATGGGCCAACCCGGATGTTGGCTCGGGAGTGAAAAGACTCCTTTTAGGCCTCGGCATCTTCAGTACTAGTTACAAGTAGTGTGGGACCGCAATGAACTTGGCGAACCCGGGCGCCCAAGATGGAGTGGTAGGCATTGTCGAAGTCCGTGACGTAGAAATTCAGGTACTCTTTTCTCGGTTGTTAGGAGTCCTGAACTATACGGGGAGGACGATCTCTCCCAAATGGCTTGGAAACTTGGCCCGCACCACACCCCGGAAGTTGGCTTTGGTGGGGGTCAGGTCTTCTTGTTTCAACCCGAGTTCCTTGAACCCACTTGCAAAGAGGAGGTTGATGGAGCTGCCTCCATCAATCAGTACTTTGTTGAAGCACTTTGTGCAGATCATCGCGCTAAGGAGAAGCGGGAACCGCCCATGTATGGTATGTCTGCCCACCGATCCTTCCTCGCTAAAGGTGATGGGGACCTCCGACCATGGTTTGGCGAATGGTATGGACCCATCGGGAGCTATGACTACTGCTTGGACCCTCCATCGGGCGATCTTCCACTCCCTCTTAGTTTCGGTGGAGGAGATGCCGCCAAATACAATGTTGACGTCGGCGTCGGCATGGATGAAACCCCTCCTTATCATCGCCATCCGCTGGGGGCTCCTTGCCCCTTCCTCCGCCATTGCCATTGCTGCCCTTGTGCATCTTGAAGTTCTTCTCCAGTAGCTCACAGTTGCATAGGCTGTGGTTCCCGTTCTTGTGAACTGGGCACGGTCCATCCAGGATCTCTGCGTAGCATTCCCAGATGCATTTGCCAGGGGCGTTCTCCATGGTATTGACGATGTGGTCTCCCCAGCGCCCCCGAAGCGGGGACGAAGCTTTCTTGCCTGTTGCACCGATCACTATCATGACGATTCACGGTCCCGCGACGCGTCCATGTCGTCTCCACGATAGTCCCTACTACGGTCCCCGTCCCCCATGATGAGGTCGGGAGGTCTTCCTCATGTCCGCTTCTTCCCCATCCGCGTCCCGATTGGCGATCATTAGAAGGGCTATGGCATCATCTGGAGTCTTTTGATTGAGCTTGTTTTTAAGCTCGCCACGCTGCAGCCCGGTTGTGAAGTATGTGATGACCTGATCGTCCGTGATATTGGGAATCCTGTTCCTGACATCGTTGAAGCGCTTGATATAATCCCGCCAGGCTCGCGGCCCCCGGTTCGTGTGGTCGAGGTCGTGCTTGGTCGCCGCCGCTCACATGTCGAGATGTAGTTGCCTCGTGAACTTCTCCTTGAGCTCTTCCCATGTTTTGATAGTGTCGGCCCAGAGGCCGGGTCAGCCATTGCGTAACATTGGGGCCGGCATGACCGGCAGAAATTGTCCATGACCATGGTGTTGCCGCTCGCAGCCAGCTCGACGGCAACGGCATATGACGTGAGCCACCGGGATGGGTTGACTCTTCCATCGCACTTGCCTCGACACCGATAATCTTGAAGTTGTGTAGCCACGCTTAGCGCGCGGCTCCCTAGAGTAAGATCTTGGTGCTTCGCTGATTCTTCTTCCACAGTCCCGCGAACGGCCGGGTGGTGTCGTCGTATGCTTTCTTCTTGCCCGGTTCTCCAGCAGTACGGGCGGCATCGATTGGGTGGTTGTTCTCGCCGCCGGCCCGCCACCTCCGCGTACCCTTGTTGAGCAAGTTGCGGAGGTCGCCTCTGCCGTGCCTCTCAGGATGCCTTGGTTGACCTCATCTTCCGGGCGGTGATTCCTAAAGTCTCGTTGTCTACTCACTTCGGCACCGCCCACGCCCAAGGATAGTGTCCCGGCAATTAGCTCTACGACATAGCCGAACATGGGGGGATTTCAAAGGACGGACAAGGCTTGTCACGACCAAACCGCCTATCCCCGATCCGTGGGATGCACCGCAAAAGGTAGGTGAACGCTAGTCCAAACACCACGCTTTGCACTATTGGTCACAGCTTCTTGATGTTGGCCAAGGTTCCCTGGTCAAAGAGTTCCTCCACCAAGAACTAACGTTAAAACGATCTACCAATGCCGCAAAGTCTACAACAGCTAAGAAATATACGATGAAATTAAGTAGTCGCAAGATAATCACAAGACTCCTTACCAAAGTGTAAGTAGCTTGCAGAGGTACAAGCGGGGACAGTGCAGACAAGAGTCCGGCACTCCGTCCTCCTAGGAACCGCGGAACACCGAGGGGCGAACCGGCAACTCCGGTGTAGAAAGAACCAAGCTTCTTTCTAGCCTTTCCCTCTCTCACTCTCTAGAATTAGAAGATAGAATAGAAGCAAAGAGAAGAAGAAGAAGATCTAATTCTACTCTCTTGCACAAGTGGACTGGTTTCTCTTTTGAATTTTTATTGCTTGATGAGAGGGAGAGAGGGGGTCTATTTATAGACAAGGGGAGGGACCTAAGTGCTAAAAATACCCAAACCGACCTAGGAAAACCTTCCATGTACGCCAAACCGACCATCCCACGTCGGTTTCACCAGTTTTGGAAGGTAACAAACCGCCTCCCGAAGGCCGGGCTCGAACCAGCCTCGGCCAGGTGCGGCCGCACCGTGTGGTGCGGCGCGTACCGCCCGCCAATACGGCTGGCCCGGGCCGGCAGTCTGGGCTTCCTTGCTCAAAAGTTGTAAGGTGGACTTGGCCCGGCCTGGTTTCGACATTTTGTTGCAATTTACGCTTGGGCTTGCCATTTGCTCCTTTGGGCCTCTTTCTATTTGTTGATTTTATTTCTTTTTCTTTGTCTTTTTGGCCCAAAGTGATCATCCATGAGTTTGTACCGCAAGTCCAAATAAACACCAAAACTTTGGAATATGTTAGTTGAAATCCCTATTTCTAGGTTGTTTTGGTGTTGTGTTGACGGTATTTAATTTGTCATTGGTTACCGTCAACAAACTCCCCATACTTAGCCCTTTACTCGCCCTCGAGTGAAGGCCGCAGGACTAAAGTGGTTCAATCTCCAAGATGTAAGCTTGCATACAGGTTATTCCAAGCCTTACCCGCCTTGTGAGCATTTTCCCACCCTTTATTACCTTTCATCGTGAGTGGGGCTTTCTAGCTTTTCTCCAAGCCTTGGGTGGTTGCCGGATAGAATGGTTATAACTTGAGAGGTGCTTATCATTCATCCTTTTTGATCAACTTTTTATCCTGGGTTTTATTTAGATAAAATTTTATTTTTCGAGAAAGCATGGGCTTTATTGCTATAATAAAACTTTTTTTTTGGAGAGGTGGGCTCTGCTCGCCCTAGACTTTTGTCTTTTATTTCCTCTCTTTTCTTTTTTTTTTTTTTTTTTTAGAGATGTGGGCTCTACTCGCCCTTGGACACTTGCCCATTTTTCATCTCATTTCTTCTTTTTTTTTTTTTTTTTTTTAGAGATGTGGGCTCTACTCGCCCCTGGACACTTGTCCATTTTTCATCTCATTTTTTTTTAGCATAGCCCAAGACATTTCTCTTTTTCAAAGAATAGATTCCCTGATGTTGAGTTTCTCTTACGGACGAAGTCATAGCAAATCCATTTGTACCATATCATATTTGGCAACAACTTAGACTAGATAGAGCATATGCAACCCACATGAATCAGGTTTTTTTCGGGATGAGTAGTTGTTTTAACGAAGCTTGGTATTCTCGGCGAGGAATAAAATGTACGCATGCCATGTATCAATTGGTAGATGTAGAGATGGAGTTTTGCTAACTTGGTTCAGGTTTTAGCATTTAAAGATAAATCACAAGTCAAAATTTAATTTTAATAAATTGCGTACCTTTGACTTGCGAATCCTCCCCCCACACTTGTTTTTGTACCTATTTTTATTTTCATTTTGCACAAGGACAAAAACAAGTGGAGACATAGACAATATAATGATAAAACTTTATTGAATTTATAAATAATTCAAACTCAAGCATTACACTTGAAGGAATTACAAAATGATTGGAAGGGAAATACTGAAAATTAAACTAGTGCGCGCCTAATTATTGATAAAGAGGTAGAGCACTTCTACTCGAAAAGGTCAATGAGATCCACTGAGCGTTCTACCCCTAATTCCCTAGCAGTGAGCTGAAGTTCCTCATGTAAACTGACATGTAAATCTGCTAGCTTTTTCCTAAGGCGGATATTGGCGCTATGCCTTTCTACTAGCCTGCCTCTAAGGATTCGGGCATAGCTTGAGAGATCTGTAATCTTCTTCTGCACACTCTCAGCCGTAGGACCCTCTTGGGGCACAATGTCGTCCCCGAAGAATCCTTTTGGTTGACCCCGGATTTGAGGTTTGGGAACCCGCTTCTTCCATTCCCCATTTGGCATTTGTTCTAAGGTATAAGGGAAGCAAGAATTGGATCTTTGGAAGAAACTGGAGAGATGTTGGGTTGTTGGTGTATACTATCTTGTTTCTTCCTGGTTATCTATGGGGATATTTTCCTTCCCTTTGCCTTCCTCTTTTTTTGATGATGGAGTTTCAACCGGGGAAGGTAGGAGGGCTAGGTCTCTCTTTGGGGTCTCTCTTTTCTCCAGGTATTTGGAGGCAAAAGTCATGGCTTCCTCTCTATTGAAGGGCACTAGTGCCATGGAGAAAAGAGAGATCTTTGCTGGTTCTTGGCTTAGAAGAAGAGAATTTGAGAGGAGGAGAAGAGCAAGAAGGAGAGGTGTGAAGAATGGAGAGGAGGAGGGTGGATTTTATAGGACAAATTCTCCTCTGTTTTAACAGGTCGAAATCTCGCGGAGCGCACCACACTACAGCAGGTTGTGAGAAAGAAGAAAGCGATGGGCGAAATCCCGGACCGAGCGGGGGGCGGCCGGGTGCGGGCGCACCCAGGTGGTGCGCGCAAGACCACCCAGTGTCCCCCGGTCGAGTTTTTCGCCACATCCATTTCCTTTTACGAAAAGTTTTGAATCGGGGTTTGCCGCGAGAAATGTTTCCTTTCTTGCTGATCTCTAATTGATCCTCAAATTTGAATTTTGAAAATAGTTTATGCTTTGATTTAATTTAGAAAGTAAATATTCTTTGTGTAGCAAATGACCAACATAAATTTAATAGAATAAAAAGAAAATAGAAAGGCAAATACTTAATTAAAAACAAAGTAAAACTATATAGATAACTTTTTATGTTTTACTATTATTATATATATATATATTATTATTTTTTTTATTTTTTTTTATATGCTGATCATACAAATTAATTCTCAAAGCATAAATCTATTCTATCGAGCTCTTGGTTAAGATCAGTCATCGCTCGAAGAAAAGCTTAAGACGTTGACCGTTTACCTTTTGTATCTCACCTGCGTCATCTTGAATTGTGATTGCGCCGTGTGGCGATGTATTGATGACGGTGTACGGTCCTTTCCATTTGCTTCTCAGCTTCCCTTCGCCGAATAATTTCACCCGGGAATTGAATAGGAGTACTTTGTCTCCCGTGGCGAATTCTTTGAATTTGATGCGCTGATCATGCCATCTTTTTGTGCGCTCTTTGTAGAGCTTTGCACTGTGGTACGCCTTCTCTCGCCATTCTTCTAGTTCAGAGATTTGTCTCTGACGGTTCTTCCCGGCGAGTCTGACGTCCATATTCCACTTCTTGATGGCCCAATGAGCTCGGTGTTCCAGCTCAACTGGTAAATGGCAAGTTTTGCCATAGACCAGCTGGTAAGGTGACATGCCGATGGGGGCTTTGTATGCTGTCCGATATGCCCAGAGAGCATCGGGTAGCTTATTCTTCCAGCCCTTCCCCATCTCGTTGACCGTCTTCTGCAGGATGTTCTTGATTTGTTTATTGGAGGTTTCGGCTTGCCCGCTGGTTTGCGGATGATAAGGGGTAGCGATATTGTGCAGAGTGCCGAGCTCTTTCAAGAATGCCCTGAATGACTTGTCCTTGAAATGCGATCCTCCGTCACTGATCACCATGCGTGGCGTTCCGAAACGGGGGAAAATGATTTCATGGAACATCTTGCGTGCGTGCTTGCCATCAGCAGCTCTGCATGGTATTGCCTCTACCCACTTTGACACGTAGTCTACTGCCACCAGGATATACTCGCAATCATGGGACTTCTGGAATGGCCCCATGTAATCAATGCCCCACACATCAAATATCTCTATTTGAAGGTTGTAGTGTAGGGGCATTGCATCACGAGCTGTGATGTTCCCGATCTTAGCGGCGTTGTAGCATCTTCGATGAACTCTTTCGTGTCGCCGTACATCGTCGGCCGTAAGAATCCGCCTTTGCCAAATTTTGGCTTGTGTGTGAAATACTCCCGGATGTCCGCGTAGGGAGATGCATGACATTTTTCGATGATCCGCATTCCTTCCTCCCCTTTAGGTATGCATCTTCTCGGCAAAGCCGTCCGCACACACCCCTGTACATGATATATGGGTCATCCCATAGGTGCCGTCTCGCTCTCCATTTGGAGCTTCCGCTTGTTCTCCCAGTGTCGTACATATCCTCGCAACCATGTAATTCACAATGTTTGCGTACCATGGGTTGAAGTGCGACACCTTGAGTAGCATGTCGCCGCCGCAGTAATCGTTGATTGGTGGTTCCTGCAAGTTAGTTATCGCATATGCGACAAATGATCCGCAACCGTATTTTCTACTCCCTTTTATCTTTTATTTCTATATCAAATTCTTGGAGTAGAAGAATCCAAATGATCGGTGAGGTTTCGCATCCTTTTTGGTGAGAAGATACTTAAGGGCAGCATGGTCCGTATAAACGATTATCTTTGCGCCCACTAAGTAGGATCGAAACTTCGATAGCAAAGACTACTTGCCGGGAGCTCTTTTTACGTCGGGGCGTAATTAAGCTGGGCTCTGTCCGAGTTTTGCTAGCATATGTGATGGCATGCTGCTTTTTGTCCTTGGTTTGGCCTAGGACCGCACCAACAGCGTAGTCGCTAGCATCGCACATGATTTCAAATGGCAACGACCAATCCGGGGGTTGGATGATCGGAGCCAAGATGAGTGCTTTCTTTAGGGTTTCGAAAGCGTGCAAGCACTCATCTGTGAAGTCAAAGGGTACATCCTTGGCTAGCGGGGCCGTAAGAGGTCTAGCGATTTGCGAAAAATCTTTTATGAATCTTCTATAAAACCTGCGTGGCCTAGGAAACTACGGATACCTTTGACGTTCAATCGGATTTGGTAGCTTTTCGATAACTTCTATCTTAGCTTTGTCTACCTCTATCCCCCTCTCGGACACGAGGTGCCCAAGAACGATGCCTTCTCGGACCATAAAGTGGCACTTTTCCCAGTTAAGTACCAGGTCCTTTTCTTGGCATCGCTGCAAGACCCGGTCTAGGTTCTTGAGTGACTTTTCGAAGGTCTTACCATAGACGGAGAAATCGTCCATGAAGACCTCCATGATTTCTTCGATCATGTCTGAGAAGATAGACATCATGCACCGCTGAAAAGAAGCAGGCGTATTACACAGCCCAAATGACATTCTACGATAGGCATAGGTTCCGTATGGGCATGTGAACGTGGTCTTGCTCGGTCATCGGGGTGGATCGGGATCCGGTGGTAGCCGAATACCCGTCAAGGAAATGTAAGAAAGAGTGTTTCGCTAACCGCTCCAACATTTCATCAATAAAGGGCAGGCGGGAAGTGATCTTTCTTTGTTGCCTTGTTAAGTTTTCTGTAATCAATACACATTCTCCACCCTGTGACTTGTCTTTGTGGAATGAGTTCGTTTTTAGCGTTCTCAATGACTGTCATTCCTTCCTTTTTAGGGACCACTTGGACTGGGCTAACCCAATCACTGTGTGGTACGGGATAGATAATCCCGGCGTGAAGAAGCTTGAGAACTTCCGTCTTCACGACTTCACGCATCGCATTATTGAGCCTGGCGCCGGGGTTCACATGATGGGGTACCGTCGGGGTCAATAGGGATGCGATGTGTGCATAGTGTTGGGCTTACCCCTTTCGTGATCTTGAAGGGAATACCCGAAGACCGATCGTGTTTCTCTAAAACGGCTATTAGCCGGGTAGTCTCCCCGTCACTAAGTTTATCGCTATGATGACCGGTGCTTGTAAATCGCCGTTTAGGAAGACATAGCGTAGGCCCGGGGGTAGGGGTTTAAGCTCAACTGAGGCCGAGTTAGCTCTTCCTCTTTGGGAAGTTCTATGAGTTCCCTGAATCGCCCTCTTCTTCAATGAAGAATTGGGCGTCTTTTCAAGGTCCATTTTCGGGTTCTCATATAGCATAACTCCCATGACCTCCTCGGGCGTGTCGTACTCAAGGAAGGGTTACATTACCGAAGTTTTTAGCTCCGATGAATCGGGATAGAAAGCTTTTTTTTCCCGAGTGTGACATCTAAATCCCCGGATGTTGGTAGATCAAGAATCTTCTCCAAGGGATGCCCGATTAGGATGTCGAAGTCTCGGATATCAAAAACGTGAAAGTCCAGAGACAACTTGACATCCTTATGCAGGAAGATTTGTTCATGTATAACCTCACGGCATTCAATGGTGGTTCGTGGTGCTATGCGCAAGGTCCGTCTTTGTGGGGTCCTAATAGCTTCCTCGACACAAGCTTGTGCAAAGGTTTCGGACATTATGTTTATCCCCACAGTAGGGTTATACATGACTTCCACCAAACTTCCCTGATATCTGCAATGGATTGGTGTAGAGGGGCCACTTATCCGAATTTCTTCGAAAGAGGGTCCTTCCTCTCTCAACCATTCCGTGCTCATTATAGCTGTTAGCTCCTTAATAGACTCCCGGAGGAAAGTTTTATCCGAGGGGCTGTTCAGGGGCTAGCCGGGGCCGGTGGTTTCTTCCATTGTTCGTACTTCGAGGTGTCACCGAATTGATCGATAGGTCAACCTCGAAGAATGGGAGATCCGTGCACACGGCCTCCTTGTGTTCAGTTCAAAGCGGGGTCTCTTTATAGGTTTAACAGGTTCGGCTTTTGCCGAAGAGACTTCCTCTGGTTTCTGCTTGGGTTCTACTCGGATGGGTTCTAGCGGAGGAGTATTCTCAAGAATACGGTTTAGGAGAGCTTCTCCTTCCGCTGTGGTTTTATGTGAAAACGACCCTCCGGCAGCTAAATCAAGCGGCGGGGGCGGCCGCCTGTCCAAACCTAACCGTAAATGCCGTAAAAGCACGTGGTTTGGTATGGACAGGTCTGGGCCGGATCGTGTAAGTGTGGTAAACCGGTCCTAGGCTGCACCTAAGGTTTCACCCTCTATTTGTCGGAAGTTGAGTATCTCTTGTCGCAGGGCCGCGATTCTAGATATCGGGTAGAACGCTACACGAATCCGCGCCGCGGTTCTTCCCATTCTCCGTTTACCAACCCTACGTTATGGGCGTACCATTGAGTCGCCCTCTCGGTAAGAGAGAACGGAAACAACTTCCACCTCAACGTGTCATGTGTCATGCCGGCAATTGTCGCAACCACGTAGCTGCTCAAACTCCCGTAAGTGATGATAGGGGTTTTCATATTCCGAGCCCGAAAAGGCTCGGGCCTGGAACCATGGCTATAAAGCCGGGGCGGAGCTCATACTCGGAAGGCGTGATTGGCTTCGCGGATTGGCGTGGTTCTCTGAGCTCGCCCTTAGGAGCGAATAGGATTTGGATAGTGGGTTGCTCCATGGGTAACAGAACTCTTTTGGTATTTTTGTTTAAAGGATACTACCCGTCACGTAGGTTGACTCGGCTCGATATATAACTACGACAACCGTCCCCCGGCAATGGCGCCCGAGAAATGCTTGTTGGTGTTTCTTACGCACCTGAGAGAAATCCGCAAGCGCACGCGAAATACCGTTGTAGCACTTCACCCGGTGGTAAGCGGTGGTATCGTATTTTTCACGAGGGACGGTCGCCGCGGGGCTTTTCAGTCTATGTCAACCTAAGGCAAGGGTTTGTTTTCTAAGAGTAGCGAGGTATCTATAGGCTAAGTTTTCCGGCCGGTGATTCCTAAAGTCCGTTGTCTACTCACTTCGGGCACCGGCCCACGCCCAAAGGACGTTGTCCGGCAATTAGCTCTACGACACGGCCCGAACGTGGGGGGGATTTCAAAGGACGGACAAGGCTTGTCACGACCAAGCCGCCTATCCCCCTGAACCGTGGGATGCACCGCAAAAAGGTAGGTGAACGCTAGTCCAAACACCACGTTTGCACTATTGGTCACGCCTCTTGATGTTGGCCAAGGTTCCCGGTCAAAGAGTTCCTCCACCAAGAACTAACGTTAAAACGATCTACCAATCCCGCAAGTCTACAATAGCTAAGAAATATACGATGAAATTAAGTAGTCTGCAAGATAATCACAAGACTCCTTACCAAAGTGTAAGTAGCTTGCGAGAGGTACAAGCCGGCGGGTACCGACAAGTCCGGACTCCGTCCTCCTAGGAACCGCGGAACACCGAGGGGCGAACCGGCAACTCGGGTAGAAAGAACCAAGCTTCTTTCTAGCCTTTCCCTCTCTCACTCTCTAGAATTAGAAGATAGAATAGAAGAAGTAGAAGAAGAAGAAGATCTAATTCTACTCTCTTGCACAAGTGGACTGTTTCTCTTTTGAATTTTTATTGCTTGATGAGAGGGAGAGAGGGGGGGTATTTATACACAAGGGGAGGGACCTAAGTGCTAAAAACACCCAAACCGACCTAGGAAAACCTTCCATGTACGCCTAAACCGACCATCCCACGTCGGTTTCACCAGTTTTGGAAGGTAACAAACCGCCTCCCGGGCTGGGCTCGAACCGCCTCGGCGAGGTGCAAGAAGACACCAGGTGGTGCGTGCGCACCCAAAGGTGGGCGGCCGCCCGAGCTTTGGCAGGCTGGGCTTCCTTTGCTCAAAAGTTGTAAGGTGGACTTGGCCCGGCCCTGGTTTCGACGCTTTTATTGCGATTTCGTTTGGGCTTGCCATTTGCTCCTTTGGGCCTTTTTCTATTTGTTGATTTTATTTCTTTTTCTTTGTCTTTTTGGCCCAAAGTGATCATCCATGAGTTTGTACCTGCAAGTCCAAATAAACACCAAAACTTTGGAATATGTTAGTTGAAATCCCTATTTCTAGGTTGTTTTGGTGTTGTGTTGACGGTATTTAATTTGTCATTGGTTACCGTCAACACGCCCCCTGTCGGCGTCCCCATTCCCACCACGTCCTCCGTCATTGGGACGTCATGGGTTGCTTTGGCCGGATCCGGATGGAGCCGGCCGGTATTGCTTCGGAGCCTCATATTCGGGCGTGCGCCATCTTGACCATAGCGGCGACTCTTGCTGCCTCGGAGAGTCGCCCATCCACTCCGGGATTGCCGCCGTGGCGTGAGGTTGCCACTATGCGTGTTGTGGACATCTTGCCCTTCAAAGTCTAGGAAGTCATCCTCCGGTTTACTGGCGGGGGCGCCGGAGCGCGGGCCGGGACCTCCGTGGTCCCTTCATGAGCTCCCTTGCTTCACGTGCCACCCCATTCCCATGAGCGGGGTTGGCGTCGTCGCCAACTTTGGTTGTGGACGGCTCACGGCCGCCGCGCTGGTCGCCCACAAGGTGTTCTCGTCGAATGGCGATCTCTCTAGCTCGAGTTTCCCGTCGAACGAGGGCTCACCCTTGCTTACCATGATCACCGGTTCACCCCGAAGGGGGATCATGACCTTTCTTGAGGTCCGGGCTCTTGAGTTGCCATGGCTTTCTAATGTCAAGCTCGACCTTTCCTCGGGGGTACCATCGTCCTTGAGCGGTGTCAGTCTGACCATGTTTACAGAGAAGTCATGGCTGGGGGCCTCGCCCTCGGGTTCTGATATTGACCCCACGAGGAGTTCACGGAGCCGGCTCTGATATGTGGCGGCTCCGTTGTCGAGGCCGATTGGAATCATGACGTCCTCCGGGATTGACGCCGAGTTGAGGTCCCCGGAGGAGACCTCGTGAGGTATGAATGACCTCGTGGCCCCCATCCGCAAGATGGAAGGCATGCCGGTTGTCCCTCCTTTCTACCTGGCTGTACTCCAGGCTCTGAAAGCGCCTATCCAGAGCCCTTATTGCAGTGACGTACGCGCCGCCCTGGCTCGTGGGGCTGATCCACTGCCTGCTGAGCTGGCTGATGATGGGTATGGCATCGCCCAGAATCCGCAGGTGTGTGACATCGAGGTCCGGGGCCATCTGGAGGCCGTGGAGGACCGAGAGGTCGGGAACTGGATGCGTATGACATGACACGTCTCAGCTCCTATCGGGCTGCGTAGAAAACGCCCGGCCCTCGCGCCTTTGGAACGAGGCAGCCCGAAAGTGCAGCGTCCCAAGATGCCCGCCGCATGACTGGAGGCATTGGTGGTGGTGGAGGGTGGTGGATTTCATTGCTTGGATCGGAGTCCAAGTCCGACCCGGTCGCGTGTATGATCTCGTTGTTGGCGAAGTGCCGCCGCGGTGGTCGTGGAGTGCCGTTGGAGGGCATGGTGATGTTGGCGATGGCCGAGACGTGTACCTAAAGTTTCTCATGAAAATATTAATGCGGTGACCACAAGAGGGGGCAGGTCCCTCGTGATCCGCCAAATCCCAACCATGTGGCAAGGAAGCAAAAAGAAAGGCAGCTGAAGAGGTAATGCCACAAGCAATAGAAGAACAAGAAGTGGAAGTGGTACCGTTGGAATACACATACAACATACCTACCATTTACCACAAGAACAAGAAAGCGTGCATTGGATGAACAATTCACTTTCGGTTAGGAAGTGATTCGTAGAAAGTACACGTAAGTGTACCACTCCTAGACATGCTCCATGTCCCTTCATATGCCAAGTACATCAATGACATTATTCGAACAAGCGCCGCTTCCGGAACCGAGGTTGTGAAGTTAACGTAAAGAATGCGCGCCGCCATTCTGAATCGCCGCCAAAAAAGAAGAAGGATCCCGGATGTCCTACAATCTCCCGCTCAATCGAACACAAACATTCAACCATGCCTTATGTGACTTGGGCGCCAAGTGTGAGTGTCATGCCCAAGACAGTCTTCGACAAGCTAAAACATACACATCTAGAGCCGACCGCCATGACACTCCAAATAAGCGGACTCATCCATAAGGTATCCAAAGAGGGATTGCGGAGGACATACCGGTGAAGATCCGAGGATATTTTGTCCCGCTTGACTTTGTGGTGTTAGACATGGAAGTAAAGACACACCACTCATCCTTGGGCGACCATTTCGAAAGCACGGCGGGCCCAAATTGATGTTGGGGCAGGAGAAATCCGCTTCAATATCAATGGCAATGAAGAAAAAAATTGAATTCAGGCCCCGGATCTCGGAAGAGTGCAAAATGATCCAGATCAAATACGGGGAGCAAGGAATCAAAGAAATAGAAATACAACCCCGAAAAGCCGGTAACACTCCCTACGTAGTCAACATAGGTAAAAAGTGGGAACAAAAGAAAAAGACAGCTCCTAAAAAGAGAAGAAGGAGCAGAAAGTAAAGAAAGTTCCTATTTATACCAAAGGACAAAAGGAAGAGAAGGCCTCAAAAGAGAAGGCCTCAAAAGAAAAAGCCCCAAAGAGAGATCCATGCCAAAAAGAAAAGAAGGAGGAGCCAAAACAAAATACCAAATCGAAACATGCACCTCCCCAAAAGGTATGGATCCTCAAACAAAAAGTAAATCATCCGTGTCTCCGGGATCGATGCACCATCAAGCAAGAATCGGGGAGAAAGTCCCGCTCCACGGACTCAAAAATGTGGGCCCTCCGCCGAAGGTAAAAAGGTATCTACCCTAGAAAAAAGGTAAAAATAAATAAAGTACCCACGGGCCTCCGTGATAGCTTGGGGGAGGACCCCCGCAGTATCATTGCATTGCATATTTATTTTCAACAATATTTATTTTATTTTAGCATGTTTAAATTCCAGTAATCTTGCATTCCAAAAAAAAAAAAAAAAAAAAAAGAAAAATAATAAGTAGCTCAATAAATGCTTTTCATGCCTATACATATGAGCTATGGAAATGTTTAGTTTAATCCCTTGTTGAAATGATGAATAGTTGCCCTGTTTTTATATTTTACCTATGCCTAGTTTATAACTTAAATTTCTCTAAAGTTTGAGTTTAGTGGCTAAGTTATATTTCACCTTGAAAAACCTGATTCATGTGGGTTGCATAAGCCTATCTAGTCTAAGTAGTTGCTGGTTATGATATGGAGAAATAGGCTTTGCTATGACATTATTCTGAGAATGACTTGATATCCAGAGATTTCTTTTCAAAAATCAAAATTCAAAGTTCCTCAATGATATGCACAATCCTACCAAAGCCATATGACAGGATGATATGATCATTCTTGAAAAACCTTAGTCATATGATACTTGTTTTCATGGTGAGCCTATGTCAAAATACTGAAACCTATGTTGAGATTCTTTTCATATGCCCATGATCAAGATTCACATACACCCGTAAATAAATGCCGACTCTCACACTTTGAGAATCGCTTTGCAAACATGCACCTTTCCATCCACAAAAATATACTCCATTCGTTTTATCATGCTCTCTCATAAAAATTCTTGTTGCAAAAAAAGGAGAAGTATGGGCTATGCTAAAAAGAAGAAAGGTGGACAAAAGTCCCAATAAAGATGAGGAATTCAAGACTCGTCCAAAAAAAAAAAACAGAGAAAAGAAATAAAGGTAGCCCATACCCCTTCATCCAAATAAACAAGAGAGAGTCATGATACTTGGAGTCCACTAAATACAAAAAAAATATTCCACACATTTGCACATCTTGATCAAAGCATATGACTTGTAGTGTTCCAAATACAATCTTGCAGAAAACATATAAATACAGGTGGAAATACGACCAAAAGGCGCCTCCCTGGAAAGCGTATTCCTGAAGATGACAAGCCCAAGGGAGAAATGGACCCAAATATCAGAATTGGGCCGAGCACACCCCGAGCACAACTTTTTCATGACGAATGACGCCACCCCGCCAAGGTCCGGCCCGAGCCGAGCCTAGGCAGGTGCGCGCGCACCCCAAGGTGTGCCCACACCCTGGCTGAGGCGGTTTCGGCCCAGCTTCGGCGTGGCGGTTCATTCAATGCCAACGAGGGCGGTTCAGGGGTGCGTGGCCCAGTTCAGTGAATGTGGACGCCTGACCAAGGTCGGTTTAGGGTAGAATTAGCACTTAGGTCCCTCTCCTCCTTGTATAAATACCCCACTCTCTCCCTCTCTCAACACACACCACTTGGAGTCCTACCTACAAAGACACCACCACCTCTCTCTCTCTCCCACTTTATCTCTCTACTTCTTCTACTTCTTCTTCTTCTTCTTTCTTTAGCTAGAATTGGAGGAGAAGAGCTACAAGGAGGGCTTGTCTCCTAGAAGAAGTGCTATTTGGTAATATATCTCTTATGGAGCCATCTTCTACTTGCAAGTCTTATTTAGTTCATGGCCTAACTTATGAATTAGAGTATAGTATTGTTCATGTTATAATCTTGATATATGAACTAGCATATAGTCCTTATATCTTGATCTTGACATGTTCATATTTGTTCTTCATCGATCATCATATGACTAACATGATTAGAGGTGGGATAACGGTTCGTTGTTCCTTCGGGGTTGCTCTTGTCTTAGTCCGTCCATCCATAGGGTGAGGATCCTAGGGTGACAAGAGTAGTGGCCTTATATGCGGGCATGGTGCTTGGATATTAAGGTACCTACGAATATGACAAAGATGCCACGGTCGAGGGGGTAGGCGGCTGGGTCGTGATGTACCCTAGTCCGTCCCCCTTGTAATCCCCCACATTCGCATCGCCGTGTAGGAGTTCGTAAATGCCTTCCATTGGGCCGGATGGTATCCGGAGGTCTCCCCCGTTATCCTAGACCTAACCATTCATATATCATGTTGCATATGATCCTAACTATATTCATTTGTATGACCATGACTAAAACATTAGAACTACTCCACTAGATTATTCATTCATTCTTTATCTATTTCTTTTATCCTTTTGTGGTGGATTCCCTCGTGTGTGTCATACTATCCATTAAACCGTATTGCTTACCCCCTATTATGATTAAGTTGGACATCTCATACTCATAATTCAATATTCGGATGCCATGCTAGCCTCTTACATACATGCCCTCCTTTGGGAAAATATAAATAATGATACCCCGAATACTTCCTGTGAAATGCTACAATGATAGATCCGTGCGCCTTGGGATGAAATATCAACTATGGCAAGATCTATCACCGTTGATTGACCTAGTGTTATCACCGACATGGTGGTTCCACTCAGAATATCAACAAATAATTTTTCGAGGCGCCACCGAGATGGGTTCTAAACCTATTTCTAGTGATTGCGCTAAGAAATGCCAACAAGCATTTCTAGCGCCGTTGCCGGGGAGGGCATTGTATTAAGAAATCACTAGCTGGCTATGAATAATGAAATATGCATGCGTGGTAGCCACTTACTCATACAGGCTAATCTTTTATGTTTTCTCCTGTTGTGGATAAAAACAGGATAGTGTATGTCTGGTTTCCAACTGCCGGCAAACTTCATTGAAGATCCTGAGGCACTCCTAAGGAAGAACAGTCTCATGCCTCTTCTTCTTCTTCAGCCGTAACCCCGACAAATTGAAATCGACATCCCCGCACCAACCGCACCACAAGCTATGGCTCAAAAGGCACTCCGCGATTTCTCCGTTCCCGCCATTGCCAACATGCCCACCGGGCCCGTTGTCAACTTGGCGGACAAGAACTTCGAAGCCGCGACCCGGCTAATTACCATGGTGCAGGCGGTCCATTCTCGTGGACTCGCCCTAGCGAGGACACCAATGCTCATCTCCAACCATTCCTTGAGCTGTGCGAAACAATTGTCATCAAGGACGTCGAACCCGACGTTATCAAGCTCCGTCTGTTTCCTTTCTCCCTTGTGGGGAAAGCGAAACAATGGTTCTACAAGGACAAGGAAGCTGTCAATACGTGGACCAAATGCTCCACGGCATTTCTGGCTAAGTTCTTCCCCATGGGCAAAACCAATGCCCTGCGGAGAAGGATCGCCAATTTCTAGCAGAGTTCAATGGAACCCATTCCTCGAGGCATCTAAAGGCCGCAAGAATACATTCAAGCATGCCCACACCACGGGATGGAAAATTGGCTGGTGCTCCAGAACTTCTACAATGGTCTCACGGCCATATCGAAGGGGCAACTAGACACCGCTGCTGGTGGCGCATTCCTATCGCTCACCATTGATCAGGCAATAACCCTGATTGATAAAATGGTGGCAAACCAGAGCTGGGGGAGGACAGAACCCCAGCCAAAACACAAAAAGGCATGCATACCATGAAGGAGGCGGATATGCTTGTCGCAAAAATGGATCTCCTGTTGAAGCGGCTGGAAGAGCGCGCCGCTGAGAAAGAAGCTATGAGGCGATCAGTCCACGCCACGCACTCACGTGATGACATGTGAGACCTATGGTGAAGTTGGCCACTCGGGGATAATTGCCCTGAGACCCATGAAGACGCAGCGTTTATCATCAACAACGGGTATTGCCAACATCAGCAGGGAAATGGCTGGCAAAATAATCAGTCCCATCCACCATTCCAATGTAATTTAGGCTATAATCCCAATTATAGCTCGAATCAGCCTTCATTTAAGGACCTGGTATTAGGCCAAGCCAAGATCAATGAAAACCTTGCCAAAAAGATGAGCCAGAATGATAAAATCTTAGAAGGGGTCACCCGCAAGTTGGATGGATTGACCACTACCATGAAAGATCAGCAAAATTTCAATAAAATGATTGAAGCTCAAATATCCCAACTAGTCGCCTTTCGCTTCCCCACCATGGTTGGAGAAAAAGCTTCAGGGCAACGTAAAGTTTCTCATGAAAATATTAATGCGGTGACCACAAGAGGGGGGGTCCCTCGTGATCCGCCAAATCCCAACCATGTGGCAAGGAAGCAAAAGAAAGGTAGCCTCAAGAGGTAATGCCACAAGCAAATGTAAGAACAAGAAGTGGAAGTGGTACCGTTGGAATACAGATACAACATACCTACCATTTACCACAAGAACAAGAAAGCGTGCATTGATGAACAATTCACTCGCCTCGGGAAGTGATTCGTAAAGTACACGTAAGTGTACCACTCGGACATGCTCCATGTCCCTTCATATGCCAAGTACATCAATGACATTATTCGAACAAGCGGCCGCTTCCAACAACCGAGGTTGTGAAGTTAATGTAAGAATGCAAAGGCCGCCATTCTCAATCGCCCGCCAAAAAAGAAGAAGGATCCTCGATGTCCTACAATCTCCTCGCTCAATCGTAACACAAACATTCAACCATGCCTTATGTGACTTGGGCGCCAGAGTGAGTGTCATGCCCAAGACAGCCTTCGACAAGCTAAAACATACACATCTAGAGCCGACTGCCATGACACTCCAGCTAGCGGACTCATCCATAAGGTATCCAGCAGGGATTGCAGAGGACATACTAGTGAAGATCCGAGGATATTTTGTCCCAGTTGACTTTGTGGTGTTAGACATGGAAGTAAAGACACACCACTCATCCTTGACTACCATTTCTCGAAAGCACGGCCGGCCCAAATTGATGTTGGGGCGGAGAAATCCGCTTCAATATCAATGGCAATGAAGAAAAATTTGAATTCAGCCCCTGATCTCGAAGAGTGCAAAATGATCCAGATCAAATATGGGGAGCAAGGAATCAAAGAAATAGAAATACAACCCCTAAAAGCCGGTAACACTCTCTACGTAGTCAACATAGGTAAAAAAAAGTGGGAACAAAAGAAAAAAGACAAAATTCTAAAAAGAGAAGAAGGAGCAGAAAAGTAAAGAAAGTTCCTATTTATACCAAAGGACAAAAGGAAGAGAAGGCCTCAAAAAGAGAAGGCCTCAAAAAGAAAAGCCCCAAAGAGAGATCCATGCCAAAAGAAAAGAAGGAGGAGCCAAAACAAAATACCAAATCGAAACATGCACCTCCCCAAAAAGGTATGGATCCTCAAACAAAAGCAATCATCCGTGTCTCCGTGGATTAGATGCACCATCAAGCAAAGAATCAGAGAAAGTCCCGCTCCACGGACTCAAAAATGTGGGCCCTCCGCCCAGAAGGTAAAACGGTATCTACCCTAGAAAAAGGTAAAAAATAAATAAAGTACCCACGGGCCTCCGTGATAGCTTGGGAGGACCCCCACAGTATCATTGCATTGCATATTTATTTTCAACAATATTTATTTTATTTTAGCATGTTTAAATTCCAGTAATCTTGCATTCCAAAAAAAAAAAAAAGAAAAAAGAATAAGTAGCTCTGAATAAATGCTTTTCATGCCTATACATATGAGCTATGGAAATGTTTAGTTTAATCCCTTGTTGAAATGATGAATAGTTGCTCTTCTGTTTTATATTTTACCCGTGCCTAGTTTATAACTTAAATTTCTAAAGTTTGAGTTTAGTGGCTAAGTTATATTTCACCTTGAAAAACCTGATTCATGTGGGTTGCATAAGCCTATCTAGTCTAAGTAGTTGCTGGTTATGATATGGAGAAATAGGCTTGCTATGACATTATTCCGAGAATGACTTGATATCCGTAGATTTCTTTTCAAAATCAAAATTCAAAGTTCCTCAATGATATGCACAAATCCTACCAAAGCCATATGACAGATGATATGATCATTCTTGAAAAACCTTAGTCATATGATACTTGTTTTCATGGTGAGCCTATGTCAAAATATCAAACCTATGTTGAGATTCTTTTCATATGCCCATGATCAAGATTCACATACACCCAGAAATAAATGCCGACTCTCACACTGAGAATCGCGCGCAACATGCACCTTTCCATCCACAAAAATATACTCCATTCGCTTTTATCATGCTCTCTCACAAAAAATTCTTGTTGCAAAAAGGAGAAGTATGGGCTATGCTAAAAAAGAAGAAAGGTGGACAAAAGTCCCAATAAAGATGAGGAATTCAAGACTCGGCCAAAAAAAAAAAAAGAAAAAGAAATAAAGGTAGCCCATACCCCCTTCATCCAAATAAACAAGAGAGAGTCATGATACTTGGAGTCCACTAAATAAAAACAAAAAAATATATTCCACACATTTGCACATCTTGATCAAAGCATATGACTTGTAGTGTTCCAAATACAATCTTGCAGAAAACATATAAATACAGGTGGAAATACGACCAAAAGGCGCCTCCCTCGAAAGCGTATTCCCTGAAGATGACAAGCCCAAGGGAGAAATGGACCCAAATATCGAATGGGCCGAGCACACCCCGGAGCACAACTTTTCATGACGAATGACGCCACCCTCGCAAAGCCCGGCCCGAGCCGAGCCTAGGCAAAGCGCTGCCAAGACACCCCAAGGTGTGCCCACACCCTGGCTGAGGCGGTTTCGGCCCAGCTTCGGCGTGGCGGTTCATTCAATGCCAACGAGGGCGGTTCAGGGGTGCGTGGCCCAGTTCAGTGAATGTGGACGCCTGACCAAGGTCGGTTTAGGGTAGAATTAGCACTTAGGTCCCTCTCCTCCTTGTATAAATACCCCACTCTCTCCTCTCTCAACACACACCACTTGAGTCCTACCTACAGCACCACCACCTCTCTCTCTCCCCCACTTTATCTCTACTTTCTTCTACTTCTTCTTCTTCTTCTTCTTCTTTCTTTTTAGCTAGAATTGGAGTAGAAGAGCTACAAGGAGGGCTTGTCTCCTAGAAGAAGTGCTATTTGGTAATATATCTCTTATGGAGCCATCTTCTACTTGCAAGTCTTATTTAGTTCATGGCCTAACTTATGAATTAGAGTATAGTATTGTTCATGTTATAATCTTGATATATGAACTAGCATATAGTCCTTATATCTTGATCTTGACATGTTCATATTTGTTCTTCATCGATCATCATATGACTAACATGATTAGAGGTGGGATAACGGTTCGTTGTTCCTTTTCTGGGTTGCTCTTGTCTTAGTCCATCCATCCGTAGGGTGAGGATCCTAGGGTGACAAGAGTAGTGGCCTTATATGGGGCATGGTGCTTGGATATTAAGGTACCTACGAATATGACAAAGATGCCACGGTCGAGGGGGTAGGGCGGCCGGGTCGCGTGATGTTCTCAGTCCGTCCCTTGTAATCCCCCACATTCGCATCGCCGTGTAGGAGTTCGTAAATGCCTTCCATTGGGCCGGATGGTATCCGGGAGGTCCGTTGGTATTTCTAATGTCACTAACTAGTAATGGCATCTAGAAAGAATATCGATGTTGCTTCAGATAAAACTAAAAGAAATATTCATTGCAGTTCATAGCATATCCGAAAAGGTTGTCATCCCTATAGTTAAACTACTAATATGCAAGGAATATAATATTCGTACTATGCCTTGATAACTTCTTAATAAGTAAATAAACAATTATAATCGGTATCCGCAAGCGCAACGATATGAATATATACCATTGTAGCATTTTAACCAGGAGTAATAACCAGGTCTTGAATTTATATTCTACCACAGGAAAAGAAGTCTGTATCTTGAATTAACTAAGTATAGATCTTAATCTAACCATCTCTCATGTGCAAGACATCAGCATTAATCTCATCAATTACTTAAGCAAGGATCAAAGTTCATAATAAAGATAATGATAAAGTTCTAGATAAACAGATTTGACCAAAAATCACGTTGGTTGGCGAGAAAAAGTGTCTAACAATGGACGATAGCAATTCATAGGCTAGCTAGCATTAGAAACTCCAATATGTAACTCTAAACTAAATGTTAGGATCTACCTAATTATGCAATACAAATAACAATCATTGAAGAAAGACTAATTAAATCCAAACATGAGGACGTAATCCGTGAAGACTAAGGCCGAAACTTAGAACAACCCGAAATCTAACATCCGCTAGGCCTACATACGGGGGATGGATTGCAAAGGACTCAATGGTGCTGTCACCACCACGATCTACCACACGACCCGGCACACATAGGGTGCAAACGCAGGTAAATAAGATCTAATCACCATGATTACATCGTCTCTACCACTCACCTTCCGATCTAGATGATGAGCGCTATACGAATCCATGCATGAACATAACAAGAATTCAACTATGCTAAATGTGTAATTAAAGTAAATACTAGAACAAATAATCTCGAATATAAACATGATCAAGATATTCATATTAAGCATGTGTCCGGGACTTGAAAACTACTTACAATGAAGAACTTACAAGAACGAGGCCCTGATCTTGAGCTGGCCTCCGACGATCCTGGAGCGGATTTCTCCCTTCCTACTAGTTCTAATCTTGATTGCTACTCTTCCGAAAAGATGTTTCTCTAGCGTTGAATATGACTTGGTATTTTAATTAGAAATATCTTTGTTATAGAACTTGATGATCTAAGAAGGGGGTCTAGGGGTCCTAATATATCGGTCTTCGTCCTGTCTCTCCATCTTCATCAGCGATGTGGTATTAACCTTGAATCAATCCCGCACTTCTACCGTCGCCCTCGGATCAAACCGACTCAAATCAACCGGTTTAGATCGAAGTCTTAGAGGCGGTGGAGGAAGCTTCCCCGAAGCGGAGCGCAGGCGGCGGCACAGGCAGGCCGATCGCCCCATTATTGGGATAGCCGATCGCCAGTGGGGGCTCCCCTCTGGGTCCCGTCGTCGTCCGCGTGTTCTGGAGTCTTCTAGATGATGTATTTCTTGGTTCCGGTTAGTTCACGTCGGGATTAATCCGAAGCCTTCTAGACTTGTTTCGAGTTGGATTGCGCTATGCTACGCCGGCCGTATGCCACGTCATCTCTCGCGATTTTCCTCGTTAAGTCCCCGCAAATCACAACTTTACCAAAACCGATGGAATTATGTTAGTGACACCCTATTCTAGGTTGTTATTATTATTTATACCCCTTTCTCATGTTTAATTAATTAAAAATTTTATATGATAACAAGTGTCAACAAACTCCCCAAGCTTACCCTTTGCTAGTCCCTAGCAAAGCTACATGCTATAGTAGGATCGGGAGTTGCTACTACGCTTTCATACCTCAAAAGTACTTGTGTTTTTTAAAAATAAATTCTCTTCTTAACCAGATTACTCTTACCTGTTTACCATGGGGCGTAGCCTTGTCATGAATCATAAGCAAGATAAAACAATCAAGTTAAGTACCATGTCTCAAATTCTTTTTGATCAACTATCATCCCGGGGTTTTGCAATATTTTTCAAAAGAAAATCTCGAGATCCTATGTATGACCCCTTAAGTAAATGGTACGTAGTGGAGTTACACAAGTGGTAGGACATACATAGTGGGATGATAGTGGTGAAGTGGATGAGGATGAAAGGTAGTAAATAGCCTTTAGCCTTTTTTAGTATTTTTTTCTTTTCAAGCATCTCTAGTCTATATCTCTTTTCTAAAAATTGTTAGGATCCGGGCTGTCCATTCTTGGAGAGGTGGGCTTTTCCCTGAACTTGTGTCCATTTTTCTCTCTCCCTTAGAGATGTGGGCCCCCGCTCACCCTTGGACACGTGTCCGTTATTCATCTCTAAATTTATTTTTATTATTTAGGAGGTAGGCCCTTCTCGCCTAGTATGACTTTTTTGTCCGTTACTCTCCCTCTCTCGTCTCACTTTTTCTAGATATTTATTTTTTTTTTTTTTTTTTCGAATGTAGCCCAAATTATATAAAACATTGAGAGAGACATATCTAAAGATTGCAAGAGCTTTATTAATTATTTTTATGGCTAACGGCTAAGTGAAATATGGGGATGCGTACTTCGAGTTAGAAGCAAACATTGGTGGAGTGGGATGATCTTGATGGAATACTCTTAAGGGTCATAACTAAGGACTCATCATGTAATTTTATAATTTTTAAAGATAAAAACCAGAGTCAAGTATCTCTAAGAATATGATAAACAGTAGCTCAACTTTTCATGCACTATTATCTTTTAATGCTAAGACTGAGATCAAGCATGTGCTTCTCACAGTGTTGGGTTTAGAGCAAATTAAACATTTAAAGCTTCAGGAGAATCTAAGTCCAAAGTGTAAGTACTTTTAAGAGGTATTAAGGCGGAAACTATTCATCATTTCCTTAGCACATATTATCAAGATCATAATTAATAGGAAGAAAGTAGTCTAACAAGTTCTAGCACTTTATTTATTTGACTCTTTAACACTAAGACTCTTTAACTAAGACACATTAAATAAGACTCATTAACTCTAAGCAAATATAACTAGCTAAAATTTAAAGACATAGGGTAATAATACTTATCGTGATAAATGGGGGTGCTCTCCCCAAGCTAGATCTTGAAGTAGTCCTTTCGTTCATCCTTGAATCGCGCTCCTCTTTCGGGTCTCCTTTTAATGTTCTCCCCTGTTAATATTAATTTGCACATACCCGAAGGAACAAATCTTAGGATGTTAATGTGAGCCTTCATGTGCTCACGCCTTTTTGGGTTTTATTTTATTTTTAGAAATCGTGTGGACCTTCATGTGCCCACATATTTTTTTTGGTTTTTCTATGCAATAGGGATGATAATGCAAAAACATATGAATGCAATATTTTTGTATTTTTATATTTTTATGCCACCACAACAAGGAGTGCTTGCATGGGGCTTAAGAGACCGATGCACATGCAAAGAAACATATTTTTGGGATTTTCTAATGTGAGTTTAGGAAAAGTAAATATGCTAAAGTAAACATGCTAATTGAAATATGCCGTGCGTAAAATTAAAGATGCAAATAAATACCGAAGTTACCTCTCTCGGCGAGTTTAGAGAGCACTTACTCCCATGGCGTGGTGTCGCCTATGGGCCCCTCGTATAAATGTTGTACCTGGTATGGTTCCTTCAATGATCTCGTAGGTGGGCGAGACGGCAGCCCGCAAGTCGATTGTTCATTTGTTGATGCCGGCACCGGCCTGGGTCTCCGAAGGTGTACTCTTGTTGCTCTTCTTAGCAGCCTTCTTTCTTTTTCCAAGATTGCTTCTTTGGTGGAGACCTCTCCGTGTGGTTGGTGTATCATTCAAGATAGGTAGGAGCTGAGTGTATTTTTCTTGGATGTCTTTTTTCTATCCTCTCAATATGCTCCATCTTTGAGTCCAAATTTTTTTTGTAATCTTTGAAGACGCTTCGGCTCTTGGTCCTTCTTCTGGGCTGTTCATAGTTAGTATAAGTATTAAAGAAGCAACAACTTTTTACCTTGAATGTGAAATTGAATTTCGCCTGTCCCGATGTAGATGATTGCTCTTGTAGTATTCAGAACGGCCTTCCAAGTATTATGGGAGGATCTTGTTCTTCATCTCCCGTGTCCATGACTAAGAAGTCGGTGAGGACATAGCTGTCTTTGATCTTGACCGTACATTTCGCACCATACCTTCCGAATCGGGTGTGTTTGGTCCGCCACCGCAGTAATACATAGGTGGAACACAAAGGCGGATTACCATAGATTAATTTATACGTTACCTTTGACATTAGGTTGATGCCCGATCCCGTGTCGCAGACGGTTGTATAGAAGTTCCATTGATTAATGGAGCAAAGGAATTGCCTAACCCGTGGTCGCTCTAGCTTCTCTCTACTGGTGGTTGATTGCGCCGAGTCTTGCGTCTTTGAGTTGACTTGATTGATCATCAAGACTCGCTTCTACGCGGTGGTCGAGGTTGACGGTTCTTCTTGTTCTTGCTTCTTCTTTTATCCTCTTCTCGGCCGGTACGTGTATTTCAGTGGTACCTGTAGTGGTACGGTTGGAGCAGGGGAGCTAAGGTCTTGTGTTTGCGCTTGAATCTCTCCCTCTCGTCCATTAACCGTGAAGACGATCTTCGCGGTGTCGGCGTAGATGATTGCCTTAGTGGTAGCCGTGAAAGGGCGGCCCGTAATGATCGGGGCGTTCTTACCTTTACCCATATCCAGACCACGGTCGGTGGCCACATATAGCTTACCGATGTAAAGGCATACGCCCTCTAGAATACCCTCGTGGTAGCATAACGATTGATCTCGCAAGTTGTAGGCACATGGTTGTGTATACTAATTCTGAATCTGCTCAAGGTTTACCTTAGGCATGATGTTGACACTTTGAGCCGAAGTCGATGAGTCTCACGCCGAGGTGCGGGCGCCTATGTTGATGGTGACGACCGGTCTTCCCGGATCTTCTTTCTTAGCGGGCATTCCCGCCGACACAATTGAATTTCTTGTTTGAGTAGGTGGTCCGCATACCTGCATAGTAAATATCGACAAGATTTGCGATTCTAATTCTTTTCGGTTGACCCGAATCTTACCCGGTTTAGGCATAGGAGCGTATAAAGCCACCGATAATTGTGATTCTATCATTTTATTAAAGCTATCTTTGGTTCTTTATTGCGTAAGAAAAGCTTTCCATTTTAGTACTAATAGTTTCTAGCATTTTATCATTGGAAGCTAACTTCTTAGATAGATTATCCATAAGTCTACCTTGGTTTTGTACTAACTCTCTTAAAGGTAGGAAATTATTAAAAGAGTTATTACCTTGATAGTTACCCGAATAGTTACCTTGGTAGTTGGGTCTCTACATTGACTCCATTGTTGATTTCGAGGACGATACCGGTTGTTGTTATTGTTGATGTAGTTCACGTCCTCTTCTAGCTCGGGACAAGTGATGCCCGAAAGTGTCCGATGTTGCCACATTCTTCACATGTCATGCGGGAATCGAAGAGTTGCATGACTTCCTTCTTCTCGGAGCTTTGTCTTCAAGCTTCTTCATAATTAAGTCCATTTTGGCGCATGCGGCATATCTACCTCTTTTCACCGGGGTGCATTCCTCTCTCTTTCTTGCGGGTTGATCGGTCCTCATTCCAAGCTTGGTTTGACGCCATCTTCTCCACAAGGTCGCAGTTTGGTTCAAGTGTAAGTGATAGGAAAGCACCCCCCAAAGAAGCCAAGTCCATGGTCTCACGGGTGTTGTTGTTAAGCCCGTGGTAGAAGGTCCGCATGAGTAACCGGTTTCTCCATTCCATGGTGTGGGCATTCTGTGATGTAGTCTTGAAGCGCGTCCCACGCCTCTCCGAACGCATTCGTCGTGTTGCCGCCGAAAGCTTGAGATTTTCCCTCGTAAGGCGTTGGTTTTGCCTATAGGGAAGAATTTTGCCGAAGGCGGTGAGAGCAAAGTGCCCAAGTAGTGAGTTTGTCTTTGTTGGCGTAGAACCACTGCTTCGCTCGTCCCAAGAGTGAGAATGGGAAGAGACGAAGTAGGATTGCATCATCTTGAGACATCTTTGATAGTGAAGGTGCCACAAATCTCTAAGAAGTGTTGTCGGTGAGCATTGGCATCTTCATGAGCTTTTCCACGTAATTGGCTAGCTTGTACCATGTTGATGAGTGCAAAGCTTGAGCTCAAAAGCTTTGTCTCCTACATCGATCGGCCGGTCCCAAAGGCGGATGTTGGCCGTAGTCGGTGCGCGGTATTCGCTAAGGGTCTTGTTTGCCATGTCTTCAAAAATCGGTGCTAAGCTACGCACAGGGAGGAGTCTTCCGAGGTAGTGCTCTTGGGTTGAGATTTCAACTTGGATCTTGCCTCCTTCAAAAGTTTTTCGATCGGACTGAAGTTTTCGTGAAGATTCCTTTTCATACATTACCCCAAAAGATAGGAAGAATAATAACAAGGGTATACTTGTTTAAGCAATTGATAAAATTAATCGATGCGTATGAGAGATGCATGCATGTTAATCCTATATGTTTTTATTTTATTGGGCTATAGACTTTCTTTCCGGCAACGGCGCCAAAAAATGCTTGTTGGTATTTCTAATGTCACTAACTAGTAATGGCATCTAGAAAGAATATCGATGTTGCTTCGTATAAAACTAAAAGAAATATTCATTGCAGTTCATAGCATATCTCAAAAGGTTGTCATCCCTATAGTTAAACTACTAATATGCAAGGAATATAATATTCGTACTATGCCTTGATAACTTCTTAATAAGTAAATAAACAATTATAATCGGGTATCCGCAAGCGCACGTGATATGAATATATACCATTGTAGCATTTTAACCGTGAGTAATAACTGTGTCTTGAATTTATATTCTACCACAGGGAAAGAAGTCTCGTTATCTTGAATTAACTAAGTATAGATCTTAATCTAACCATCTCTCATGTGCAAGACATCAGCATTAATCTCATCAATTACTTAAGCAAGGATCAAAGTTCATAATAAAGATAATGATAAAGTTCTAGATAAAACGATTTGACCAAAAATCACGTTGGTTGGCGAGAAAGTGTCTAACAATGGACGATAGCAATTCATAGGCTAGCTAGCATTAGAAACTCCAATATGTAACTCTAAACTAAATGTTAGATCTACCTAATTATGCAATACAAATAACAATCATTGAAGAAAGACTAATTAAATCCAAACATGAGGACGTAATCCGTGAAGACTAAGGCCGAAACTTAGAACAACCCGAAATCTAACATCCGCTAGGCCTACATACGGGGATGGATTGCAAAGGACTCAATGGTGCTTTCACCACCACCACGATCTACCACACGACCCGGCACATAGGGTGCAAACGCAGTAAATAAGATCTAATCACCATGATTACATCGTCTCTACCACTCACCTTCCGATCTAGATGATGAGCGCTATACGAATCCATGCATGAACATAACAAAATAATTCAACTATGCTAAATGTGTAATTAAAGTAAATACTAGAACAAATAATCTCGAATATAAACATGATCAAGATATTCATATTAAGCATGTGTCTGGGACTTGAAAACTACTTACAATGAAGAACTTACAAGAACGAGGCCCCGATCTTGAGCTGGCCTCCGACGATCCCGAGCGGATTTCTCCTTCCTACTAGTTCTAATCTTGATTGCTACTCTTCCGAAAGCGATGTTTCTCTAGCGTTGAATATGACTTGGTATTTTAATTAGAAATATCTTTGTTATAGAACTTGATGATCTAAGAAGGGGGTCTAGGGGTCCTAATATATCGGTCTTCGCCTGTCTCTCCATCTTCATCGGGCGATGTGGTATTAACCTTGAATCAATCCCGCACTTCTACCGTCGCCCTCGGATCAAACCGACTCAAATCAACCGGTTTAGATCGAGTCTTAGAGGCGGTGGAGGAAGCTTCCCAAGCGAGCGAGGCGGCGGCCACTGCCGCCGATCGGCCCGGGGGGGCTCCCCTCCGGGTCCCGCCGTCTGCGTCGCGTGTTCGAGTCTTCTAGATGATGTATTTCTTGGTTCCGAAGTTAGTTCACGTCGGGATTAATCCGAAGCCTTCTAGACTTGTTTCGGAGTTGGATTGCGTTGCGCTACGCCGGCCGTATGCCACGTCATCTCGCTGATTTTCTGTTAAGTCCCCGCAAATCACAACTTTACCAAAACTGATGGAATTATGTTAGTGACACCCTATTCTAGGTTGTTATTATTATTTATACCCCTTTCTCATGTTTAATTAATTAAAAATTTTATATGATAACAAGTGTCAACAAGGTCTCCCTGTTATCCTAGACCTAACCATTCATATATCATGTTGCATATGATCCTAACTATATTCATTTGTATGACCATGACTAAAACATTAGAACTACTCCACTAGATTATTCATTCATTCTTTATCTATTTCTTTTATCCTTTTTGTGGTGGATTCCCCGTGTGTGTCATACTATCCATGAAACCGTATTGCTTACTCCTCGTTATGATTAAGTTGGACATCGCGTACTCATAATTCAATATTCGGATGCCATGCTAGCCTCTTATATACATGCCCTCCTTTGGGAAAATATAAATAACGATACCTTGAATACTTCCCGGTGAAATGCTACAATGATAGATCCGTGCGCTATGGATGAAATATCAACTTTGGCAAGATCTATCACCGTTGATTGACCTAGTGTTAGCACCGACATGGTGGTTCCACTCAGAATATCAACGGCGCATTTCGAGGCACCGGTCACCCGAGATGGGTTCTAGACCTGTTTCTAGTGATTGCGCTAAGAAATGCCAACAGAGGTCCAAAGACGTCATTATCCAGCACCGACGTTGGAGAGGCCAGGGCTAGAATTGTTAGGGCCAACGAAGCGAAGCCCAGTGGCACCCTTGGTGGTGCGTGGATCGCCGCCGGTCACGACCGCCGGGGTTCCGCAGCGCCCAGCCGGAGTGCTTGACGGAGTTGGCGTCGGGGCCTGTGGAAAGCGCGTTAAATCGGCGCCGGTGGAACTAGCACGCCGGCGGTAGATCTGAGGCCTCTCGCTCCACTTGCATTGACGGCGGATCATCATGCCGACTTGAAAAGCGAAACCGCGGCGGAGGTTGAGGAAGCGATGTTGTCGAGGATGGCCATCTAGTCGATGTAGATCAGCACGCACGCCCCTACCGCGCGCAACAATCGTCGAAGGGAAATCTCGACAATCCTCCGGGAGCGTCCTCGGAGGTAGATCGGTTCGGCGGGGTGCGTGAGACCGAGATCTAGATGGTTGTTCAGAGACACAAGACACCGGGGTTTATCTAGGTTCGGGCCGTCGACGTGACGTAAAACCCTATGTCTTGTGCTCGTATATCCGAATGGTTACAATGAGAGTAATGTGTGTCGAATGAAGGAGGTCCCTACCCGCCTTATATACACGGGGGTAGGGGTTACGGATGAAAACTACGAGGTAGGATACAATCTGTTACAAGATCTCCGATTGAGTCTATCCTATCGAATCGGCATCTCCGTGACATCCTCCAAGTGTTGTGCGGGTCACGGACTTGACGACTGCCCGGCCCGCACCCAAGCCGTGGCTGAGCTCCGTGAGGTCGCGCTCAGGGAGCACGAAGTCCCGGGGCCGACCTCCGCGAGGTCGGGAGTACGAGCGGGCCGAGCTCCGCAAAGGTCGCGGCCCAGAGTACGAGCTGCGAGGTACCCCAGGGGGCGACTCCCCCACACCATTCTTGCCACCAGTTGATAAAAAAAGATTGATGAAATTGGTTGGCATTCTAGTTCTGACAGCTATATGTGGCAAAGATTCTTCAAACTGCAAGATTCTCAAAATTCTATCCCTATGAATACCGGATCTCTTGGCTTCAATTTGTTAGAAAGAAAAGCTTAGGGGCGTTGACCAAAATCCAGTTTGTCCGGCGTTATCAAAGGGTGGTAAAATTCATAAGAGATTGAGGTTTTTTTCTCCGCCATGCCTAACCTCTATGGGAAGCAGCCCCGGGCTTTATTATGCAATTGAAAATATTGGATGATTCAACATCGGTACAGCCGGTTCAAATCTAAAGGATGATGTTAATTCAAATTCCGGGGTGTCGGTGTATTTGAACCAGGACAAGACATCCGTGGAAAAGCCTTTATAAAATAACTTGAAGGATTGGCTAATATCGCGAGCGGTTGAAATTGCCGATGCTTTGCTTCACCAAAGGATAAGCATCGGCAAAATTTATCCTTCTTGGCCGCTGATTTTCTTATTCTCCCGTATAGGTCAAGATAGGAAAGCTCGGTGGCCTGATACCTTGGATCACAATCTTGTGCAAGTGAAGATTGAGCCAGAGTTGAAGAAACCACCATGGTCCACTGATCAAGCTGATCCACAGAATAGATACACCAAGCCACATGTTTAGGAAGGCTGCATTTTCTCTTTCCTTCACACTCTTTTTAGAGGATTTGTGAGTGTTGATGTAATTGGCCGGTCCAGCCACCAGATCTTACATTGTCAAGTTTGAAACTTGATTTGTTCAGAACTATGGAAGGATTGACTGGCCCTATGATGTTGAGGCCGGCAAGCATGTGAACGTCGACCAAAGAGGGTGCCATTTGGTCCATGACCAAAGAAGAAAGCATTATATGTATTGGACCGTAAATAGGACACGACTTTGAGTAGCGGCTCATTCTTCTTCATATTTGACAAGGATAAAGATATACATTGATCCGTATGTTGGAGGACCCAAATCGGTTAGCTTTTTATCAGCTACTTTCAGATACCAGTCTCTCCAACCAGGAATCGGGTTTGGCCAAGTCCTAAAAGACAATTTTTCCCAACCGAGAAGGCTTCATCAAAGAATTCTTGAAAGGGAGATAGCTTGTTTCTGCTATAATAACTTTAGTTGATCTGGGTCGCCCATAGGACCAAGAAAGAAACTATTTGGGGTGTCATGACGAGGAATCAAGATCTCATTTTTAACATCCTAGGATAAAATTAAAGGAAGCTTTCGAGAGAGAGAGAAATGACCAGAAGAAATCACCGGATTAGCAAAGAGGGAAAATTTCGTCACCTCGGGGATGTTGTCAATTGAAGCCATTTTCTTAGCATCAAATGCGCCAAATACAGACTTAGAATACGCCTCCAAGAACGGCGTCGAAAATGCTTGTTGACATTTCTTAGTGCAATCACCAAGTATGGAGGTTTTAAGTCCATTCCCCGGCAATGGCGCCAGAAATGCTTGGGTTGGCATTTCATAACCAAAGATAGATAGAAAGTCTATCGCTGATAGTGGTGCTAAGAAAGCCTTATTGATAGATCATAACTTTTAGAGATATTATCCACAAGCGCATGGATCTATCGTTGTAGCATTTCACCAAAGAAGTATTATCAAGGTATCTTTATTTATATTTTCCCATAGGAACGAAGGCATGGTGCGAATACCTCTAGCATGGATATGGGTATGACTTGACATTTGGAGAAATGAGCCAAAGTGCTATGCAGGGGTAAATGATAGGATTTGTAGATAGTGGATGCACACTTGGAACGACCTCAAGGATAAAGATAAAACAAAGAATAAAAGAATAAATCTAAGCGGAACAGTATGTCAGATATATAGCTATGCATATAACAAGTTAACATCATATGCAACACAAGTTAAGAAACGGGGCAAAGTCGGAAGCAACAGGGAGATCCCCATAGCTGGTCTGCCAACCGATAGAGACATTTACGAACTCCTACACAACACACGAACATGGGGATTACAAGGGATGGGATGGGTGCCGCCTACCCCTCAACCGTGGCGTGCCGTCATATCGAGAGGTTCCCCATATTCCGGCACCTCGCCCGCATACTAAGAAACTAGCCATACCCCCGGACTCCCACCCTTCGGATGGACGAGCGAGAACATGGGCGAACTCAAAACTACAACAAACCGTTACTTCGTTCCTATTACCATCTCTATTAGCATTTATATTTTCCAAAATTTTATCATTGTTAATCATCTTTTTGGTGAGATTTTCATTAATCCTAGCTTGGCGAGAACCAAATCTTTAAGTGAAGGATGATTCAAATTGTAATTAGAGTTGAAATCCGAATTACCTTGGAATGGTGGGACGATATTGGTTATTCCAACCATTATTAACTCCTTGTTGTTGATGATACCCGTTGTTGATGTATGAAGCTTCTTCATGGGTTTTGGGACAATTGTTGCCCGAATGGCCAACATTTCCACCGACTTCGCACGTCATGCGAGTCCATGGATTTGACAATGCTAGATGTGTCTTCGCCGCACGTTAGTCAAACTTCTTTAGGATTAGGTCTATTTTTGCGGCAAGCATATCCGTCTCCTTCACAATGTGCATGCCTTTTTGTGGTTTGGATGGTGTTCTGTCTTCCCCTCAAGCTTGATTTTCCACCATTTTGTTGATTAGGGCCATAGCCATATCAACGGTGAGCGACAGAAATGCGCCACCAGCAGCGGCTCTTGGTGCCCCTTTGACATGTGTTATAAGTTTTGGAAAACTAACCAATTCTCCATCCCATGGTGAGGGCATACTTAGATGTATTCTTGCAGCCTCTCCCATGCCACCAGAATGGGTTCAATTGATGTTTGCCAAAAATTGGCGATTCTTCTCCCCAGGGGCATTGGTTTTGCCCATGGGGAAGAACTTAGCGAGGAAACCCATGGAGCATTTGCTCCAAGTGTCAATAGCATTCTTGTCCTTGTAGAACCACTGTTTTGTTTTCCCCACATGGGAGAAAGGACAGACGGAGCCTGATAGCATCGGGTGTGACGTCTTTGATGACGATTGTGTCACATAGTTCAAGGAAGGTCTGGAGGTGGGCGTTGGCATCCTCGTTAGGTAGTCCACAGAATGGACTAGCCTACACCATGGTGATCAGCCCAGTCCTAAGTTCAAAGTTCTTGTCCCCAACGTTGACAATGGGCCCTGTGGGCACATTGGGGACAGCGGGAATGGAGAACTCACGGAGTGACTTCCGGGCCGTGTTGTTCGGTTCAGATGATGCAGCAACGACTGGTTCGGTTGCTGATGAAGTGGCAGAGGAAGAAGATGTACGTGACTTGTTCTTCCTTAGGAGTGCCTCTGGATCAGGAGTGAAGTTGTCCGGCAGAGCGAAACCAGTCGTACACTATCCTGTTTTCATCCACAACAGGAGAAAATATAAAAAATTTAGCCCCGCATAGACACTGGCTATTTCTCATGATGTCATACACATATCCTGCTAGGTTCTTTTTACCAATGCCTTCCCCGACAACGGCGCCAGAAATGCTTGTTGGCATTTCTTAGCGTCACTACCAAAAAGAGACTTAGAATCGTCCCCAAGAATGGCTAGAAATGCTTGTTGACATTTCTTAACACAATCACCAAGTATGGAGGTTTTAAGTCCATTCCCTGGCAACGGCGGCCAGAAATGCTTGTTGGCATTTCATAACACAACCACCAAAGATAGACAGAAAGTCTGTCTCGATAGTGGTGCTAAGAAAGCCTTATCGATCGTCGTAACTTTTAGAGATATTACCCGCAAACGCACAGATCTATCGTTGTAGCATTTCACCCGAAGTATTATCGGGGGTATCGTTATTTATATTTTCCTGTAGGAAGGCATGGTGTGTGAATACCTCTAGCATGGATATGAGTATGACTTGACATTTGGAGAAATGAGCCAAAGGGCTATGCAGGGGTAAATGATAGGATTTGTAGATAGTGGACACACACTTGGAATGACCTCAAGGATAAAGATAAAACAAAGAATAAAAGAATAAATCTAAGAGGAGCAGGTATGTCAGATATATAGCTATGCATAGAACAAGTTAACGTCATATGAAGCACAAGTTAAGAAACGGGGGCAAAGTCGGAAGCAATAGGGAGATCCCCATAGCTGGTTCCTTCCCAATGCTTTGTTGTGGCTCGTGCCATCCAGCGAGAAAGATTTTCCCTGTGAACTTCTTCTGAGTCTTAAGATCAAAGGTTAGCTCCTGGCTTTTATACAAACAAAGATCCGAGTTAGGTAACGTGACCTTATTTGCATAGCCAGGGAAAAAGAAAAATAGATCTCCTGCATGATTAGTTTTTAACTGATGACCTTGTATCATGAATTGCTCATTAATGATAGTGCGACGGATTGAAATATATTCAACATTTTGTCCGTCCAAAGCACCAATGGCATTCGCAATGCGAGTGATCAAAGATGTACAAGTAATTGCAGAAGATTGTCTAATAGTGTCTAACCAATGATGAAACATTTCTTTCACACGTGCAACTTTGATTTTATTAACGATGGCATAGAGCAGTTTTAGTTCGGTCATATGCACCCATCTTACATGATGAACAGGTAATAAAGTCATGGACATCCAACGGTGCATGAATCTTAGAGAGGGGTGTTGAATTTGAGAATTAAAAATTTAAAAATACCTGTTTCAACTCTACCCGAAATTTCTTCCCAAAATTGATTGTGATTAAAACTAGCTAAAGCATAATCAATTTCTATTGCACATTTTCGATTGAAGCCTAGATGCGAGCTAAGATCTTGCCAGGAAACATAATAAGTTTGCTCAAATAAATGAAAAAACAATTCCATCTTGATTTTCTCGCAAGGAGCAAAGAAATTGAATTGTTAGGAGACGAGAACATTCCTCGTCCATAGGATCTATGGTTTCCCACCCGACAGCTTTCCAAAGGGTTTCAAATTTAGAATCCATACCTATTTTTTTTTTTTGAGGAGGTCAGAGTCGTACATGGACGTGTCGGAGGAAGACGCAGTTCTTGACGTGGTTGTGCGCTTGCATCTCCCGATCGCCCTCCAAGTCGAGGTAAGGCTCGCGTCTTCTTCATCCACCCCTCGGTTGCTCTTGCTGGTCATCTCCTTCTTCTTCTTCTTCTTCTTCTTCTTCTTCTTGCATGGGATTTTCTTTGGGCTCGTCGGGCTGCACGTAGCAGGAACTTGAGCTGCCTTGGGAGTGCCTTGAGTGGCGAGTGCTCTCTTCATGCCCGAGAATGCTTTCCTGAACTTTCCCATGGTGGAGACAACAAAACATGAAGAACAATTTCTCGGGTGCGAGAGGGTTAGTGAAAATATGAAACTTTCACACCCGAGATTTTGCTGGAGCTAGAAAATTGTGGAGGTTTGCTTTGCTTGAACCGGTGTTGGAGAAAATGAATTAAGAAAAAATGGAAGAGATTGAGGGAGTGAGAGTGAGTGAAAATGGATGAAGTGAAGGTCACCCCCGGCCTCCTGCTATTTATAGCGAAACTACCAGCAGGGGGGGCGGTGGCAACGGCTAGGAGCCGTTGGGCTCTGGCCGGGCTGATAGCGGCGCCGAGGGGTGCGCCCGCCTCGCGCCCTGGTGGGCCCCTGCTGTCCCCTTTGGCAGGTAGCTCACAACGGCCACTTTGAACTCGTGATCGTTGGTGGTTGCCTCGGTTTCAAAAAATCTCTTCCTGATTTTGAATTTTCAACAATATTTGATGGTATTTTGTATTTTCAAAAATTATTTTAAAAAATAGGTTTTAGTAATAGAAAATTTTATGCTTTTCAAAGAGCTAATTTTAGAATTTCTTATTGGCAAAGATTTTCTTGATAAGAAATAAATATTATGATTATAAGTAAAGAAAAATATTATTATTGTATAAAAGTAATGTATAAATATATATATGTATATTTTTTTAAAGGAAGTGACTTTATTTATTAGGAAGAAATTATTAAAGGATAACTACCGGTTTACCTGTCGGCCAGGGCTCACCTTTTATAGTCCGTTGAGCAGGACTTTCTCCCTCTTCATTTCTTGCTTGATGAAGGCACATCTGTCCCGGGAGAAGTGGGTGCAGATGTTGCTTTCTTGACTCGCCAAACCTGTTTGTTAGTTACCTGTGGTTCTGGCTGTCTTTTGGGTTGGCTCTTTTTAATTTCAAGATTTTTGTTATAGCCATTAAAGGGTAGATTAATATTTTCTCTTTAAAATGAAGGGTGACTACTCCTTTTCCTATGTAGATAGCTGCTTTTGTGGTATATATGTAGGAATGGTCTCCCTAGTATGAGTGGAGCTGCAATGCTGCTACCCATGTTAAGAATGATGAAGTCTACGGGAACATATTCACCCTTGATTCTTACCATGACATCCTCGGCCAGCCCTTCGGGTTGCCTAGTTGTTTGATCTACCATCTGCAGTCAGAATGGTGTGCGGGACAATGGTCCTCCTAAAATTTTATCGTACGCTTACCCTGGACATCACATTGATGCTTGCTCCAAGGTCACGGTAGGCATTGTCGAAAAGTGTGGGTGCCGATTGAGCACAAGATTGTTGGATGGTCGGGGGTCTCCCTTTTTGTTAAGAATTGAGGTACAACTTCGCACAAGGTTTACCAAGCCTTGTCGAGATCATGTTAACAGATTCAAGCGAGATTTCAGGTTGCCCTAGAATCTTCCCTTGATTATTATTAGCAGGGGATAGCAGCCAATTGTGTTTCTATCATTTTATTGAAGCTCAATTGATTCTTAACAGCAGATGATAACCCTTCTATCTTAGCATTTATATTTTCCAAAATTTTATCATTGTTAATCATCTTTTTGGTGATATTTTCATTAATCTTAGCTTGGCCGAGAACCATATCTTTAAGTGAAGTTGATTCCAATTGTAATTAGAGTTGAAATTCAAATTACCTTGAAATAGTGGACAAGATTGGTTATTCCAACCATTATTACCACCTTGTTGTTGACGATACCCGTTGTTGATGTATGCAGCTTGTTCACGGGTTTTGGGACAATCGTCTCTGAATGGCCAACATTTCCATAGACTCCGCCGCGTCATGCGAGAGTCCATGGATTTGATGGTGCCGGATGTGTCTTCACGGCACGTTCATCAAACTTCTTCAGGAGTAGGTCTATTTTTGCGGCAAGCATATCCGTCTCCTTCACAGTGTGCATGCCTTTTTGTGGTTTGGATGATGTTCTGTCTTCCCCTCAAGCTTGATTTTCCACCATTTTGTTGATTAGGGCCATAGCCATATCAACGGTGAGCGGCAAATGCGCCACCAGCGGCGTCTAGGTGCCCCCTTTGACATGTGTTATAAGTTTTGGAAAAAACGGCGTCTAGGTGCCCCTTTGACAGTGTTATAAGTTTTGGAAAACTAACCACTTCTCCATCCCATGGTGAGGGCATACTTGGATGTATTCTTGTAGCCTCTCCCATGCCACCGGGAATGGGTTCAATTGATGTTTGTTGAAAATTGGCGATTCTTCTCCCTTGGGGCATTGGTTTTGCCCATGGGGAAGAATTTAGCGACGAACCCCATGGAGCATTTGCTCCAATTGTCAATAGTATTCTTGTCCTTGTAGAACCAATGTTTTGCTTTCCCCACAAAACCCTGATAGCATCGGGTGTGACGTCTTTGATGATGATTGTGTCACACAGTTCAAGGAAGGTCTGGAGGTGGGCATTGGCATCCTCGTTAGGTAGTCCACATAATGGACTAGCCTGCACCATGGTGATCAGCCCGGTCCTAAGTTCAAAGTTCTTGTCCCCAACGTTGACAATGGGCCCTATGGGCACATTGGCGACAACGCCAACGGAGAACTCGCGAGTGACTTTCCCGGGCCATGTTGTTCGGTTCGGATGAAGCAAAGAACAACTGGTTCGGTTGTCGATGAAGTGGCGAGAGGAAGAAGGTGTACATGACTTGTTCTTCCATAGGAGTGCCTCCGGATCGAGGAGTGAAGTTGTCCTGCGAGAGCCAAACCAGTCATATACTATCCTGTTTTCATCCACAATAGGAGAAAACATAAAAAGTTAGCCTGCATAGACACTGGCTATCTATCATGATGTCATACACATATCCTACTAGGTTCTTTTTACCAATGCCTTCCCTGGCAACGGTGCCAGAAATGCTTGTTGGCATTTCTTAGCGGCACTGCCAAAAATAGACTTAAAATCTGTCCCTGGCAACGGTGTCGAAAATGCTTGTTGACATTTCTTAGTGCAATCACCGTATATGGAGGTTTTAAGTCCATTCCCCGGCAACGGCGCCAGAAATGCTTGTTGGCGTTTCATAACGCAACCACCATAGATAGATAGAAAGTCTATCTTTGATAGTGGCGCTAAGAAAGACTTATTGATAGATCGTAACTTTTAGAGATATTATCTGCAAGTGCACGGATCTATCGTTGTAGTATTTCGCCCAAAAGTATTATCAGGGTATCGTTATTTATATTTTCCCATAGGAAGGCATGGTGTGAAGACCTCTAGCTTGGACATGAGTATGACTTGACATTTGAAGAAAGGAGCCAAAGTGCTATGCATGGGTAAATGATAGGATTTGTAGATAGTGGACACACACTTGGAATGACCTCAAGGATAAAGATAAAACAAAGAATAAAAGAATAAATCTAAGCAGAGCGGTATGTCAGATATATAGCTATGCATAGAACAAATTAACGTCATATGAAACACAAGTTAAGAAATGGGGCAAACTCGGAAGCAACAGGGAGATCCCCGCAGCTGATCTGCCAACCGATAGAGACATTTACGAACTCCTACACAACACACGAACGTGGGGGGTTACAAGGGATGGACAGGGGCTGTCACCACCGCCGCCTTCCCTCAACCGTGTGTGTCTTTGTCATATTCGAAGGTTCCCTCGTATCCGGGCACCTCGCCCGCATACTAAGGAACTACCCATATCCCCCCAGGACTCCCACCCTTCGGATGGACGAGCTAGAACATGGGCAAACCCAAAAGTACAACGAACCGTTACTTCATTCCTATTACTATCTCTAGCTATGTGAATTATATGAACCATGAAGAACGATGATGAACATGTTAATCTTATCTCATATAAACTATATGCTAGTTCATAATCCTTGATTATAACATATCAAGACTATACTCTAGTTCATATGCTATGCTATATATAAGAAATGAGAACTTGATAAAGGAAGAACTGTCCATAGTATATTACCAAGTATTGCTCTTCTTCCTAGGAGACAAGCCCTCCTTGGTAGCTCAACCTTGCTCCAAATATTTCTAAGTGTCTAAGCTAAAGAATGAGAGTGAGAGAGTGAGGTGAAGCTCCAAATGGTGTGTGTGTGTGTGTGTTGGTGTGTGCCTCTCCCCTCCTTTTATACTTGTGTTCAGGTCGGGTTTGGGGGGCGAATCCCTAGCGCACCGCCCTCCCGGGCATTGATGGAACCGCCACGAGCGAGGTGGGCCCAGGAGGCAGCAGGGCCTCCCCCCGACCGACTTTGCTTGGTCGGTTGTGGATTGGGCCTAGGCCATCGTGGTGTTGGGGATTTGGCCCAAATGTGTCTGAGTTGGCCATTTCTCTCCCCCTTGGCTTTTATGCTTTCCCGAAAGACGCCTTTTTATTATATAATTTCTGGTACTTGGTGTATTTCCTGCAAAGTGTCACAACTTCCAGGTACAAGTGGAATTTGATTAGTAGCAAAGGTATATGTGTATAAAAATATATAATCCTTCCCTTTTTGGTCTTAAATTGGCGGTATAGAATTGTCATTAAGGACCGCCAAATGATGCGAGACTTGAATAGATTGACATAGGTGGTGCTTCAGAGTTTGTCTCTCAATCGTGATTGAAAGCACAAAAAGAAATCTTTGGATGAACCCCTTAGGGTTTGAGCTTAGTTTGAAAAATGGCGGTGGCTCAATAAAAAGGGGAATGGTTAAAGCTGAATGAAGACGATGAGTGGCAATTCGGTGAATACATGTAAAGTTCGGTTTGCGGTGATATTTTAAAAGGCGACTCCATCGGAGATAATTTTGGAATAAAGTCAATTTTGTCCCAAAATTGGGGGCATGTCTTGACACCAAAAATTTGGTGACGGACTTTGCCTATGGATCTATTGAGAAAAGATATGGCAACTTGGTGATTTGTTTCAATTGGCTATTTGGAATAGTATCGATTGAGTTGAATGACGTCCGCGAAAAATTGGTCATTTGTGTTGATACGAAGGAAAGAGCCGAGGACACGTCACGGACTTCACGAAAAAGGAAAGGATTGGAGTCCAAGTTATCATCCCCGAATTAGGAAGGACTTGTATTAAGTCGTATTCGAGTCAAACTCATGTAATAAGCCCCGGGTATAAATAGTGAACCCCGGCAATTGTAATAGACATTCAATCATTCAACAAACAAACCGGCTTCATGCCAAACCCTTAGGAGTAGGAGTATAGTAGATTTCGGCGAAGTTCCTCAACGAGTTGAGTGTCATCCGGTAGATGCGGACTTGTTGTAAGTACCGTCAAGGCTAAGTGTCATCCGTGGACACAGGCGTTTATGTTTCTATCTTGTTTTGAGTGTCATCCGGTGGACGCGGGGCTTGGTAGATCATGACCGTCTTGTTGGATCAAGACACCGATTCATGCTTAAGCTTGGTGTCATTCGGTGGACGTCGAGTATTAAGTTAGATTGAGTATCATCCGGTAGATGCAGATCTAACCTAAGCGAGGATTAATTATCCGATCTTTTGTTTTCTTCTAGGTCAATATAGGTTTGGGAACACCAATTCTTGTTTAAGCTCAATGTCATCCGGTGGACGTTGAAGTCTTAAGTTAAACTTGGTGTCATCCGGTGGAAAAGGATTAACCAGAACAAGAATTAGTTGACTCAGGCTCAGATTGGGCCAAAAGTCGAGCAAAGGCTAATTATCAGCTCTATTAGGCTTGGCATCCTGGTAGATTCATTAAGTTACCGATATTGTTCGTTCTTTTAATGATTTATTTATTATAACAATGTCTTTTGCCCGGTTAAGATTGATAGGTTTGGCCTTAAATCTTATTGAATTCAATCGTCTTTCATGATCAATGCTTATTCTCACCATGATGATTGATTTCCTGCTTACATTGGCTAATTACTTTCAATCTTGATTGTTACATGTTGTGCGTTCAAGATACTTATTTATCACAGGAAGATTTAGAGTTGATTTAGACTTAATCTGGTGTTATTCTAATACTAGACCTGGTTTGCTTTGATCTTAGATTTGCCTGCAAGTTAGCTTGTTCGTGCTTCATGGACCCTGTATTGGCTAAATAGCCGATACAACTTTTTCACTTTTATGCATGCATGTATATATCTATCTGGATTTACGCATGTGTGCTACCTATCCTGCTCTTATAGAGTAACTAGATCGGCTGAAGGCTTTATGCATTGCATACATATTGAAATAGCCGTTTTAGCTTATTCTTTACTATTTTCTTATCATCAGACACAGGCGTTGACTCTTTAGTCAAAGGCCTTTATCATTGGCTATTTGGCTGTATATTTGTAACTGTCTGGCAACAAAACTGACAAGTTCCGCCTTGTGTTACTGATGATTTCTTTCCTTGTCAATTGCAGGGTCAAATTGATCGGCACGCCTAAAACTTCCGGATCCAACCCAGCCGGTGTCTGAGGTTCAGAGAATCTGCAAGCCCTTCTGCTTCAACATGGTTCCTGCGAGGCCTCCAAGTGTGTTGTGCACGAGAACCACATTTTTGTGCCAGCAGATTTGTAGGATGGTGGCCAGGGGGAGCTTTCGAGGCCTTCTGACAATGGAAGTTTTGAGTCTGTGGACCTATGTATTGATGGCATAGTATGTGGTGTACCGAAGGTTGGCTGAATTGCTGGGCTTGGTGAAAGGTTTGCTGCCTTTGCATAGGATTTGGTTGACTTTGAGCTGGTTGGGGCTGATTGGAGTTGTTTGCTGGTGGTTGGCTTGGTTGCAAACTCTGAATCCCGGCTTGAAGGATTGCTAGCAGTTGTCTGACCTCCGCTGCCTATAGAGACACATGCATTGCCCTCTGTGTTGCGGCAAAGGTCGGTGCCAATCTATCCCTTTCTTGCTGCGCATTTTGTAGTTCGGTTTGCAGCTGTTGGAGCGCCTACTCTAGGGTGGGGTTCGGATTGGGCTGTTCTTCGCCAGCTGTTGGTTGGTTGGCCACTGCGGGCGTCTCTTCATTGACCTAGGTTTCTAAGGTGTTGGCATACGTGCTATGAGCGGTGCGCCTAGGCCTTCCTTTGGTTGATGTCTCTGCCGGCACACTGGTGGAGGCTGCTCTTTTCCGTGCCACAGTGGGTTTTGCTTGGCCTACCACGGCGGTGCCAATGTTGGGAAATGAGGATCCTGACACAATTAGTGTGTGAAGGCGGAGCTCGCTGCTGCTCAGCACCCAGTGGTCGAAGGCTCCGATTGAGGGCAAAGGCCTTTGGCCAACAGTGGTGCAGATATGACTATCATGATTATCGAAGCAACAATTAGGGTTTCAAGCCGCTCGAATCGCTCCTCCTCTCTCAGGGGTTAAGCTCCCCTTTTATAGGGTACGGTTACAATCTTCTGATGGTACAAAAGTGCCCTGTGACAACTACAGCATGTGCTGAAATTTTCTGCTCTCTTATATATCCTTTTGGGGGCACCTAATTCTTTTACCTCTATAGCCCCTCTCGCTGATGGACCCCTGATGATCTTAACGGTTTGGCCCAAGAAGAGGCCAGGCCTAGCTACTAGCCTTCGACTAGTCAGCCTTAGATTGAGTGTTGGCCTTCGCACAGTCTTCATGGAGTGTTGGCTTTCGCACAATCCCCATTGGGCGTTGGCCTTTGTATAGTCTTCCTCGAGCGTTGGCCTTCGCACTGTCTTCATAGAACGCCGGCCTTCGCACTGTCTTCATAGAATGCCAGCCTTCGTAGCTCCGCGGCCTTCCCACAGTCTTCACGTTCTTGGCGTGAAGATTCCCATCAGTTGTTTTGCCGACACTAGCACCAATTACAGTGCAAAGGCTAGCTGGCGTCTTCATAGAACGCCAGCCTTCGTAGCTCCACGACCTTCACACAGTCTTCATGTTCTTGGCATGAAGACTCCCATCGGCTGTTTTGCCGATGCTAGCGCCATCGCACTACATAGGCTGCCTGGCGTCTTCATAGAATGCCGGCCTTCGCACTGCCTTCATAGAACGCCGGCCTTCACAGCTCCGCGGGCTTCGCATAGTCTTCACGTTCTTGGCGTGAAGACTCCTGTCGGCTGTTTCACTGATGCTGGCGACAATCGCAGTGCAAAGGCCTCCTGTCGCCGTTCTTTGTGCGGAGGCTCTTATTGGCTGTTTCGCCGAGTGGCCAAACTTGACTCCATCTACACACATCACAAGATAGGCATTTTTAAGAGTTAGTTTTGTCGGTAGGCCCTTCAGTCGCAAGGTAATATCCCCAACACCGCACGAGCCGCCGACAGGGCTCGCAAACGACAGGCAACCGGCAGATTCGGTGGCCAGCAACGACCAGACAACCTCGGTGGGAACTACCTCGGTGGGGCCATTGGGGTAGCAGAGAGCTAAGGGAGGGGAACGACCATGGTAGGAATGACCTCAACTGACGGCTGGCAGCCGCCGCCACCATCGTGTCGGGGTGCTGAGCGGATTAGGCGGCCCCTACACTGGGAACGATGGATCTACACTTGCGGGGTGGATCGGGCGGCTCCTGCACTTGAGAATGTCGATCCGCGCCTAGGGATGACGCGTCGGTCGGCCCATGGATCTGCGCCGAGGGGGCGCCGGTGGTGGCGCGATCGACCATGGGCGGGGGAGGCCGCCGACCGGGGAAGCCGGATTCATGCCAGCACAAAGACGGATCCATGCCAACAAGTCCACCAAATCGGGCGACGGCGAGGCTGGGCTGGCCCTGCTGCCGCCCTCCTTGCGCCCGGCGGCCTCCGCCCATGCATGTCACGGCTGCGGGCTCGTGCACGCCCCCGCCGCCGCCAAGGGCGGGCCACAGCTTCCACAAGCAGCAGCGTGACGGGCCATCCTTTGGAGATGGACAGACGAGGCGCTGGAATGCACAAATCTAGGCACAAGATCGGTGGATCCGGCCTCCCGGGACATGGTTCCGGCGGCCTCGCGCAGCTCGAGCTCGGCGACCCGGGACTCGCAGCCACCAACAACCACCACCAGGAAAAGAAGAAGTGCGAAAGAAGAAAGAAAGAAAAGGAAGGGAGGGAAGCACGCGCGCGCGCTGCCGCCGCCGCCGCCGGCGGTGGCAACGGCACAAGCAAAGACACTACTGGATAGAAGCAACTCAAGTATAGTTAGAGGTGGGATTTGGGCCGGGCCAGGCCGACATGGCACGGCACGACCCTCTCGTGCTTCGTGCTCCTTCGAGTCGTGCCCTCTAGGCACGGGAGGCACATCGGGCTGTGCTGATATGGCACGCTAAATCTTTTCTTCGGCCCAAGTACGGCCCGTGGCATGGCAGCCCGCCTTTTGGGTCGTGCCGGCCCATGTACGGTCTTCAAAATATCTTTACTAGTTTTCTTTTTCGGCTCATGATATGAAATATATATATCTTGTGTGTACCATTTTAATGAAAGTTTTATTGATTTTCATAACTATACAAAAATTAGATGAAAGGTAGTACAGTAAATACTAGAAAATTGCATTGTAGAGTTGTAGAAGTGTCTACGTGCCACTTTCGTGCCGTGCCAGCCCAAGCATGGCCAAAATGCTGGCCGGGCCATGTAGCTTGCCGTGCCGAGATCCTAGGCATGGCACGGCCCTCGTGTTCATGTCGTGCCGGCATGGCCAAAAATATTCCGTGTCGTGCCGTGCTTTGGGTCATGCCAGAAGACTGTGCCATGACCCGTCCTCAAATGGCATAACCCAAGTCCCAGATTGTGCGCACTACCACATATATACAGTATTTATATATTGGGAAAAGTGGTTGACACAAAATTGAGATTCTTTCGTAAATTAAACAAAGAATATAAAATTAATAAGGCGGCAGTGTCATGCCCAGGATGGATGGTGAGCCGACAAAACCTAATTGGTTAACCATGAGTTCTTTTCGTATGTGGTTCTGTAGCTGAGAATTGAAATGGAGATTTGAGTAGTTTTTTTTTTTTTTTTTTTTTTTTTTTTTTTTGAGAAAAGAGATTTGCGTAGAATGCACTCCCACACCAACCAATTTTGTTGTGTGCGGGCACAGTTCTTGGATTGAAATTGAGATCGCACAACCAATTGATGGACACGGCATATGGTTGGATGCAGTACAACCCAGACACATTTTCGACATTTCATTAAGTTCCTCCGTTGCGATCACTCACAACTTTCTATAAAACTATATATATTAGGTCTGGAGCAATCACTATATCTGAAGCAACTTTTCTTTTTTTTGCAGAACAAGCCACGACTAGACTATCTCCAACAGCACTCTCCAACAGCACTCACCTAAACTTGAGACTCATTCTATGATTTGGGGAATGCACGGGAAAATAGTTTGGTACCCAAATCTTTCTGTTTCCAACAGCCCAGGCAAAAGAAGAGACCCAAGCACGGACGCTATGTTTTCGCGGGCGCGCCCGTGAAAATTTCCGCGGAAACGGAGTTTCGCGCGACTACAGGTTCGCTCGATGGCCGGATTATTTTGCCGTCCTGGCTGCGTGAAGGGAGTCGAGGGGCAGCGACCTAGCCGGCGTTGCCGCGGGCTCGCTCGAACTGTCCGCACAAGGCCGTCGGGGGCAGCGACGCAGCCGGCGGCCGTGGGCTCGCTCTCGACGGCGGCCACTTGTCTTCCCTAAGATTTCTTCGATTCAGCAATGCGACCACTTGTGCCACTAAAAATGTTATCCATTGTCCTAGTACAAAGAGAATCAATTAAACATGGAATAAAACACGCATAGAACTGAACACATAGGCACTTGTGCTTGCTACATGATTTTTCACATCATAGGAGAAAGAGATTTTGTACTGAATTTATGTCTACATAGTTCTCTGTTTCATAGAAGGGGGATAATTTTGCTACTGATTTCCCCACATCAAGCGAGACAACACTGTGATTTGGTAATTCAATTCAATATGTGTGTCTCTATTACAAACATATTAGCTTGAGATAACCTATATGCCACCTCACATGATAAACTAAATAAGAGAGCACTATGCTTATGTGAGCATTGCACGAATGCATGCTTCAAGGAGACAAGCACATCCACATACACTACGAGTTTGATTGATCAGACAGGTGTTCATCAGTTCGCAGTAAATTTTGTTAGCAAAAAAAGGGGACCAGCAGCAGCAAAATGTGGTGGATGTGTTGTTGGAACAACCCCACTGTACTTGATATCATACTCACTGACTGCAGCATCTTCATTTTTCTTTCCATTTGTGATACATAACACATGAACCTGTTCATGGAGAATAAAATGCTCATTCTGTCTACCTCAATAATAAATTGATGCCTCATCACAAATGGCCCTGAATACATAATGTATAGCTAGCACCTGCTTTTGCCGTCAATTCTGTAGAAGCAAACCGGAATGAAACATGCACGGACATTTCTTTTTATCTTGATCTCTTCTCATGAGAAACTATATAGCATATAATGAAATCCAATATTCCATGCATGCTAATTTGTTTTGTTGGAGTATTCAGGGAGTTGAGTGACCCTACTATATTTCTTTGGGGGTAAAATTTCTTCAACTAGGTTGAAGAAATTGGAAATTGATCTCCAAACAAAAAGGCTTCTCATTCACTATTTCAGTAACAATACTTGCAGGGGAAGTGGAGCAGAGATCGGCCAAGCCTTTGCTCGATCCCCTAGCATACCCCAAATCAGTGAATTACCAAATCCAAAATCTACCTCCAAAATCCAAAATCCCCCACCCACAAGGCCACAAGCAGCTGGGCCAGCTAGGGCGCCTGGGGATGGCCACCGGCTAGCTGAGCGCACGCTTGGTAGCCTGTCCGCCTAGGAGCTGGCCTACCATCGACAACCAAAGCGTGGAGCGGCAGCGGCTGCACTGCTGGGGCGGGGACGCGCCGCCGCGGGGCGAGCTAGCCAGGGCTCCGCGGTGGCCGTCTGCGAGTCTTGCGGTCGTAGCAAGCGGCGAGCCTGGAGGACGCGGTGGCGGGGCGGCGCCGTCGCGGGGCTGGCTGGCTAGGGCTCTGCGGCAGTCAGCGCAAGCGCGCGGTGGCGGCGAGCCTAGAGGACGCGGTGCCGGGCAGGGTGGCCAGGGATGCATACCTGCGAAGCTAGCTCGGTGCAGACCTCGTCGGCGGCGACTCGCCGGCAGCGCTCCTCTTCTTTCCCCTCCTGCGAAACCCTCTCCTCTTCCCGCGAAAACGAATGTGCGGGCGCCAGCAGAGAATGAGTCGAGGAGAGAGAGACGCTTATTTGCGTTTCCAATCCATACGGACGCAAATTGAGTCTGCCGTTTTCCTATTCCGTTGCACCCTCTTTTTCTCACCTATAAATCAACTGTGCACCATTAATTTTGCCTATGGGTCACGAAATGCATGCTCTCTTGGAGATGGTCTAATGGGAAATTTTGGGTTAGTCTCCTACAGTCCTACTGTATAATATTATTTTTCTTGTTTCGAAACGCGGATCTGTGTAATAATTTGGTTGAGTTTCACGTCGCTCCGTGGTGTGATGCCAAGGAAGAAAAGCTATAATTAAGTTTTTGGCCTATAAATAGGTGTGCTACTTCAACAATAGGTGCTACTTCAACTTGAGCAAGTACCCTACCGGCAGAACCATGGTTATGGCCAACTTGAGGGGGCTTTGCACTGTGCCTTGTGATATCCATGGATATCCTCGGCGCCGCCGCCGGCGTCCTGCAGCCGCCACCGATGTATGTGTTCGGGGACTCGATTCTGGACGTCGGAAATAACAACTACCTACCGGGAGCTCCAAGGGCCAACATGTCCTACTACGGCATCGACTTCCCGGGCGTCCCTGCAGGAAGGTTCAGCAACGGCTACAACACCGGTGACTTCCTCGGTAGATTTGCTAACTTATCGACTAATTTTGTAGTTTATTATGTATAGTAATGTATATGGAATTAATAATGTTTTGTTTGGTTGGTCCATGCATGTGGTTATACATGCCGCAGCAAAGAGCATAGGATTCTGGAGTAGCCCTCCGCCTTATCTATTGCTGGCGCCAAAACCAGGCCTTTTGGTCTCCACCGCTCTCAAAATTGGTGTGAGCTATGCTTCCGGAGGAGCTGGCATCCTTGACTCCACTGTAATAAGTGCACTCCATCTTCTAATACAACAACCTTACATTAAGAAAGAAACTTTAATGACAAACAAGCATGCATGATGCAGAACGCTGGCACCACCATCCCACTGTCGAAGCAGGTGCAGTACTTCGACGCCACCACGTCGAAGATGGTCGCCGAGGTGGGATCCGGTGCGGTGAGCACCCTGCTCGCCAGGTCCGTCTTCCTCATCAGCGCCGGCAACAACGACCTCCTGCAGGCGCGCAACAGGTTGGCTGAGCAACTCTTCGCGGACCTCATCTCAAACTACTCGACCACCATCATGGTACGGAACCCACCGATCACGTACGATCATGATCTTCCCCCTCGATCGAGAGGTACAGGTACCAGTCAGTCATGCGCCATTAATTGCACACGCATGCGTGCAGAATCTGTATGCGATGGGCGCGAGGAAGTTTGCCATCATCAACGCGGCACAGATCGGGTGCGTGCCGTTTGCGAGGGTGTTCCAACTGGCGGGAGAGTGCGACGAGCGCCTGAACCAACTCGCCGCCGGCTTCAACGTCGCCCTCTGGTCGCTCCTCGCTGGCCTTGCCCCTAGGCTGCCGGACCTCGTCTACTCCTCGCCGACACCTTCGGCCTCATGAAGGACATCTTCGCCGACCCGCAGGCGTCGGGGTTCACCGACATCGCCGGCGCGTGCTGCGGCAGCGGCTGGCTGCTCGCGCAGCCGGCCTGCGGCCTGCCCACCTCCGCGGTCTGCTCCACCAGATCCGAGCGCGACCAGCACCTCTGGTGGGATAGTTTCCACTTTTCCCAGCGGGCCTGTTTCCTCACGGCCCAGGCATTCTACAACGGGCCGCCCAAGTACACCACGCCCATCAACTTCATGCAGCTGGCGCAGTCCAGTTAATGATAACAAACTACTTTCTTCGCCAAGGAAATATAATATATATATACGAGGAGATTGTTGTGCTCATCAGCTCATGCATACATGTTTATGTAATGTGGTCGAGAAAAAATATATACACGCAATCATGAATAAATTTATTCCTGCACAATGGCCCCACGATCGGAGCTTTGCTTCAAAAAGGGAATAAATGTCCCTATATTATATTGGAAGACGCCCAACAAATTGCCCTTGCACTAAATGTTGGTTTTCTCTACGTGATTCTATAGTTGACCAATGAAATGGTCATGCTTTAGCTTAGGCTTTCTGTGAGTTCATGGAAAATTCATGATAACATAGAAAAATCAAGATCCTCTAATTCATAGCGAAATCACGCCCTCTCGCGCATGCTACATCACCCAAAGTTCACAGCCGCCCGATTAAGTCCCCAATCTAACCGACATGTGCATTTTAGCAAAAAGCCATTCAATTGTTACCAAAATCAACCCGGGTCCAAGGAGGCCCCTTGCGAGGTTGGGACCCCTTGCTCCTGGCTTTAGAAGTTTCAACCTTCTCTTTCTTCTTAACTACAAATGTTTTGGACCACCTCATTATTCGAGGAGTCCAATTTCCAATCTAGAAACTTGGTCTCCTCCAAGGGAAGATCTTCACCCACGACCGCTTCCTTTTTTAGTATCTAACTTACTACATTTTTTTTTAGGTTTCCTCTAGCTCTCTCTAAGTCTTTCAGGATATCAAATTCCTTCATCTCAATCATTAGTATTTATCCCCCATTTTATTACATATAATCAAAAGTTCAGTGTTATCAAGAACTGTAAAGGAGTACTGAGGAGATCAGGTTTTTCTTCAGCGCAGCAAGTTCAGCTTTGTCTGCGATTTTCATCGCCCCAATCCCTTGTTCTGCCCAGTCTCTAAATTTTTAAAAAATAAAATATGAAATTAACTAAAGCGTCAAAATTTAAACATGAAATTCACTAAAACAGGAAAAAAAAATTAGCTAACGTACTTGTTCCACAGCATGATATTACTTATTCCACTGCACGAAAAACATGGAATTTAAACTAACATATATGAAATTAACTAAAACAACCTACGAGGGCGCCCGCCTCAAGCAACAGATTGAAGTTGTTCTGACGCGAAAGGTAATGTACTTCTCCCACCAGGCCATAGAGCCGAGTGTGAGAATCAAAAATGTACTCCTCCCACCAAGCCTAGGAGTGGCCATGGAATCTGGCCACGCCCCTCCTGAGAAGGAAGAAGAACGTGAGGAAGTTGGCGCCGTCGTCATCGGGCACGATCCTGCAGTGGTAGTCGCCCATCTTTTGAATCCATTAGCAGTAAAAAAATAGCTAGCTAATAGCTAATACTCCCTTTGTCCCTGAATATAAGGCACGATTTGACTTGGTGCGGTTCTCGGGAGCATATTTTGACCTATAATTTCTCTTATAATATATACTCTATAGGAACAAAAGTTTGATCATTAGAAAGTATTTTTAATGATCATCGGAGGAGCTCCCGCGGCCGCCGGATTTGACCCCCGGGACGGCCGGAGGAGAGGGAGGAACGCCGATCTGACCTCCGTGCGCCCGCACTGCCGGAGGGCCCCCCTTCGTCGTTGCTCGCTGGATCGGGTCACGACGCCACACGCGTCGTTGGCACCATCAGGGCCACCGGGCCGGATCTGTGCCCGGTCACATAGCCTCCTCGCGCGAGCATTTTGACACTGCTTAACGACATCACTAATATAGCCCTGGCGCCCTAATGATAAACTATAAAAGCAATGGCCCCAAATAGTGCTGGTATTATGGGAATTACTAAGCCACTATAAAACTAGTCAAAGATAACCCATACTTCTAGTAAGATAGGTTGTCGTCTATCCGGTGCAACTAGAGAGTATATCATGGCATAAAATAACACGACTAGGTAGAAAATAAGATAAGATAAGAATATAGAATAAGGCTCTGTAAGTTTACAGAGAATAATAAATAGCATTGTAGCATTTTAAAGAGTAAGAGTATCGAATCCACAAGGAAGGCATCTAAAACTAAATATGTGTAGCACTAATAATGTCCTTATATATGGAATAGCTATATAACCAATAATGATAATGCTTCTACCCAACAACAGGGTTAATGTCACATAAAATAATAGATAATAATAAAGATATATATGATAAATGCTAATAAAGATAAATGATAAATGCACAGATCAAGACATCATGAAATAATAAAGATTCAACAGAGTATTCTAGTCTAAGGACTAACATGGGTAATATAAGGAAAACTTACTAATGAGTAACTATCATCACATGCTATTGCTAAACTCTAATTAGTGCAAACATCTAGCTATCATCGTTAGTACTACTACTTCATATCATACTCAAGGGTCATCAACTAGGAAGGATTCAATAATGAGATCTTCACCTTTTTCGTGACACACGACCTACCGTTCACTATATACGGAGGGAGGATTATAAAAGACTCAATAAGGCTGTCACCCCAACGATCTACCCCACGACTCAAAGATATAGCGGGCATTTGCGAGATATAACATATATAAGCACCACGCTTACATAAGTTATAACACCTATCATACACGTTACAAGATGAGGGCTATACAATCCTAAGCATGCAATCCATAATAAATATCTAACTCTACTAGACATATTAAAGCAAACAATAATCAATGCAATAGATAATATAATAAAGATAAAGAACAATGTCATAGATGAACTTGAGTAGTAAATATATCAAAAGATATAATAATATACCTATGAAACACACGACGTAAGTTCAAGTCTTCCTAGACATGGATCTCCTTCTAATCTACTACTATGTAGCTAATCTCTCTAGAACTAGAACTACTCAAGAACTAGGGTTTATGGCTCGACTTGATCTCTGGAATTCAGACTCTCAACTAAATTATCAATATTGAATTAGGGTTTTAGGGGTGAGGTCTGCCCTTGCTTTTATAGCCCCATAGGATGAATCTCAGCCCTTGGATAAAACTGACTTGATTGGACGGTGTAGATCTACTCTATAGGTCGGTTGTAGGAAGGTTCCAGAAGCAGGACATGTGGCTCTACAGGGGGTGCCGCCCGGCCCCACTTCCCCGACATGTGGGCCCCGGCCTTCGCGAGCTGTCTTCTTTTGTCCTTTAGACCCTTGGAATTTATACTAATCACCCTGATTTGGTCCTTTTCTTCTGTTTCTCTATTTCTTCTCTTTTCTCTCGATATTCTGCATTTTTCCGTAGTTTACCCAAAAAACTGAGTGTACACAAAACTTGTGAAAATTATTAGTATAAACCCTATCTTCTATTGTTCTTATTCTCATATGATCTATAATTTCATGCTAAAAGTTGACGATAACTACCGTCAACGAGCACCACCGTCTTGCGACCGCCACACATGCCGTCGGGGCTACTAATGCGGATCCGCGCCCGGTCGTGCAGCCCCTCGTGCGAGAAGCCTCCGCCAACCAACCCGCCGCGTGGAAGCCAACTCCGCCGCCCGACTCGGCGACGCGAGCAGTCCCATCGCCACCACCTTGGCCTCGTGGAGGAGAGAGTGGCGAGAGGGGAGGGACCGGGGAGGGCGAAGGGAGGGAGGGCCGCGCGATGACAGAGGGAGGGGGGGGGCGTCGGTCGCGCGATGAGGGATGAGTCGGCCGCCCGAGGGAGAGAGGTGAGGGAGGGAGTGAGGGGAGTGAGAGACGAAACCCTAAGGGTAGTATTTATACTTTGGCTTCATATCGGGCTGGTTTGGGCCTTCCTCATTGTTAGTGGGCCGGGAACATATTAATCGTGACGGGCCTTTATAACTGGACCGCCACCGAAAAATGGGACAATTATCGTGGCGGCTTTTTTATAAAACCGCCACGGTTAATCAATTTATCGTGACGGTTTTTATAACCGCCTCGGTTAATTCAATAAAACCGTCATGGTTAATAGAGACATTAACCATGGCGGTTTTTTTAAACCGCCATGGTTAATAAAATTAAAATGACTTGTAAAAGATTTTTTTGTAGTAGTGCGCGTCGCTTGCCTCTGCCAGCGAGCTTGCCGTCGGCAAGTCCGATCTCAGGCGGGGGCCGAATCTGGGCCCCGGGGACACGGATCCGGTGCATGGTGGCCTCTACCGGCCAACCTTGGAGCAGAGAGGTTCAAATCGCGAATACGGAGAAGCAAAGGGCGGACCCAGATTTTGAGCATAGGGTGGTCGCCCCAAAAAAATTTCTTATACAATTCGGTAAACCATTTACAATTTGGTAAAACCACATTATGATTCGGTAAAACAACATCAAATCTTAATATAAATTGTTCAAATGGAATACAAATACTTCAAAAAATAGCAATATGAGACTTACAATACTACTTGTTTATCCGCCGCTTTCTCAATGACATAAATGTCTCCATTATATCATCTTCATTAACTTGAAAGAAAATATCTATGTCATACACCAGCAGCTTTGATGTTGGTGGTGGCGGTGGCGGCGGGGGTGAGAGCAAAGGATCTGCAATTTCTTGAACTTCTACTCTTTCTTCTTCTTGATTTTGCTCTTCCATAATATTTTCATCCAGAGGCGGGTTAGGGTTCAAAGAAACAATAGTCGCCTTCTTTGGTGCTTTCGAAAAGGATCGAATGTCTCCGTTTCTCTTCATAATTCAAGATGACTGAAAAAAACACTCACCGACACGATCAAAGAAGACTAAAAAATTCATCAATCATGAAGAGAGGAGGGAGATTGGGAGAACTCACTCGGGATGACAGGATTAGATGCCGTTTGCCATGATTTTGCTGATTTGTCGACGGGCGTCGGCATGATGGTCGTGATCGCGATGCCCTTGGCCACGACGGGCTACGGCGCCCGAAGATCGATCACGCCGTCGCGATGCCCCCCGCGGCGCGATCATGATGCCCCCCCGCCGCGATTGACGATTGGAGTCCTGCGGTCCCGCCTGGGCTGCCCACAACCGCCCGAGGGCCGACGCAAGACGGGCGCGCGATGACAACAGCGGTTGTTCCTCACGACGCGATTCTGCAAGAGTGCGAGTCGTGTTCAGTTTCTTTTTCTTTTTGTTTTTGCAATTTTGATTTATACCTCCTTGTATGACAGGCGGGCCCGCGGGGTGGTCGGTGGACTACCCCGACCACCACCGTGGGTCCGCCCCTGCGAGAAGAGAGGAGGAGAGAAAGGGGAAAGTGGAGGTTGGTTGCCGGCGCCCCCGTTTTAGGTTGCCACTGCGGGCGCCGCCGCGCCGCCGCACGCCCGGGGGCAACGACGACGGCCGAGGAGGAGGCTAGGAGGGGGAGGCGAGCGGCGCCGGTGAGCTCCTCCCCATGTAGACATAGTTTCTAGTTAAGAAATAAGAAACCATTTCCTCCTCTCTCTTCTTTAATTGCAGTGCAACATCATTTTTTTTTTTTTGTTTAGTGGACATCATCAATGAACATAGAAACCATGTGATTTGTAGGTTAGGAATGGCCTTAGCTACTGCTAGCTGGGCAAATGGTTGTCCAGGTCTTTAACAAAGATCAGTTCCTAGTGATGACCAACCATCTTTACAGAAAGAGCTATCTCCGGAATTCATGGAGTGCATGAAGCTTTGGAAAAGAGACAAGTAAGGGTGCCAAGGAGAAAAGCATAAGCACCGATATGACGTGCCAAGGAGAAAAGCATAAGCACCGATATGACGTTACTTCTTTAAATTTTAGGTGACAAGAAGTGCTTTAATTTGGTGATGAGCGAACGAAAGCCGTAAGTCATGCATCCCTCTTGTTTGATGCCGACAAGGTGACCATGCATACTCTTCTCTATAAACCTGTAGTGTAGCCAAACTTACAATAGTTCAACTTAAGACAAACTTATTAAAGGACAACCAACGAGAGGCCTCACCTGGCGACAGTGCATGTACTGTGTTTGTGGGAGAGACGACCAGACGAGAGAGGAAGATATGCATGGGAGGCCTCACGAGTGCTGTGCACTGGTGGGAGAAGTGGCAGCTACGCGTCCTCGTCCTCACCAGCGTGGCCGTCCAAGTCCTTCTCTTGACCCTTTCCTCGTTGCGTAGGTTTGCTATTCCTGGATGGGTCAGATCGATAACGTGGCTGGCCTACCTCGCCAGCGATGCTGTGGCTATCTACGCCCTCGCTATGCTCTTCAACCGCCACAAGGATCAAGGTGGTGGCGGAGGCAGCAACGTCAGCACGCTGGAGGTGATGTGGGCGCCTGTCCTCTTGCTTCACCTCGGTGGACAGGATGGCATCACCGCCTACGACATCGAAGACAACCAGCTGTGGGGCCGACACATGGTCACTACGGTGTCTCAGGTCACCGTTGCCGTCTACGTCTTCTGTAAATCCTGGCCACCAGACGGCGACAAGAGGCTGTTGACGGCAGGCATCCTGCTGTTCGTCCCTGGGGTTCTCAAATGCTTCGCCAAGCCATGGGCCCTCAAGAGGGCGAGCACACGCGCTGCAATTGCAAGACAAAATGAAGACGGAGACATGTATCCGCTCCAGGAATACGTGAAACGTGCCAAGGAATTTCAATTTCTGGACGATCAGGAGCACGGTGAGCCCTATATTATATAGCTATATATAGATGACGGAGTACATGCATGCTAGTATATACTATAAGCTAGTATTAATTAGTATATTTATTTAATTTGTTATCTGTATATACGTATTTCTTCATCTCCAAAAAGTATTATTATAAGGAGCCCTTTTACAATACTTGATTTTGCCTACTATTGCCTAGCATTGCCTCCACTAGTTTGTTTTATTCGAGTGAAAGGGTAACCTTTGTCATTGTCCAAATACGCCAGTACCCCAACCCCTCCCCAACCCCAACCCGGCTGCGGCGCCCCACCCTCGCCGTCGATGTTCGCGACGACCCCGTCGCTCCTCCTCCCAGCCCTCGCCGTTGCTCCGCCAGCACCTAGCACTCGCAATCGGGCGCTGGTTCCCCGTCGTCGCCTCTACCTGCAATCGGGCGCCGGTGCCCTGCCGCTGGCCTCGGCATCTTGTTGCGCGCGGGGCGTCTGTACAGCCTTTCGCCGTCAATCGCCGCCGGCCCAGCGCGGGCTGTCGCTTCACCCTCCATCCCGGTGCCCCCGCGACTAGTGGTGACCGGGCGGCTGTGCCCCTACCCGGATCGATCTCACGGACATCGCCGCGTCGCCCCTCGTCCCTGTCCCCCGTGGTCCGTGGAGAAGTCTCTGATCCGCTCCGATCGATATTCAGTCGCAGAAGGCCAAGGTTCCAATCCTCTGCACTTGTTTTGAATTTGATTTATCTCATGTTCCATGAATTGGGAATGCAGTAATGCAGTTGTTTCCGGTGTATGATCCAGTGTATGCTTAAAACTTGGTTTGTTGCATGAATTATCTCATAGGGCACTGACATATGTAGAAGCATTTGTTTATTTTGTAGTAAAATCTTATCTCATTAGGCAGATGTGAAATGTGTTATCCTTTTTTGTCAATTGCAAACAAAGGGATATAAACTGAAATGCCACATTGGAACCTGCAGCTAGCAATCACTCTGCACTAGTAATGTTCCATTTTTTTTAGTGCCTAAACCAGGCTCAGAGGCCAGAGCAAGTCCTCTCTTATTTTAGCTATATAGAATTTAGATGACTGCATATGTAGTATCTATCCAGGTGATTACCACTGTTTATACTCTGCACTATGTAGTATCTAACCAAGTGTTTCAGTTTGCTGTATAGTGTGCACTAATGACAAACAAAGTATTTCATTAATGAGTTAGTGATGTCTGAAGTTGAGCTCTTCCTCCTACCATATGAGTTTCTGGGCCTGTGTTTAAGTGGTCTTTGGACTGTTGTCCTTAGATAATGATTGGGGCTAATGTCAAATGCTTAAACCACTTTATTTTGCTAATGTCAAATGCTTAAACCACTTTATTTTGCTAATGCCAAATGCTTAAACCACTTTATTTCAGCCTGCAAGTGAAATAATGGCTGCTGTCCTTACATAATGATTGGGGTATTATGGTTTTCTTACTGATACACTCTTGTTTTATTCTTTATTGTATGCATTTGTAGATGAAAATAAAAAAATGGCATGTGTTGCATATCTTCATTTGACACTACTTGTGCTAATTATTAACATAGTTTTTCTCTTTATTAGAGTACTAGCAGCTTAGTGTTTATATGTATGCAGGTACATATGTCTACTACTGGACTTGTTAACTGTTACGCTGGTGATATAAGCTTTGCATCCTTGACAAATTGCCACAGTTATTTCATCTAATTGTTAACAATGACAGGAACTACTGATGGGCTGGCAGGTTGGGGTTCAGGAAATCATATGGTCGAGCTGCTCCACAACGCGGGCAGGTTTTTGTGTGGTGAGTTTCTCTCAGGCCACCTCCCTTCTACCCATGTGATGTGAGTTATAGAAAAGAGATGAACAGTGGCAAGCGATCATTTTTTTTTTTTTGCTTCCTAATGTCTGTTGGAATCTCCATGACATGTTTTGTTCAACTTTTTAGAAAAAAATAATTTTGTTCAGATTTCCAAACAAGCTACTGATGGGCGTAGTGAAAATTTTCAGCTCATCTCTTTCAGTTCAGTCTCACTGAAAATGTTGCTTGCTAATGATGATCCCTAAATGGTAGAGACTAGAGACACTTATGAACATGTGCTTTTAGCTATATGTCTTTGCACTAATCATCTACGCCGTCCATGTAAAATTTCTGAATCATTTGTAATGTTACACACTGCAATTGATCTATTAATCAGCATGTCACTGTCCTACTTCTCGGACATGCAGGAAAAGCGAAAAGAGAAAGGGTGGGAATTAAATCCTGTATGTGGAAATTGTTTGTTTTTTTTCAGAAAACTATTATTCTCATTTCTATACTCTAGAAGCCAGCCCATACCTCCTGTCTACTTAATTGATTATGAATTACTCATGGCTCACGAAACAATGTTGTTTTCTAGACTTCATCGTTGAGAGCTAAACATTCTCAATTTGAGCTAATCCGTGTGATGCTTGCAGCTTGAGCTCCGGAGATTGTTGGAGGACAGTGGTCAACGCTGCTGGGTACTAATCACCGCAGGAGGCTTGTAAAGTTTAGGGTGTAGAGATGGAAGGAGCTTTTGGGTGGTTAATTTAAGCTTTAGCTGTAATTCCATGTAAATTTAGGAAAAATAATGTATGGAAAAATAATGTAGCTGGTTGCATTATCTATCTAAAACCAGTTGCTGGGCTGCTCACTCACTTGCAGCCCTTTTTGTCACGGAGGGTACAACAGTGTGGAATGATCTCTACCCGGTAGCTCACCACCAGTCCGTAGTCCGTATTCCTGCAAGTGACCGGCTTAAGTTCAATATTGCAGCGTAGTCCTTGTGCTGTGCGCCTGTCTAGTTTCTGTGACGAGTGTGACCCCTCTGGGCGTGTTTCAATGCATTGTTGCTTGAATAATCTCAATGAAGTTTGTTGTAGTGTTCATATCGGAAAAACCATAAAAAATAGAAAAAAGCAATTTTATCACACTACGAGTGCAGCCTGTAGGAATTGAACCGTCAACCTCTCCCTCGCATGCTTATTAAGCTACCATTGCAATACACTGTGACTTGTGACATTTTTCAATTTCTTCCACATATATGATACTAAGCCAAGTGTGAATTGCTTGCTTGAGGATCCAAACCATCTGAAACTTTAATAGGGTGTTCATGGATCCAAATTAAGGTGTTGTGTGCATTTGTGCAATTTTCAGAGCAAGTTTACCTATTATTGTAATTATTTGTTGATTTACTTAAGAATAAATGTTAAAATACCCTAACCTAGCTAGAAAAATCTAAAAACTTGCATGGACACACCATTTTGGTGTATAGTCATGACAAAAAAAGTTTCAATTGATTCTAACAAAGTGGTGGTGCACATCCTCACAAAGGCACACATATCTCACTCACGACAAACGTGACTATGTGAGAGATATCGTCACATGTGAGATATGTGTATCACCACTATCTTCAAATCATTTGAAACTTTAATAGTGTGTTCATGGATCCAAAATAAGGTGTTGTGTGCATTTGTGCAATTTTCAAAGCAAGTTTACCTATTATTGTATTATTTGTTGATTTACTTAATAATAAATGTTAAAATATCCTAACCTAGCTAGAAAAATCTAAAAACTTGTATGGACACACCATTTTGGTGTATAGTTATGACAAAAAAGTTTCAATTGATTCTCGACAAAGTGGTGGTGCACATCCTCACAAAAGGCACACATATCTCACTACGACCAACGTGACTATGTGAGAGATGTCGCCACATGTGAAATATGTGTATCACCACTATCTTTAAATTATCTCAAACTTTAATAGTATGTTTATGGAGCCAAAATGATGTGTCTACGTAAAAAAAATTACAAAAAAAAAAAAACGAACATAGAGAAAAAAAAAAAAAAAAAAAAACAAACACTATTTTAAAAAATATAGCCTTGTAGGTTTTGAACTTGAGAACTAGGGGTTTACAATCAATTGGTCTAACCATTTGGCTATTGAAGTATGTTCGATAGGAACTGAGAGCGATTTTGATTTCAACAAAGATATCAGACTAAGCCAAAAAAAAGGGCGCCATAAATCTTCAGCGCCAAAAATTTATGATTGAATTAAGGATTTCAATCTTCCAAAATTCTTTCGGAATGTTGAGCAGCTCAGTGTCATTTGTACGATTGGCACAGTTTTGGCATTTGCCTTTGAGCTACATTCTGTTTGAACAAGTAAATCAAATTTCAGTATTTGCAAAAATGTACTATCTTATATCGTACAAGCAGCATTTTAGCCAGGCAATGGGCATAACTTGGTTAAGTCGGATATAAAACCAATAGCACGCAACTAAAATCTGAGTTCCCAACTGGCCTACTCTATTAAACAAAATAAAAAATGCATCAGAACTGAAGAAGCATCACGATATGTATCTCTGAATATATATACTTAAAACAACAAGGTTTCAGTAGCTACAGAAAGGATTTTAACTCGTCTACAAATTAAGCCCTCTTCTGCAAAGCCAGTGGCACTCCTTGATGCATCATGGGTCCCAGTTTTTGAAGAACTGAAGTTGGCAACATGAGAACCATCATATGCATTGCCTCTTGATGTATCAAATCCAGAATGAAGCCCAGTCCCTCCAGGGCTCTCCTGACTTTATTCCTATACAAGATCTTGATTTCTTTGGTGTTTGGCGAGTACCTGAACACAAAAAGGGAAAGACACATCAGAAAAATAGTCCAAGCAAATACCCCATCAGCTAATCAAATTCAAATAAGCAACTAAGTGTGGCAGCATGCAATCAGTAGCAGACAGTTAATCAAATTCAAATAAGCAACTAAGTGTGGCAGCATGCAGTCAGTAGCAGACAGTTAATCAAATTCTTAACTAATTGCATTATTCATTTGTTCCAAAAAATGCATGCTTTCGGGTATAGGCCTTGCAAGTTGGTTGAAGCTATACTGTTTCTGCTGTAGCCTGATGACAATACAAGACAAGAATCAGAGGATGCTATCACAAAGATGAATGAGTTAATGGGGAAGCATCACTTTCGACCCCTTTCAGAAAAAATAAATTACTACGCTAATACCATAAGAGATCTCCGAGACATACATATAGCAATCACTTTCTTGGAATATAGGGCTTTGTTCCTAAAAAGGTTTGTTAGTGACACATCTGTGCATAAGAAACAGGGATCAGGCAAGTTTGCAACTGGAGATCGCTATCCTGTTAATGTACAAGCATTTTCACAATATTTATTATTTTGATCTTGTACCCATCACACAATGAAACAGGAAGATCATCTGAACAAATGGAAATTTAGAGAAACCATATCATCGTGCACATGCTTGTTGTTCCCTCATAAGAGCATGCTCGCCCAAGCTCATTCAGAGATCAGACCACAGATAAGTGGCTTGCACTTTCAATAGCAATAAAACTTCCAAATCATGATTATCGAGAAATTACACGAGACTGATTTGCTCAAGAACACACTTCTATTTGGGTGGGGAAATGGATAACTGGAAATTTTAGTCACATTTACAGTGTAGTAAGTTCTGAGCAAGCTGTCAATCAATTCAATTTCACATGGACAAAAAAGGACCGCAAGAATTCATTTCATAACATCACGATATGATTGAATAGATTAACTTATGTGGTCACAAGACAGGGACATGCTGAAATCTGCACAACACCTATCTCATTTGTTAAAACATCCAAATCAGAAAAATGTATGTTCTATGGGACTAAATTTCAGGGAGCATTTGACAAGTTCGATAATGTAGGTGCTGATTCATCCCAGCCGGCCGGCAACAAGGTGCTCAGACCTCAACCCCCAAATTCGACGAGCAAATTCGACTACCAAAGGGGGCAGCGATGTGCGCCAAGATCGACCGAATCAAGAACGCCGCATCCGACTTTCGGCTTGGTTCGTTGCCACCAACAACCCTAGGGCGGAATCAAGAACCCGCACCAAAGAAGCCTAGGATTGAGACTACAGGAAGGAAAAGGGCGGTATGTTACCGGCAAGAAGGAGGCCGCCGGAGGAGATCCACGCCGGAGGAGACCCGCATCCGTGCCGCCGGGCGGAGGGAGGCAGCGCCCCACCCGCGCCCAAAGACGGGCGGGACGCTGGCGGGGTGTGCACCGGCGGGGGGCGGGCGCCGACCAGGCCGCAGCGCCGGAGAGCCGCCGTCGGTGGGCAGGAGCTGTCGCAAAGCAGCGCCGCGGAGACCGGACGAGCCCGCCGCAACGTCGTGACGCGCACCGCCCGCCCGAGGGCTAGATCCGGCCGGGGCGAACGCCATGAGGGGGCTAGGTCCTGGGGGGGAGGTCCAGCACGCCCGGCGACCCGCGGAGAGGGGAGCGAGGTAACACCAGATCCGGGGACCATGAATCGAACCAGGAATCCCTTTGAGTCAACGTCGTCGAACAAAATATTCAAAAGACTATTCTACCCCTACCGAAGATAAAGAACTTCAAAACCGCAATTAGCGCCTAGTCCTAATCGCCACATTTGTGAAGGGCAATGGGAGGCAATTTTTGCTTAGGTGGGCCACCGTCATAGACACAACAGAGGCAATTTTTACCTCCGTGACTTTGCCTCCCCTTGCCTCCCTACCTTTATTGCCGCCCGGATCGGCCGCTCTCGGTCGATGTGAGCCATTGAATTTTTCTCCAATTATTGTAAAAATTTCTTATTATAAATAATTGTCGCCGACTTATTTATATATGGAGTAGTATATATTGCTTAACTATTATTTCACCTCTTATTATTATATAATATAAGGCAACAAAAGTGTCGTGGACGACGTGGCAACACCTGCGGCGGCTTCTGTCAAGAAGGACGACGGCTTCTGGGCACAACATCGTCATGCATTAGCTTCTGTGAAGGGCGACGGCTTCTGGGCACAATGTCGCCGTGCATTATTAAGATGCGTTCATCAACGGAGACAAAGAATTAGGGAACGGCATCAACAGCTCGGTAAGGCCTCCCGCCTGCCTCAGATCGATCCTAATAAGAAAAGCTAGCTTTTATATACTCCCTCCGTTATCATAACAAAAAAAATGATCATTATATAGATATAGATATAGATATAGATATAGATATAGATATAGACACACACTTTTCTATATACTCCTTCCCTTACAAGACGAATGTCATCCTATATTTGTAGAGCCGGATAGCTAGCGTGCATTTGTTATTCTCAAAAATATATATATATATATATATATATATATATATATATATATATATATATATATATATATATATGTGTGCATGTGTTATTAGTTAAATTCTCGTCTATATATTGGCTTAATAATAAGTATATATATCTTGTCTCTCTCGGTCTCTCTTTATATATATAGGCAAGCTCATGGACGACGAAGGTACAGGGACACGGCCTCCTTCTGGGGAGGAGGACAATGACCATTCTCTATTGCAAGGGCAAGGCGGCTTATGCTTCTGTGTACAACTCTATCAACAAGTAAGACAACTATTGAATGAACGTGACCAAGTTAGGAAGCTGCTTCCAGTGCTCGGTGAGGCCTCAGATAAGCTATTTATAGACCTTTCATCTCCATCTCCTCTCCGGCTTAGAATCCTTAAGTATTTCTGGGGCATCAGCCCAGACACAGCATATGACCACGTGCAAGGAGGGCTCGTTGCCGCGTTCTTTCTTCTTTACACCAAACTAAAGACTGCAGGCTTTGTTACATATACTGAGATGGCGTTGGGGCTGAATTTTTGTGACTTCCTGAGAATTTCTTTTCCCCTATTGATATTTGTTACACGTTTGGTGCTACCACTGGTATCCATTGGTCTGTTCCACCGGAGTCATCATATCGAAGAAGCACGTAACGATATTATCGATGTCAAGTTTACCTATGCCATATTCTGTTGTACTGCTGTGCTGGAATTTTTAGTCGACATGCCTATTGGTTTTGGGATTTAGACGATGTTTATCTCTCAGAATTAGTGGTAAAGTGGCCACAGATGGTCGCTCAATACAGCCTCATGGGATACTTTGCCAGCAACAAAAAGCACAGCAACTGGATGCGCATTGCAAGTATATTTGGATGCAAGGACTTTGTCGACCAAAGGATACTGTGCATGAAGCCGTGCTCTTCCTCTGCCAGAATTACACAATTGGTTCTTGGATATCTGAAAGATGGCACTAGTACCCAAATGATTTTTTGTGGCGGGCCAATTTGATTTTGCGCGCGGGCATTTGAGCCCGTCACTATGCAAAGGTCACGTAAATCAGCGTAATAAGCGTGGCGGGTTCTGGTACCCGCCACGCGGTTAATAGAATTAACCGTGGCGGGCGGTAATAATGCCCGTCCGCGGTCCAAGTTTTTGAAAAAAAAAAAAAAAAAAAAAAACCTGACAGGCCCGCCGAGCCATCTAGGGCCCGCCGGAGCCCATCACGGGAGCAGCGCGCCGCCACGGGATCCGCCCGCTGCTGCCGTCGTCGTCCCCGGCTCGATGTCATCGTCGTGCCGCCGTCCCAGCCGCGCCCGCCGCCGCCGTCGAGCGGCCGTCGCCCGCGAAGCTCCACATCGGCGGATCCGACGCCACGAGCTCCCCCATCGGCCGGATCGACCGCCCGCTCGACGCGCGCCGCCGGGCCGCGTCCCCTCTCCGCCACCGGTGAGCCGGATCTGGTAGGGTTGGAGCCGCCGAGCTCCTCCCGCCACTGCATGTCCCTCTCTCCGCCGCCGGTGAGCCGGATCGAGTAGGGTTGGAGCCGCCGAGAGCTCCTCCCGCCGCCGCATGTGGCCTCTCCGCCGCCGGTGAGCCGGATCTGGAAGGGTTGGAGCCGCCGGAGCTCCTCCCCGCCGGGTCGATGTCGACGTGGAACGCCGCCGCCGATGCCGACGAAGACCGCCGCCGCCGAGCTTGCTCGCGGGGAAGGAACCGACGCCGACTCCTCATTGGACTTCGGGCGGAGAGGCGGGACGACCGGGGTTGAGGGAGGGAGGCGGAGAGAGAGTGGGGACGGGAAGGAGGTGCGCGCTGCCGACCGGGTTGCTCGCTCGGTCGGACGACGCGAGAGAGAGGGAGAGGCAGCCGTCACGGGAGGGAGTGAGGGAGGGAGTGGACCGGGGTGTGCCAAACCCTAACTTGAGTATATATGGCGCTGGATATCGATATCGGGCTATTCGTGGGCTTGTTGGGCTGGAGGATTTACGTGGCGGGCCTTTTAAGATGCCCGCCACGGAAAGATTTTTGCGTGGCGGGCACCTTAACACGCCCGCCACGCAAAAGATTTTATTTTGCGTGGCGTGCGTGTTAAGGTGCCCGCCACGCAAAAATCTTTCCCGTGGACGGGTAAAAAACGCCCGCCACGTAAAAAGAAAAAAGTGGACGTGGCGGAGTATTTTCCGTGACCCGGGCAAAACAGTGCCACGCCACGAAAAGATTTTTGCAAGTGCTCGCAAAATCATTTCGTTACTAGTGTGGGTGGAAGAAAGAAATACACGATGCTCTAGCTACCGCGGGTTCAACGACCACGGCACAAACCGGCGGTCCTTCTTGGATATCCGGAAGAGGGTCATCATGTGGGCTTCAAAGAGCAGCATGAGAAAGAGGGCATTCGATGAGAGTGTCCTCCTCCGCACATCGCCACGGATATCCGCTTCTTCTCGAGCCCCACGGTTTGAGCATAGATGCGCCTTTGCGCACACTTAGTACCGAAATCTTTTTTTGTGGCGGTCAAAAATTATCCGTGGCGGGCACAGCGCCCGCCACCAACCGAAGGTCACGGAAAATGCGCCGTTATCCCGTGGCGGCACCGTGCCCGCCACGGATTAATAAAAATAAAAAAGCACGAGCCCGACGCAAGACCGAGCCCATACGGGCCCGACACCAAGCCAGTGCGCGGCGATCTGGGGTTCCGCCGCCCGTAGCCGATCCGCCGCCGCTATCGATCCGCCCGTCCCCGTCCCGCCCGTCGTCGATCCGGCCGTCCCTCAAGCTTCGCCCGTCCGCGATCCGGCGTCGATCGCCGCCGTGGAGGAGGGCGGGCGGATCCGCCCCCCACCTTGTCCGCCACCCGCTGCCGGTGGGCGCCACCTCCGCCGGAACCGCCGAACGCCCGCCCCCGGCCGATGCGCCCGTGGCGCCGCCACCTCGCCGGATCCGCCCCAGGGGCCGCTGGATCCGCCGAGCTCGAGGTCGATCCGGCGGGTCCGCCTCGCCGCCGGGAGAGGGAGAGCCGCACCGGCTCATCCGCGCCCGAAGAGGGGCGATGGGCGCCGCCGTCGCGGATTCGGGAGCCCCGCTTCGCCCGACCGCGGAGAAGATCGCCTCGCCCGGCCCGCCACTCGCCGCTTGGATGCGCCGCCGCCGAGATCCGGCGTGAGAAGCTCCGGCCGCCGCTGGAAGAGAGATCTTTGGGAGTGGTGAGGAGAGGGTGGCTAGAGAGAGAGTGGGAGGAGGGAGGCGTCGCGGTCGGGTCAAGGCCGGCTCGGTCGGTCCGGCTCGTTGCGGTGGGACGGGAGGGATGAGAAGTGACAAACCCTAAGACGTTGCTTTTATATTGAAGGTAACTACCGGGCCTTGCCTGGTTTTGATGGGCCTCGAGTTTTCCGTGGCGGGCATGTTAAGGTGCCCGCCACGCAAAAATCTTTCCCGCGTGGCGGGCAAAAACCGCCTCGCCACGTAAAAAGAAAAACAGCACGTGGCGGAGTATTTTCCGTGGACGGCAAAAATGCTCGCCCGCGAAAAGATTTTGCAAGTGCTCGCAAAATCATTTCGTTACTAGTGTCCGAACAGCATGGAAGAAGATCAGTTCGCTTGAGTTTCTGCTATGGGTTCGTAGGACCAGGACTAATGAACAACATCATCAATGCAGACAAGAGTTGACACCCTGTAGAGCTGTCCAATGCAAACAGATGTCCAACTACATGGCGTACCTATTGTTTGTGAATCCTGAGATGCTGTTGCCTGGCACCAGGAGGAATCTCTTCACAGACGCCTACGATGGCCTCAACCACATCCTCATGGGCACGAAGCCGCCGAATGTGAAAGAGGATGAAGAATTGGTTACCAAGAGGGTAATCGATACCATGCAGAACCGGAACCAATCAAAGAAAGCTTCTAAACCATGTTCTGGAGAGGAGCCGAAGAAAGTTTCTTCTCGAGGGGAAGAGGAGTCGCCGCCTTCTAAAGAAAAATCAAACAAGAAGAAGGGAGGCCATTCCAAAGAAAAACTCATCGACCAAGCTTGGGCTCTTGCGCAAAGGCTGTTGGACAACAATAAGGGCGATGAGAAGAAGATGTGGGAAGAGATCCAGCATGTCTGGGTGGAGATGTTATGCTTCTCCGCCAGCCGATGCAGGGGGTACCTCCACGCCAAGGCTTTGGGCGAAGGCGGCGAGTTCCTCTCCTTTGTCTGGCTCATGCTGTTTTACATGGGCATGGAGACCTTCACCGACAAGCTGCAGAGGCAGGAGCAGGACCTTGTTCCAAGCCATGACCAAGCTGCTGGGAGCAGTGCCGCACCGCTCCACCATCGACTACTTCCGAGCGGCACTACAAGAAATGTGTTGATACATGACGGTTTCCTGGTGACGATTTAAACCGTCATCGAATTTTAAATCTATGACGGTATGAAAATTTGGTGCTTGCTCAGTGATGATCTGGACCGTCATCACCTATATAGTTGTTACGTGTAGTGGTCCATGACGGTTAAGAAGAAACATCATAGAAATCGTGTGGGTGGATCGTGGATCGTGAATGGTGACGTGGACGGTGGGGCTGTAGGTGAAACTGTGTAGCTTAGTTGTCTATTGTAATTTTTTAAAAAGATATATCATTATTCGGGCTACTCTTAGTATTCGTCAAATCTTCACCCAACGGTAAAAAAACACTGCAAAAAAATAGAAAAAGATTATGCTTATATAGGAATTAAACAAAAACTAAAAAAAATTGGGAAAAAAAATGCGATAAATAGGAATAGGAATTGAACTTGAGACCCGTAGAACAAAACAAAGTGGACTAACCACTAGGACAGGACAGCCAGTGGTGCCATATTGTGGTGCTCTTATTATTTTCATATTGACATGCGAGCAAAATATAAAAAATTCTTTAAAAATAATGGTTGATTGGGTATCGAACCCGGCACATTTGGTACAAAACCGAATGTAATGGGCATTTATGGGCCTAAACGTCAAAAACGCCTCCGCTGGGCTTAGCCCAAACTTTCCTCGACCATCGATTCAAGATCAAATGGCTCACATTGCACCCCATTAAATATAAAAGAAGACTTCTCAGCTGAAACCCTAGGCAAAAATCACACTCCTCTCCCCGTCGCCGTTCACTCCCACTCTCTCCTCCCGCCGCTTGTCTCCCGTCCGACGCGCTATCCCCTACCGACCGCACGGCGCGCCGACACCCCACCACCACCCTCCCGGCCCCTCCCTTCCCTGCGGCGGCGCGAAGCGGCGCCCCCCCGAGGACGGAGGCGAAAGAAGCCGCGGGTGGCGGCGGCCCGCGTCGTCTCTCCTTCCCACAAGCGGCGACGGATCTCGCTCCCCCACCCCCCGCCCCGCCCGCCCGCCCACGGCGACGGATCTCGCTCCCGCCCGACAGACAGGGTTCCACGGCGGTGGATCCGCCCCGACGGCGCCCCCAACTCATCCGCCTCCGCCGCCAAGCGGTCCAGCGCGGCGTCGACGTTGACGGTGAGGAAGGCGCGTAACCCACTGGTGGTGAATCCTCACTCATTTGCATCAGCTCAGTCTATAACATTGCTGTTTACCTAGCTAGCTTTCGATATCTAACTATAACCCGCTGCATACTTGGCTGACATTTATATCTGAATCATTAGCTGTAAGCCCCATACGATTTACAGTTAGAGCAGTACATTTTTACCTGCATCTTTAATGGTCTCTGTCTCATAATATGTGCTCATCGAATTGCCAATGGCTTTGACATCTAATACTAATGGTTAGTTCCCTGTTTTATCCTAGATTGTCTATTGGAAGCATTTTAGCTAGAATGTTGAACTAATGAGATTTCGCTCGAACGAATTCAGGTGCCCCAAAAGATATCGTCTTACCAATACTGTTGTGTGCATGTAGATCACTTGCTCTCTGCAGTTTCCCATTAATTTCTCCCTATTACTTATTCCTAATTTACTTTGACTATTTACTGCATAGCTTAATTCTTCTATAACTAAATGGGACATCCTTGATTGTACAGCTTCGGTCGGGTTTCAATAGAAAAAAATGACTAACCCTTCTGTGAATTGTTATGTCTGAAGGTTAGTTTCAATAATTAATTGGGAACCTTCTGTTACTTTTTTTTTTTAATTTGACTAAGCATTCCTCTAATGGTTGCTGATATCCCATTCCTCTACTTCTGTGCTTAGTTCTTATACTATAAGTCACTGCAACACTCAAAAGGCGGTGGCACAGGAAGGCCCTGTCACGACTTGAAGGTATTTTTACTTGAACATTTTGATTTATATATGTGATCCAAACTGTTTGAATTGTGGGAAAGCATTATTAGGCTGCTGGTACCTAAGCTTTAAATTCAATCTGCTCTCGAGGAACTGAAAAGAATTATACATGACAGAAATTAACTTGCCGTAGCAAGCATGACATACATGAGGCCTTCACTTTTCCTTAGTAGATAAAACTTAAGTAGACAATATTTAAGGACATATAGAGCCTGTTGATATATGCAAACAATTTGAGAAGTTATATTCATCAAGTTATTATGAATACCAATAGTTACAGACCTTTCAGTACATATTTTAGGCCTTATGTGAAATCTATGCATCCCTGAATGGCTTCAGTCTTTCTACTTGTAAAAGCAGAATAACTTTGTTATGCTAATATGTAAAAGTATTCAGACTTTATTCTTGATATATGCTCACTTGAAATCACAAGTAGAGTCTGCTAATATGTGGATGACAGCAGCAAATGCACCATTGAGATTCTAGCTTAATTAACAAATACTTTATTAGTACATGATATAGCAGAGCACATGGCCGAAATGGATCTTTGTCGAACTAGTAGTGGATTACTTAGACAACCTTCCGGTTTTATTCACTAGTATAGCAGCAGCTCATGCTTTTTCCTTCTTCTTTTTTTTTTTCACTGCAGTTCAAAGCAACCACAGCTGTAGGAGCAGATGGAGAGCGACTACTCTAATGCACGGGCTATCATTTCTTATGTATTGCACTCATTGTAGTCAGTCTGTTTAATCTCAAGAACAATCCTTGTACTATGTATAATCTGCTTATGTACTATTAGCGGTCTTCTTGGTAACAGATTATTGTTTTGTGGCATGAGTTGTATCTGAAGTTTGTAATAAAGAATTTGATTGTTGAAATGGATGAAATATGACTGATGTGTATAGGACCCTAGTAGGGATTTTTTTTTTCCGAATTGTTATCGGTGATGTTCTATTTCGTCCTTTGTATGCTTTAAGTCGTTGCTCGTAAACTTGCCGAACAGCTATTCCATGACGATTGTGGTCGCCACCAATCCAGCAGCGTCGTGACGGTTTTTTTGAGCAAAGAAGGTTTATGACGTAGATTCCATGACGGATTTCTGAACCCTCATGGATACTTACCTATGACAGTTTTTAGAGCGTCTATGGGGGTGTTTAGAGCACCGAATTCGATGCAAAATTTTGGTAGGATGTGTGTCACATCGCACAATCGTAGAAGCACGCTTCGCTTGTTAGTGGTAAATATTATCCTACCATAGCGTAAGTAGGCTCAAAAGAATCGCCTCGTAATGTACATCTAAACTGTGTAATTATTTTAATTTTTACCTATATTTCGTACTCCATATATGTTGCCGGCCGACGGATGTGATGGGGAATCTTCTTTTTGCATAGTGAAATTTGGGAGGAATTTGGGGCTCTAAATGGGCCTATGACCAATTGATAACGTCATGTATCAACACAATCCTAGTAGTGCGGGTCTCCTCCACCGGTGGCGCCGCCGCATCTGCTTCAGAGGTCCACACAGACGCTGCTGGTGCCAGCGCCGCTCCGTCCACTTCGGAGATCTGCATGGCTGAAGACGACATGGTTTGACTTTGCACCTTGTCCTGCTGGTTAATCCGATTTCCAGCTATTTTCATAATATAATTAATTACTACTACTACCACTAACTAGTGTCTGCAAGTCTGTTTGTTGACGTGCTACTCTCTACTGTACGTACGTTCTTGCTCCGCATCTGTGTCACTGTGTGAAAAAAAGCTAAGTTATGTCGTTTGTTTCCCTTTTATAATGACTTCCGCTCTGTATAATGTTTTTTTTCGAAAACGCATTGTGATGATGTTTTAAATTTTAATGGGGCATCACCTTGTCGCCGGTTTCCATTTTGCTTGATTTGGTATAATAATAACTGCAACGTCCAGATGGCATTTCTGAACACGTCAGTTGCACTTGAAACATATATCCATCAAGGCTACATTCGTCCTGCGTAGGATGTTATTATTATTATTATTATTTTCTTAGAGAAAACCGTAGGATGTTAATTGCCATTAGCGGTTGATATATGTACAAACGTTTCCATCTCGGCCCATTCAAGTCTGGTGGATAATACAAACGTTTCCATCTCGGCCCGTTCAAGTCTGGTGGATAGGAAGGAGGATAGCCCAACCCATCAGAGGGTTCTGGACTCAAGTGTGTGAGATGATGGATCGGATGGATAATGCAGCCTGGCCTGGCCCAATATCCAGGAGTCCAGACCAGAGCCCACGGCACGGAGTAGCCATCCCGACTTCTCCCAACCGGCCGCCGCACTTGCTCGACCGCCGGCGCCGTAGCCATCCCACGCCACGCCTGTCTCCTCATCCCGCGCGAGGGCCGCCCGCCGCTGCCTGCCTCTGTTGACGACCGAAGATGGACGGGGAGGAGGAGAACGTGGGGCCTTTCCGCCGGACCAGCGCCCGCACGCGCCGCATGGCCACGCGCATGGCGTCCGCGCTCGCCAGCTCCGACAACCGCGCCCAGGTAACGACGGGATTCCGCTGACTGCTCCTGTCCTGCGTTCCCTCTCTCTTCCTTCATGTTTCCCTCCTGTTTGCCAATGAGGATGTCAATTCACTTTCCTCGACTAGTTTTTTTTTCCCCCCCACTTCACTGTGTTGAACATAGAATTGGATAGCTGCTCTCTCTACGTTGTCTCTCCTCATGTATTGTGGTCAAAATGCTCCAGTTTTGTCTAGCAACTACTGTATAAACGAATCATTTCAATGATTGCCCATTTGTCCTCAATTAAAAGTAGTATTGGTAATGCTAAGTATATGTTCTAGAAAACATTTTAGGAAACAGTTATCCTTTGCAATGCATATTATGTGCCGTGCTTGTGCCTTCCTCATGGCTCCTTACCAAAGGATTTGACATTTTTTTGAGGTGTTAATTAATTCAGCTTCCAGACATATTCAGACTGTGAGCATTTTGTGCTTATAGGTCGTTGAATCATTGTGTCTGAAATGCCATGCAGGCTGCATTAGCTCGCCTTGATGCTCTTGAGAGCGATAATGCAGGGGCTGAGGTGGTAGATCTTAATGATGATGAGTACGGATCCACAGATGAGGAAGACCCTGGTCAGTTTCTTTCTCCTTTATTATCTTCTAACACTTCTGGCATGAACACCAACACAAATTATTCAAAAGGGGACTGTTATTCGCATCTGAAATGCCCCTAAAGCCAGTCATTTAGAGGTTCACATGCTGCAGCTTGTCTACCCGTGTTATTAGCATCTTCAATGCTGTACCCACTGATAACTTCAATTCAATGATGTAAGCCATCTTTTATTTTCTGTTTTCCTTTATACAGTTCTCATGCAAAAAAAGCAGTCCAAGATTATGAAACGCAAGACAAGGCAAGGGAAAGCTTTGGAGAAGAGGGCATCAAGATCATTTATGGATGTCTTACAAGAAGTAAGCAACCTTGAGCTATAAGTTTCTTCACAGTTTATTGCCATGTTTATTTTGTCAGTACAATACTGGAAAGATTTTCACTCTGGAACTGTGACAGGCAAATCTGGAATCCCTACCTCCTCATGTCCCAACATATTTGAGGGCTGCTGTGGGTCCACCGAGTACTTCATCTCGGCGGCACTACTGCTCAGTTTGTGGTAGTTCTGCAAACTACACATGCGTGAGGTGCGGAACAAGGTTCTGTTCTTGCCGCTGTCAAGTCATACACAATGATACCCGCTGCCTAAAATTTGTGGCTTGATCAACTGGATGTACAAGCTATATTTGATGTATGTCTACTCCCTGATGATTGTTCATCAAGTCATCTGTTGTTTGGTCAGTAGGATATGCTTGTTGTGTATGTTTTGTACTCTGTAGGAGAGGGTTGTTAAATGGTAGAAGTGTTTTTAGTAGCTATGTACTGCAGTTGAAACTGGTAGGTAAGATGTCTTGTAGGCCCACAACGTTTTTCGTCAAAAATGCTATGTGAGTAGCTGCATTTATGCAGCAGTAATTCCACTTTCTTCTGCACCTTGTAAAATTAGCTTTGGTCTTAATTTGAGAATACAGTACTGCAAATAGATTTTTCTTTCATTTTCTCTGAGTAATATTGGTAGTATTTCAAATGTAGACAAGTAGAGTGGTAGCCAATCTGTCAATGTTGGTACATGTATATGAATATCCAAATTAAGCCAATGACAAAGAATTCAAATGCCAAGGCTTGGACCCTTTCAGCAGAATGACATTTCTGAATCGCATAATAAGGTGTGATCTGAATAATATTAATATCGAAATAGTCCTTACTTTATGTTTCTTTCTGAGGGATGTTACTTGTCACTATATCAAATACGAGAAAAATCTTATTAATAGCACTGAAAAAGTTATCTGTTATCAAATATGGGCAATTGTACTACTAGTAGATGGAAGCTCTTGGATGTCCTAGTAAAAATCATAAGGCATGAAATTTGACCAAAGCTCTTTGCAAATGAGAAGTACTGAAATGCAGATACCTTATGTACAATATATTTTGATATTAGAAACTCATTGACAAAATGTTACTCTTAAACTTGTAGTACCATTTGTGAAAATAAAGCTTTATCTTTTGTCTTTTGCAAATGATTTAATCAGTAATAATAAGATTAAAACTATCCTTGAAAGGCAATAGTTGAAAGATACTTTCGTTTCTGGCATGAATATACAACAAATTATTCATAAGGTGCTTGTGTTGTTACCATCTGGAGACTAGAATGCTCCTAAAGTCAGTCATTTAGATATCTTTTTTAATCTTGGAGGTCCACATGCTACAGCTTGTCAACCTTGTTATTAGCATCTGAATGCTCCTAAATTCAGTAATTTTATATGTTTGAACTGCACAACTTGTCAACCTTGTTATCAGCAGTAAAACAAATTTGTGTCAAGATCTTCGGTGTGTAAATAAAGTTGTTTCAGGACTCTCTCTCTTTATTCAAAAGAGTCCCTCTTGAGAGCATGTAAAACACTTCTGGCATGAACACCAACGTAAATTATTCAAAAGGGTACTGTTATTCGCATCTGAAATGCCCCTAAATTCCACATGCTACAGCATGTAAACTGCCCTCTTGAGAGCCCATGGCTTGGCAATTTCGTTAAATGTTGCATTTGCATTACAGACTTATATAGTCTATGGGTTGTGCATCTGTGGATGTCCATCCAATGCTGTACCCACTGATAACTTTAATTCAATGATGTAAGCCATCTTTTATTTTCTGTTTTCCTTTATACAGTTCTCATGCAAAAAAAAGCAGTCCAAGATTATGAAACGCAAGACAAGGCAAGGGAAAGCTTTGGAGAAGAGGGCATCAAGATCATTTATGGATGTCTTACAAGAAGTAAGCAACCTTGAGCTATAAGTTTCTTTACAGTTTATTGTTATGTTTATTTTGTCAGTACAATACTGGAAAGATTTTCACTCTGGAACTGTGACAGGCAAATCTGGAATCCCTGCCTCCTCATGTCACAAAATATTTGAGGGCTGCTGTGGGTCCACCGAGTACTTCATCTCGACGGCACTACTTCTCAGTTTGTGGTAGTTCTGCAAACTACACATGCGTGAGGTGTGGAACAAGGTTCTGTTCTTGCCGCTGTCAAGTCATGCACAATGATACGCGCTGCCTGAAGTTTGTGGCTTGATCAACTGGATATAAACGCTACATTGATGTATGTCCACTCCCTAATGATTCTTCTTGTGTGCTTTGATCAGTAGGATATGCTTGCTATGTATGTTTTATACTCTGTATGATGGGGTAGGTTAAGCGGGAAACTGGTTTTGTTTGCTATGTGCAGTAGTTGAAATTGCAGGTTGTAGGCCAGCCACTTTATTGTCAGAAATGTTATGGAGTATGAAGCTGCGTTTATGAGCTTAGCCTGATTTGATTAGTTTTTTTTTTTCCGAACTCGTGATATTTATAATCGCCACTGCCTTTGTATTCGAAAGCAGCTGCAGTAGAGCTGAAAGGTACTCTTTGTTTCATTATATCTGAGTACTGATTTGACATTGTTTCTTGGTGAATCAAATGTGCACAAGTACATTCTGGTAGTATATTGGAATTGGTATGTAAATACCCCAGTTCATTTTTAGCGTAAGATATACAAATGCCAAAGACATTACTGCAAATGCTATGCTAATGCTTCGACGCATCTAGCAGAGTGGCTGATATTATAGCACATGTTATGATCCAAATATTACAATATTGAAAGTTTTCCTAATATAAATTTCTTTTTCAGCCTGCTTCAAATATGAGCACATTGTAATTGCATAAAAAGTAAGTTGCTAAATCAAATATAGACAACTAGACAGCTAACAAATGGAGGTTCTTAGATGACCTGAGTAGTCATCAGATATTCAACCAAAATTTTATAACATCTGAAAGGTAAACATACACGTTTACAATAGTTTGTACCTTCTTGTGCTACACGCAGCTAATTAGTACCACTAATATTACATTTAGTATATTGACGTTCTAAATGTTAGCTGGATAATCTCAAATGAAACATAAGTATTACATGCTCCATAAATTCACTGAAACTTCACCAGAGTAGCACATCATATAAGCAGTTGTGCAGTACCAACACTAAGCAAAAGCACATGGTAGATGATTATCACCCACTGGCACAGCAGCGTCACCTGCCTTTTGAAAGATCGGTTATAACAGTTGCTGGACATGACATGGCATGCTGATCGTGCATTTCATCTTGAACCAAACCAATGTTCAACAAACTATTGGGATTCAAATCTGATGGGAGATGTGCATCCTTTTGCAGGTACTGCATGACCAAGCGCATGCAAGGCCTCACATTTGGTGACGGGTGTGAACAGAGCAAGCCAAGCTTCAGGACCAACTCTATCTCCTCCTCCACATAACCATCTAGTCTTGGATCAACAGCATCGGTAATGGAACCACCTTGCCATGCGGCAAGCACCCAGTCGCCCAGTGCAAGGGGCTCCCCATTGTCTGTGTGGATTGGTCGTCTTCCACATGCAACCTCCATCATCAGCACACCAAAGGCAAACATGTCAGTTGCTTTGGTTGCCTTACCAAGCCTAGCCAGTTCAGGGGCAGTGTAGCCCCATGTACCTGCCACACGTGTGGTGTGAGCATCAGCTCCATGATCATGGGACCTTGCGAGGCCAAAATCACCCAACCTTGCATTCATGTCACTGTCAAGAAGGACATTACTGGTCTTGATGTCCCTGTGGATGACTACCTGCTCCCAATCCTCGTGGAGATAGAAGAGACCAGATGCAATACCTTTGATGATGTGGAACCTTTGAGCCCAGCATAGATTGGTGGTGCTGTGATCTTGAGTGTGCAAATAGCTATCAAGGCTTCCATTGGGCATGTAGTCGTAGACCAAAAGGAGTTGTTTCTTATGGCGACAGTATCCAATCAGCTGCACAAGATTGCGGTGGCGGAGATGACCAAGGATGACGACCTCAGCCATGAACTCCTTTATCCCTTGCTTTGAATCTGGTGACACCCGCTTAATAGCAACGGTCTGCTTGGAGACGGGCAGCACTCCTTTGTAGACACCCCCAAAACCTCCTTTGCCAAGAAGCATCTTTTCCTTAAATCCGTTGGTGGCAGCCAAGAGATCTTTGTATGTGAAAGACGGAGGCCCATACTCTCTCTGCCATTCTAGTTCAGTTTTCCTTGCTTGCAATTGCCTCTTCATGTAGACCTTAGCAAGAGCAGCAGAAACAAGTATGCAAATTACAACAATTGGTAAGAGAACTATGCATAATATTTTCTTGAAGCTGTGTGGGCGAGCTTGGACTTGCTGCGCAAGTTCTTGGATAGCCTTGAAAGATAAGGCGGAGTAGTTGAGTGCTGCAGCTTCTCCATTGAGCTTGAAGCTCCAGCCAAGAACGTAATGCTTGCAGTTAAGTGCGCCAGTGGATGAGGAAAACCCAGCATACACTGTTGTGGTTGGCAAAACCGAGGAAAGATTGTATGTAATCGAGAGGAGCGGCCTGCTGGGTTTGGTGGACGACAAGAAGTAAGGCGCTATTGTGACATTTAGCACGGTGTGCTTGCTGTCATAGTCCACCCACACCTGCATTGGTTTTGTACTGAAGAGGGTCAAATTATGAAACTCCCCATCAGAGGTGTAGTAACCTGCACTCGCTGAGGCAACGGAGTTCAAGGAGTTGACATCAATCCCGATGTGGTTGCCGTTGATGTCTTTGAACTCCATGTTGAGTATGGTATCGAGTTCGATAGCAAGAAGATGATTTGAAAAGTTGCCATAATTCCAATCGTTTAGAAGGCCCAAGAACTGACCAGGCAAGGCACTAAACAACTCCTTGGTGGAAGAAAGCACAAAGGCAAGACCATGGCTACTCAAGTCACGGTACTGTGGGATGATGGCGAAGACAAATGTTGTGGAGAAGGACGGAACGGAGGAGCTAGTTGGGACTCCGGAAGTTGTGAAATTTAGAGGGTAAGTGTAGAAAGCATGACCTTGGGACTGGTTCTGCCCGCTGGTTAGCCTCAGAAGACCATCAGAGACTGAGGCTTCGCCATCCATGGTTAGGTCGTTACCGAAGAAACCGTCCGAATGTGAACTCACCGTCACCAATGGAGGCACCAGCCCAAGATGCAGACAGCGGCAGCAGGAGCACGGGGATGAGGAGATACTGCAGGTGCAGCAAGCAAGGACGACGCATATTCAGCTAGGCGGGCGAGGCAAACCAAAGCTGCTCCGTTCTCTTCTCCAATAATCCACACAATTGAATTATGTAGGGCGCCGGCCGGAGACTGGTACCCGGCCGGTAGCTTTTTTACTTGACTGCAGCTCTGGCTGGTCACCTAACTTCGCTAGACTTGTTAACTCGATGCATCATCTAGCATGCATGATCCTAAGGACAATTATTCAGTCCACGGATCCCTGTACCAAGTCAAGCTTGTGAAAACGGTTGCCTTGCTTTTGATTTGTTCAAGACTAGAGCAGCATACTGATATAGTAGTTTGACTAGTTTGCAGTTGATAGGATGTTTGTAGACTAGTGTGTACCCAAATTCTCTGTTATGTATGGAGCAGCACAACTCTTCAGAAAGAGCATTGTTTTAGACCAAAGACAGTTGTCGGTTCAGGTTATCAGCAATAGCGCCCGTGCTAGTTCCAGGTAAAAACAGAGACCACCAACACAGGCACAAGGTAATTACAAAAAGCGCACACACGGAATTGTTTTCTTGTGTGTTCTGTTATTTGTCTATGTGTTTTGTGATATCCGCCAGGCTCAATTTCCATTTTTTTTTCTACACACTTTTCCTATACTACAATCGTTTGAAAAAAAAAGGCAAAAACCAGGCGACGAGCATGGAACATATGTATATATTAACTCCATCACTTCTGAGTTCTGAACGTGGGTGTTGGTGATTCGTGTTTCGTGATTTCAACATGATCCTGCAAGACCGTGGGTGGGGACTGTTCTTCTGCGATCAAACCGACAAAGCTCTTTTTTTCGTGCAGATTTCAGACTATATTGATTCTGATGTCATAACACTATTATAGTACTCAATCCGTTCTAAATTATAAGTCAATTTGGATTTTCTAGGTGCATAGTTTTTACTATCTATCTACTCCCTCCGTCCCCAAAATGTCTGTTTTAAACTTGCGTTTTCCGAGAAACATCTTTAAAGAAATTATATATTAAAAATATTAATATTCATCATACACAATTAGTATCATTGGAAAGATTTTTGAACCTAGTTTTTATAACAAATTTATTTGAAGATAGAAATGTTGCTTGACGTATTTTGTACAAATCGAGTCAAAGTTGTGGCAAAACAAAACAAAAAAACGACTAACATTTTGGGACGGAGGAGTAGACATAACTTACATCTACATACATATATAGTAAAAAGGTTAGATAAGTAGGAACTGGAAAAGAGTATAGTTGTGTAATAATAATTAGTTACTCCCCGGGATGGTATTAGAAGTCGTTTAGGGACAGCGACACGGTCTCCAAAACATAACTTTTGACCTCTTATTATTATATATATTTATAGAGAGGTAATATAATATGTATAATTTTATCAAAATATTTTTTAAGACAAATCTACTCATATAATTTTTTATATTTACAAACTCAACAACTTAAATGTTATTCATGATTTATATTCCCGATGTTTGACTTAAACCTTGTCCAAAAACAACTTCTAATACTAAACCGGAGGAGTACGCTACTCCATCACACGAAGCACACTAGTCTACGAGCATCCCAATCAAATGGAAAACTGCTACGTACGTTACCCTTATCCTTCAAGAAATCAAATCAAACGCAACCCATTTCCACGCGTTTATTTAGGGAAAAAAAAAACTTGACTTAGGTTGCGGTCTTCGCCCTGGACTGTTGGATATGGACTAAGTAACAATCCTCGCAAAAAAAAAAAAAAAAAAAAAAAAAAGATGGACTAAGTATCCTTCTAATATAGCCGTTCAGCCCCATTGAACATGGAGCATCTAGCTGCTTATATGCACCTGCTGCTGCGTTGTCCCGTCCTACTACTTGTGCTGCTCTGTGCAGTATCATCTGTGATTAGGTAGCTGTGTTGATGATCGGAGATTTATTGGAGGCTTTGCTGTTTTCCTCGGCGAGACAACCTGATCTCATGGAGAGTTACGGGGCTAAGGAATATTTTCCAGATGTGGCGGGTTATTAAAGGTTAAATATGTATAATATAATATAACTATCAACTATGCATAGCTACTCGAACCTCCATGCATACCTACTCTGCTGGGTTAGAGTTGCTAGTGCTAAATGCTTTGGCAAAAATTTATGACACAAGTAAGTATCATTATATTGATCGTAAAATAATCTTTTAATAATCATTTGTGTAGTGAGATGCATGTATTTATTTTGGGAACGAGAGAGGAGATAGGTTTGGAAATTGGAATGGGAGAGAGAGAGAGTGTGTTTTTGGATGGAGTTTTTACTGGACTCGCATTGCCTACTAACCGGACGGCCTGGCCCAATATCCAGCAATCCGTTACACACACATAGCAAGCCCATGGATGGAGTAGCCCATTAGTCCAGCATCCCCACTTGTCCCTGTCCCTCCCCACCGGCGGCCACTGGACGCCGCCGCACCGCACCTGGTCGACCGCCGGCGCCCGCGCCGCCCGCTTAATCCCACGCGCCCTCTACGTCTCCACTCTCCACAACTGTCTGTCTCCTACTCTCCTCATCCAGCGCAAGGGGCCGCCCGCCGGTATTGGCGACCGGAGATGGACGGGGAGGAGGAGAATGTCGGGCCGTTCCGCCGGACCAGCGCCCGCACGCGCCGGATGGCCACGCGCATGGCGTCCGCGCTCGCCAGCTCCGACAACCGCGCTCAGGTGACGACGGGATTTGACGGAGACTGACTGCTCCTGCGTTCCCCTCTCTTCCTCCTATTCCTGGCCGTTTCCCTCCTGTGGCGGTTTCCCCCTTTCCTCGACGAGTGTTTTTCCCCAACTTGACTGTGCTGAGCTTAGAATTGGATAGCTGCTCTCTCTACGTTGTCTCTCCTCATGTATTGTTGTGGTCAAAATGCTCCAGTTCTGTCTAGCAAATACTGTATAAAAGAATCATTTCAATTGTTATTTCTGTTTCTGTTAGAAGAATGATTGCCCATTTGGCCTCATTGAAAAGTACATGATTTTGGTGATACTAAGTATATGATCTAGAAAACATTTTAGGAAAAGAGTTCTATCCTGGGTTTGCAATGCATATTATGTGTCATGTGTGTTGTGGTGCCTGTGCCTTTCCCATGGCTCAAGCTAAAGGATTTGACTTTTTTGAGGTGTTAATCATTTCAGCGTCCATACATATTCAGATTTAGATTGGGACCATTTTGTGCTTATAGGTCGTTGATCAATCATTGTGTCTGAAATATATCCTCCTTGATGTTCTGCTGTCCCCTTATGGATACCTTCGCATCTGTAATGCAATGCAGGCTGCATTAGCTCGCCTTGAAGCTCTTGAGAGCGATAATGCTGGGGTTGAGGTGGTAGATCTTAATGACGATGAGTACGGATCCACAGATGAGGACGACCCTGGTCAGTTTCTTTCTCCTTTATTATCTTCATCATATAATAATGCCATGATGTGAAAAGGGATAAGATGGATACACTATGCACAAACTCAATGACAAAATGTTGCTCTTGTGTATGACATATTTTTTTATATTACTTGCAGTATCCAGTTTACAGAATAAGAAACACTTTTAAATTCCTTGACGTTGCAAAAGTTTCGAAAGTAAGATTAAAATTATCCTTGAAAGAAGGTATTTAAATCAGATGCTCGCTTCTATACATCTGGCATGAACAACAACGCAAATTATTTGTAAGGGGACTGTTATTCGCATCTGAAATGCCCCTAAAGCCAGTCATTTAGATATCTGTGAGGTTCACATGCTGCAGCTTGTCAACCCGTGTTATTAGCATCTTGAATTCCTCTAAAGTCAGTAATTTATATATCTTTGAACTCCACATGCTACAGCTTGTAAACTGCAAATGTTGGGTTCACAGTTTCTTTAAATGTTGCATTTGCATTACATACTTATATAGTCTATGGGTTGTGCATCTGTGGTTGTCCATCCAATGCACCCAATAATAACTTTAGTTCAATGATGTAAGCCATCGTTTATTTTCTGCTTTCCTTTATACAGTTCTCATGCAAAAAAAGCAGTCCAAGATTATGAAACGCAAGACAAGGCAAGGGAAAGCTTTGGGAGAAGAGGGCAGCAAGATCATTCATGGATGTCTTACAAGAAGTAAGCAACCTCGAGCCATAAGTTTCTTTTTGTCATGTTTATTTTTTTCAGTACAATACTGCAAAAATTCACTCTGGAACTGTGACAGGCAAATCTGGAATCTCTTCCTCCTCATGTCCCAACATATTTGAGGGCTGCTGTGGGTCCACCGAGTACCTCATCTCGACGGCACTACTGCTCAGTTTGTGGTAGTTCTGCAAACTACACATGCGTGAGGTGTGGAACAAGGTTCTGTTCTTGCCGCTGTCAAGTCATACACAATGATACGCGCTGCCTGAAATTTGTGGCTTGATCAACTGGATATACAAGCTACATTTGATGTATGTCCATTGTCAACTCCCCAACGATTGCTAATCTGTGGTTTGATCAGTAGGATATGATTGTTGTGTATGTTTTGTACTCTGTAAGTCTGTATGGTGGGGTAGGTAAGTGGGAGGAAACTGGTTGTATTAGATATGTGCAGAACTTTTAGGTTGTAGGCCAGCCACTTCTTCGTCACAAATATTATGTGAGTAGCTTTGTTTATGCTTAGCTTAACCTCATTTTCCATAATTTGCTATTTGTTGTGTCCTGAACTCATAATATTTTCATCGCCAGTGCCTTAGTGCCTCATTATGCCAATAAAGCGTCTTTTTGATACAAGGATATGCTAGCTTTGTATGTTTTGTACTCTGTAGAAAATCGTTTTCACAACAGTGCACTGCAGTTGCAAGTAGATCTCTTGTATGCCAAGTGTATGCGAGTAGCTGCAGTTCAGTAGAGCTGAAAGTAGCTCTTGGTTTCAGTATATCTGAATAGTAATTTTAAATTGTTTCTTGGCAAATGTGGACATATTCTGGTAGTAGATGTGAGTTGGTATGTAAATAACCCAATTAATTAGCATAAGGTAAACAAATGCCAAAGGCATATTACTGCAAATGCTGTGCTAATGCTTGGACCCATCTTGCAGAGTGCAGATATAAATAGCACATGGTGTGATCTAAATAATAAATAATATTGAAAATTTTCCTACTGTGAGTGCCTTTTTGATCTTTACTCCCTTACTGCTTCAGATATGAAAGCATCAAAAGTAATTTGCTGAATCAAATATAGACAACTAGACTGCTCGTCGATGTCCCGAGTAATTTGCCTATTCTGCTGTGCTTAGCTTATAGTATCATTAATATTATGTTGAGTATTGATGCCCTGAATCCTCTGAATAGTATAAAATGAAACATGTTCATAGTAAGTCATCAATATCATGGGAGATGGTACATGCTCCAAATAAATAGAAACTCTGCCAAAGAACAGCACATCACGTGAGCAGTAGTGCAGTGCCAACACTAAGCAAGGGCATATTGTGGATGATTATCACCAAGTGGCACAACAATGTCACCTCCCTTTAGAAAGATCGGTTATAACAGTCGCTGGACATGACATGACATGCTGATCGAGCATTTGATCTTGTACCAAACCAATGTTCAGCAAACTATTGGGTTCCAAGTCTGATGGGAGATGTGCATCCCTTTGCAGGTACTGCATGATGAGGTGCATGGAAGGCCTCGCATTAGGCAAGGGGTGTGAACAGAGCAATCCAAGCTGGAGGACCAGCTCTATCTCCTCCTTCACATGATCATCCAGTCTTGGATCGACAGCATTGGTTATGGATCCACCTTTCCATTCTTTAAGCACCCAGTCGCCCAGTGCAAGAGGCTCTCCATGATTGTTCACCCATATTGGCCGTTTCCCACATGCAACCTCCATCATCAACATGCCAAGGGCAAATACATCAGTTGCTTTGGTTGCCTTGCCAAGCCGAGCCAGCTCAGGAGCAATGTAGCCCCATGTTCCTGCCACATGTGTGGTCTGAGCATCAGCTCCATGATCATGGGACCTTGCAAGGCCGAAATCAGCCAACCTCGCATTCATCTCACTATCAAGCAGGACATTGCTTGTTTTGATGTCTCGGTGGATGACAACCTGCTCACACTCTTCATGGAGGTAGAAGATACCAGATGCGACGCATTTGAGGATGTGGAACCTTTGAGCCCAGCACAGATTGGTGACATTATGATCCTGAGAATGTAAGTGGAAATCAAGGCTTCCATTGGGCATGTAGTCGTACACCAAAAGGAGATGCTGCTTGTGCTGACAATACCCAAGCAGCTGAACAAGATTGCGGTGACGGAGACGACCAAGAATGATGATCTCGGCCATGAACTCCTTCATCCCTTGCTTGGACTCTGGTGATATGCGCTTAATGGCAACTGTTTGCTTAGAATGGTGAAGCAGTCCTTTGAAGACACTCCCAAAGCCCCCTTTACCCAGAAGCATCTTGTCCTTGAATCCATCAGTGGCAGCCAACAACTCTTTGTAGGTGAAGGATGGAGGCCCATACTCCCTTTCCCACTCCATTTCATTTCTTCTTGCTTCTAACCACCTCTTCTTATGGATCTTGAATAGAGTAGCAGAAACCACTATGGCGACTCCAAGAGTTGGTACAAGGGCTGCACATAATAGTACTATTGTCCTGTTGTTGCGTGTGCTTGGGCGAGCTCTAATTTGTGCTGCAAGATCTTGGATAGTCTTCAAAGATAGCGCTGAGTAGTTTAGCGCTGCAGCTTCTCCATTCAGCTTGAAGCTCCAACCCAAAATGTAATGCCTGCTACGAAGTGTGCCAGTCGCCGAGGAAAATCCAGCAAACACTGGCGTGGTTGGCAAAATTGTTGATAAATCATATACCTGTGATAGCAGTGGCCTGCTGGGTTTGGACTGATTGAGAGGCGCAATTGTGACATTCAACATGGTCTGCTTGCTGTCGTAGTCCACCCACACCTGCATCGGCTGTCCACTGATGAGGCTCAAGGGGAGGTACCCACCAGTAGAGGGATAGTAACCTGCTGTCCTAGAGGCAACTGATTTTAGGCTGTTTATGTCAATCCCTATGTGGTTGTCGTCAATGTCTTCGAACTCACTGCTCATTATGGTATCAAGCTCGATAGCAAGGAGATGATTCGTTGGGTTGCCATTATTCCTGGAATTGAGAAGACCAAGATACTGGGAAGGCAAGGCATCAGAGAAATCTTTGGTGGACCGAAGCACAAATGCCAGACCTGGGCTACTCCAGTCAGTGTAAGGCCCCATGATGGCGAAGATAAATGTTGTGGAGAAAGATGCCAGTGAGGAGCCATTTGAAACATCTGTGAAATTGAGAGGGTAGGGGTAGAAACCGTGACCTTTAACTTGGGGAAACCCGCTGGTTAGGCTTAAGAGGCCGTCGGAGATTAGAGCTTCACCATCAATGGTCAGATTGCTACCAGAGAAACCATCGTAGATGAACTCGCCCGTGATCAACAGCGGCTTCTCCAGTCTCAGCAGAGACTGATAGGAGGAGAAGCACGAGGATGAGGAGGTGCAGAAACTGAACAAGTAAGGAAGATGCATGGCCAGTGCTAGACGATCAAGGCAAGGCTGCTGCTGCTTCTTGCTCTAGCTTGATATAGATAGATGGGATTTATCGAATCACGTACTTGGGAACAATGAGACTAAGAGACAACTCGGTCTGCTCTACCAACGATCCAGTGAACTCAGTTCAATACTCTACTAGAAGGATTAGGGAGGTGAGGGAGACGTTCCCAGAAAAAAGGAGGTGGGTCAAGCTGTACTCAGTTTATTCCAGCACAGGCTGATGGCTGCAAATAGACCAAACGGTGTTTCCATGCTTAGTCAAAACAATGAAATGGTCATGTGGGCCCACTATACACCAACACATACTTGTTTTTCAATATAGTTGCTTGTTGCAATAATACTAGTATTGACTTTGACGGTATTTCGTTTCCCTGTGTGAGTTGATAATACCAGCACCTTTTCTTTGACTGTGTAGTTGCTAGAAGATGTTGGACTATCATTTCTGAAGTTAACGGTATTGGGGGTGACTTTTCTGTGATTGGTCAGTTTTGGCTTAGTCAAAAAAGACATGGCCTGTTAAGTATTACTACCTCTGCTGTCTTTTGGAGTATATGGAAACTCAGGAATGAGATTCTTTTTCAGAACTTAGGCTGGAGAAGTATGGTGGATATGGAGTATATGGAAACTCAGGAATGAGATTCTTTTTCAGAACTTAGGCTGGAGAAGTATGGTGGATATACTCCTCTTCAAGATACTTTTGTCTCTTGCAAAGCTGGGAGATCCTATGGCCGCCGGAGATGAAGGAAGCCCTGAGATGTTTTGTGAAGAAGATCAAGGAAGTAACCACGAAGACCTTCTGTTTGCTGGACTCCGGTGGGCGGTGGCTGAAGCTCCCCAGGAATGAAGCTTCGGTGCCTGTTGGCACGAGTAAACTTGACAAAGGATGGGCTGGCATTGCTGGGAGATTTTGGCGTGAAGCTCTGAAGTGGCGGCTTGTTGTCTCTCCGCCTCTCTTTTTGGTGAAGAAACGGCTTGATGATTGGCTCTGGTGCCTGTCTTTGGTTGGCTGATTGTAGTTCTATCTTCTTTTTACGTCTTGCTTGATCTATTAGGCGGACTTAAACATAATCTCTAAGCAATAACCTTTATTCTCTGATGAGACACACTCCCTTTGCCAGTCAATAAATCAATTTCTAGAGTTGTTAAGTCAATTTTTTTTTAATGTTGAACCGAATTTATAGAAAAGATACAAGTATTTGCAATACCAAATGTGATAAAAATAAAGTTTATATTATATCGAAGTTTTGTTTTCGGTTGCAACTCATGGGTACAATGCTAGTATAATAGACATGTACCAGGTCAAGATTATTGTCTCCTCTAAAATAAACGGCGTGCTTTCCTGTGGAGCGTGATTGAGTGCTTTCCAGTGACTGTTATATATTCTATAATAAGCAGAGAACATTCTTGTATTAAGGGTCCTCAGAAGGGGAGGATTAATTCTACCAACTACAATGTCATTTGTCGTCTCAGTAATAATGACTATTGTTCCAAAGGTTCTTACCGTGTTCCTAAAGGGAAGTCAATTGTACCGCAAAAAGAACATGTTGTAACACTCAAAGGCATACACCACACCAACCAACCCGACAACCTAGCCTTTAAGTTAGCAACAACCGAAGTCATTCCACCAAAATTAGGTTGTATATGGTTTGTGGAATCACCACATGCTTCATGAGGTGGCCCATCATTAGTTTACTTCCATGTATTTGGTGGAATCTATCAATTCCTCTTGCATATACTCGTTATTAGCTTGTGAGAAATTAGGCGGTGATGAATCAACACATTCCATTTCACAAAGCAAACAAAAAAAAAAATAAAGAGTCAATAGATGATTAGCCAACCTCATTCCTCAAACCAAACATACCCAAGAGTTCGTAGATGATGAGCCACCTCATCCAAAAAAGATGGATGAAGTGATTCTTCATCAAATTCAAACATCCTATAAATAAATGCTTCTCAAACAAACAAAAAAACTGAAGTACGATCTTTGACTTCGGTGACGGAGTTGACTATGAACCTACCGTGGGCCCTACACGATGCCCCCAATCTCTCCCGTTCTTCCGCCGTAGCGTAGTTTCACCGCGCGCTTGGTCGGGGCTCGGGGCGTGCGGTTCCCCGCCACCGCCATACGCCATGGGCCGCGCTCGTTGCCGCGCAGGACGGGATCCATCCCTCGGCGTCGGGACTGATGCGAACCGCCGCCGCCGCCCGGCTCGCTCAGTCACGGTGCCACCGCTCGATTCGCTCCACCGCAACACGACCTGGCAGGTGGGGGCTACTTTCATTGTTTATTTCACAAAGAGTTGACTCTGGAATCTTCCGTTCAGTGCTACAGATTTTTTTTCATTTCGTCAGCTCCTCTGGACCCCGTCCAGAGTTGACATTGCTTCGTTCCCCATCGTCCTCTCAATCGTGGGAGCGCAGCAGGGCGGCGGCGGTAGCTTTCAACCGAATCAAGCAACAGGGCAGCAGAATCCAGCCGGCGTTGTGCAGGCGTTCAGCGTCACAACTCGATCTCAAGCACACACAAAAAAAGTGGGAAATCAAGTTTTCGGCTGCCCAAACAGGTTCGTGGCACTCACTAAAAGCCAAGAGCAGTCATAAGTTGGCGTGGTTATTTATGATTTAATTTCTCATGTTTTGCGCAGGAAATTCCTTCTCCGCAGCTTTGTATTCAGTTTACTCATGTGTATTTCGTCTGGGGTCTTTTAATGAATATATAGTGCAGAAAGAGGGATTCGAAATGGAATCATGTTTCTCCATTCCAATCAAAATGAAGCTGCAGTAGAAAAGCCGCAGTTACTGACGGTCCCAAGTCCCATGATTCCTGTTTTGATGACTTTATATACCGATGCTAAAAAAGGCTCTAATCCAGGTATGCATACTGCTGGGACACCCCGATCCAAACATGTGTTGTATATGTTACAAGTGCAGATTATTCAGTTGATTTTCTTTCTTGGTAAAGATTTAGAATTATTCAGTTGTTGAATCAGTGCCTCACCAATCTTTCTGCAGGATGCTTCGATTGGCATATATACATGTGAATATGTCTCACATAGATATTAATTCATGATTATTGCTCGGTGCTTGCTGTTCTGTGACGAGGATATATATACACCGCGCTAGCTAGGCAAATCGATGGAGATCGTGACTTGAGCACCCTACTCCCCAAGCTTGCCGTGCTTCTGACCAGCAAATACAATCTGCAAAACAAAGTGAGGGACGATATCACGTTCCTCAAAGCCGAGCTGGAGAGCATGCAACCTGCCCTGGAAAGGGTTTCAGAGGCTCCAATAACAGATAAGCAGATTATGATATGGGCAAGACAAGTGAGAGAACTGTCATATGACATCGAAGACAGCATCGACAAATTCATGGTACACATTGAGGGTGACCCATCAGCAAAGCCACGTGGATTTGGGGGGTTCATTCATAAGAGTTTTAAGTTGTTGACAACAGCCAAGCTTCACCATACTATTGCCTCAGAAATCACAGGCACCAAAGAGCTTGTCCATGAGGTGGCTTCGAGGCGTGAAAGATACAATATTGACACTGCCTCTTTTGTCTGACCAGAAAACACAACAATTGACCCTCAGCTGACGGGTATTTACGAAAGGACTTCGAAACTTGTTGGCATCAGTGGCCCACAGGAAGAGTTGAAGGAGTTGGTAATGGAGCCAGAAGGCACGTTGAATCACCACCTAAAAGTGGTCTCTGTTGTTGGACCTGGTGGTTTCGGAAAGACAACACTCGCCAATATCATGTATCAACAGCTTAGAGAGCAGTTTAAGTGTCATGCTTTTGTATCAGTGTCTCTTAATCCTGATTTAAAAAGGATTCTGTGCAGCATTCTGCGCCAAGTTACTGAAAATCTTTATTCCAACACTGAAGCATGGCCTGTTGAAGAAATTATTAACAATATAAGACTACATCTCGAGGACAAGAGGTACACAAGCCAACAAATGCTTACCTTAAGTTGCCCCAACCCATGCTTCTACAATCCAATTTTCTTTGTTCTGTACTCAAGAACGATGAAATATTCGGTACATAGTAAGATATATATAAAAAAATTTGGTACAGTAAACAAGTTAGCCGAACAGAATAGGTATATATCCATGTTAATTAATACTATTTTAAAGATAAAATATATCTTGGATGGAAATGTCAAGTTAAGAGTACATCTATTTAGGCCAGTCCAAAGTTTGTTTAGTCCAGTCTTCAAATTAAACCACGTGATTCATGGAGATTTTAGTTTCCGTACTTCAAGCCCATGTTTTACTGTATTATAATCTATACTCTGATTTGGTCCTGTGTTAATGCTTGTATGATCTGTTAGAGAATAGACTCTCTGTATTTCTCCAAACCCTAGAAGGGGGCAATATAGTTGCTGTACATGGGCCTCATGAGCCTTTACACATATACACTAACACCCCCGCAGCTCGAACTACCGGCGCAAATGAGATCAAGATCGACATGAAAGAAATCAACACACAGGGGTTTCGCAGCCCACAACTAGCCACCGGGCGACGCTGAGGCCGGATCGAACTCGAGAAGGTCGATGAGGGCGCACCCTTGGTGAAGATGTCAACCGAGGTGGTCGGTACATGGAGGACCCGAACGGCGCCGATGGCAACCAGGTCACGGACAAAGTGCAAGTCGATCTCCACATGCTTCGTCCGCGATGCTGAACGGGGTTGGTGGAGAGGTAGACGGCGCCGACATTGTCACATGAGACAAGTGTGGTCTTTGTCGGCGGGTTGTGAAGCTCACCCAAGAGATGACGAAGCCAGAGGCCTCCGCCACACCGTTAGCAACAGCCCGGCATCCGCCTCGCACCGGAGCGGGAGACAACCGTCCGCGCTTGATGACCAGAGACGAGGTTTCCGCCAAGGAAGACGGCATACCCGCAGGTAGAGCGGCGAGTGTCCGGACAGCCGCCCAGGGCCGTCAAGTAGACGACAAGCTCAGTGGAGGGAGACCGTGGAGCATCAAAGCCGAGTCAACAGCGAAGCCACGAACATAGCGGAGAAGGCGCTTCATCGCAGCAAGATGGGGTGCCCGGGGGATCATGCATGTGAAGACAGATTCGCTGAACGGCGTGACGCGATGTCGCCCGGTGAAGGTGAGGTACCGCAAGGCACCACCCAAACTCCGGAAGGCGAGGGATCCGCCACGGGTCACCTCCATCGCCAGAGAGCTTCCCTCGAGTATCAACCGGAGTAGCACAGGTGACACGCCGTCATCTCAGCCCGCCGAGAATATCCAGAGCATACCGTCGCCGGGTGCGTAAACAACCCCGGGCGCCGAGGCTCCACAAAGGACCCCCGTGAAGTGGTGAAGGGGACCGAGATCCTTCATGGCAAACTCGTGCAGCAGGCCGATATGACACGCCGAAGGAGCCGCGGGCCGGAGGTCGTGAGGACAATGTCATCAACATATAGCAGCAGGCAAGCGCCTCACGCCATGGCGATAGACGAACGTAGAAGTGTCGGACTTGGCCTCTCGGAACCCCAAAGTGAGAAGGAAGGTGGCAAACCGGGAGTACCAAGCACGGGAGAGCCCGCCCGCACCATATAGTGACTTGTTGAGTCGGCAAACTGCATCGGGCCGACCGGGTCGACAAACCCTACCGGGCCGATCGCGAAGAAACCGTCGGCACAAGGTGCCATGTAGGAATGCATTCTTGACATCCAACCGATGCAATCGCCAAGAGCGAGAGAGAGCAAGTGAAAGGACCGCGGCGCGACCGTAGCAGTGCTTGACCACCGGACCGAAAGTCTCATCATAATCAACCCCGGGCGCCGGGTGAAGCCTCCGAGGACCTGGGGCCGAGCCTTGTACCGCCTGCACTCCCATCACTCGACGCTTGCGCCCATATCCACTTGCTCGGTGGACCACATTGCCACCGGTAAGACGCGCACAAGGTCCCACGCCCGTTGGCAAGAAGAGCCTCATGCCTCTCTTCCATCGCGCGCCACCGCTTAGGATCCGCCAAGGCAAAGACGATGTAGGAAGGAAGCGGAGACCGGCGGATCGCTTCGTGGCGGTCGAGGGCCGAGACGGAGAACCCGCCGCATGGCGAGTCACCACGGTGAGTGTGACGGGGTCTCACAGACGCATTCGCTGGTGGTAGACCGCCGGTAGCCACCTGACCTGCTGCGGGTGGGAGGTGGTGGTGGAGGAGCCGAGCCTGCCCGAGGCACCGAGCCGGGCGCGCCGACGAACGTGACACCGCCGGGGCCGCCACGCCGTCCCCCCGGCAAGGGGGCATGACACGGGCGCCGCCGCGCGGCGCAAATAGGGACGCCGGGCCGCGCTTACGCAGCAGGGACGCCGGGCCGCCCGTGGCGTGACCAGAGGCGCCGCCGCTGCGGTGGCGCAGCAGAGTTCGGCCGCCGCGTGGTAGGCAGAGACTTCCCGGCCGCGCATGGCGCGGTGCGTAGGTTCCGGCCGCTGGCGCAGCGTGGGAGCCCGTACCAGAAAGAGGCCGTATAGAATCGGTGGCCGAACCACCGGTCAAGAAACAGGGACTCAAACTCGGCAGGTGGAAGGTGTGGAAGAAGAGGAGTAGGGGGAAATCCGACTCGCCGAAGACAACGTGCCGAGAGGAGAACTCGGTGGGAGGAAAGGTCGTGAGCAGCGTACCCCTTATGGTCAAGGGAGTAGCCAAGGAACACACACCGCAGTCGAGCCGGGCGCCAACTTGTGAGGAGCAAGGGCGACAAGCTGTTTGGGTAATGCACACCTGAAGACACGGAGGTGATCGTAGGTGGGAGGGGAACCGAAAAGAGCGTGGTGTGGAGTGGGCGCAGGCAAGCCGTGGAAGGAAGGCGGCCGAGCGGTGGGTGGCGGTGTGGGGAGGCTCTCACCCGTGCCGGGGCGAGGAGGCCTGAATAAGAAGAGTGCGATGATATCGTTTCGTGGTGCGGATCATCCGCCCAGCCTTGCCGCTCGGGAAGAAGTATACGGACAAGACATGCGCAGATGAACACCACGAGAGAGGAAGAAAAGAACGAGGGCGCTTTGTTATCGAACTCACGCCCGTTGTCGCACCGGACGGCCTTGATGGTGAGACCGAACCGAGTGGACACCCGTGCAAAGAAGTGGAGGAGTGTGGAAAACGCCCCGCACTTAGCACGCAACGGAAAAGTCCAAGAGTAATGGGAGAAATCATCCACCAACACCGATAATATTTGAGCCCGTAAATGCTCGGTACGCAGGAGGTCCACAAATCACAAAGCAGGCTAAGATCAAAGGCATGCGTAGCACGCCGAAGAAGAAGAAGAAAAAGGTAGTCTAACATGACGACCGAAATGACACGCATGACAAAGATGCTCGCATGAGTACGAGTACAAGAGATGTCCGCACTACGACCGAAGCCGAGCCAAAACGCCACGGCCGGATGACCGAAATGGCGGTGCCGGGATGGTAGAAGACGGCGCCACGGCAAGAGCAGCAGCAGAAGACGGAAGGCGAAGAGTGTAAAAGGGGTCCCGTGCTCACATCGAGGAGTGGTCGCCGGAAGCCAAATCCTTCACAAGAAGACCGTATGTGTCAAATTCGACAGAACAAGAGTTATCGCCAGTGAACCGACGAATAGAAAGAAGATTGTGGACCATCTGAGGAGCAACAAGAACATTCGAAAGACGAAAATGACCAAAAAGCGAACCCACCGAGGTGACCGAAGATGAAGAACCATTCCCACCATAATAGAAGAAGGGCAAGAGGGGTGGGAGGGCGAAGAGTCGAGAGTATACCAAAGATCCGGAGTGGTGTGGGGAGGAAGCCCCGTGAGTCGAATCCACCTCCGGTGTCAGCCCCATGGTGCCGAAGGAGTGAGCGAAGCTCCGCCGATTCCACCCCCCGCCAGACGGGCTAGGTGGGAGGAGGAGCCTGTGTCGGGCATCGGAGTACATGGCCGCCGCCGAGTGGAGGTCGAGTGTTCCCGGCCGCCGCCCGGGAACGGCCACATGGAGATGCGCCCCGCCCATGGGTTGGTGAAGGAGGGAACCGAAGTGGAGCAAGCGGGAGTGGGTCCGCCACGACCGTCCAGCCTCCGCCCGCCGGAACCCCTCGCCCAAAGACCACCACCACCACGGCCACCCCGGTCAGCGATGATGACCACCGCGTTACCTCCACCCCCCGCTTGGCCCGGAGGAGGCGGGGCAGCGACGAGTACGGAGGTAGAGGACGCAGCGCCGGGGTAGGAACGGGTGGTGCAGCTGGGCGGTGCGGCGCCCGTGGTGAGCTCCTCAAGCGCCGAGGTCGTCCCTGGACCCGCAGAAGGTGGGGAACGGCGTCCGACGGGTGATCCAAGTCTTCGTGCGCGCGAACCGCCGCTGAGGCCACGCAGGAGGTTGAGCACCGTGACGCGATCGCCCACCGTACCTAATCACGAAGAGCGCCTTGATCTTCATCTCGCCGCAAAGAGTCGCCAGCGCAGAGGTCCCCCGGACGAAAGGCGCGGAAGTCGGCCTCGAGCCGAGAGCCCGCCTCGTGGTTGCCGGGTGAAGTGGCCTTCGATGGCGCCGCCAAAGGCGCGCAAGACCGGCACCGTGGAGCTCCGGACGGTGTCCCGGAGATCGAGGGAGATGGTCCCAACGATCCAGAGGAGGACGAGACGCCGCCGAGGCGCCGCCACGCCGCATCCCCGCCGCTAAGGGTGTGTCGGGCGACGCGGTCGCCGATTGCGTGAAGGGCGGCGCGAGGAGCATCTGTCGCGCCAACGAGCGAGGAGGTGTGCGGGAGTCGAAAGCACGAATTTAGGACCGTGTTCTTGACATGCGTGACAATCGACGGCCCGGAGGTGGAGGTAGGCGACCATGGATCGGCCGGGTCGACGCCAAGAGAGGACACCGGAGGAGGTGGTGCCCGCCGAAAGGAAGAAGTGGCGCCGTGCTCGGGCCGAAGGGGGTGGGGAGCTGCTGAACTAAGCACGGCGCCCCCGCCCGCCCACCCGGGCGAGCAAGAGCGCCGGGCGGCAAAGGCGTTTCGCGGCTCCCAAGTAAGGGCCGCAGCACCTAACACGGTCCCGGGCCCTGGCCTTGAGCTTGGCGTACGGCGGGCACGCGGCGAGGTCCGCATCCACCCCGGAGTCGCCGGCTACGGTCTTGCCGCTGGGACAGCCACCGCAAGAGAGGTGCGCCCCGGCGGGCATGCCGAGAGCGTGGGGGCGAGTGGGCGGGTCGGGGCGGTGGCGGCCGGTAGGACCGACCCTCGTGGACGGCAAGGGAGGGGAGCTCGCGATCCACGACCACAGCCTCGGGCGCCACCCCTCGCGCCTCGGGCGGGCGTGAGCTAACTTCCGCCAGCGCCGCTGCTGCCATTAGCCGCCGCAGCCGGGCGGGCGGCGGCAGAAGCACCGCTGGGCGTCGGGTGACGATGTAAGCGTTTCCGTGTCCGCACCCGAAGATGAAGAGGAAGGGTCGCCACCTACCGAGGATGGGAGCCTGCGTTCGCGGACGAGGCAACGGCCGCGCAAAGCAGGCAGCCCGCACTGCGTCTCGCGCTCGGGCGCCCAACCGCTTAGGGTCCGGCTACCGCGCCGCGCGCTCGCGCTCGGGTTTCCGACCGCGCCAGGGCCGAAGACGGCGCCGCCCGGGCGCCGCCGCCGGGCGTGTGTCCGGAAGCCAGACTGCACGCCAAGACGGCCCTCGCGCCCGAGGCTGCAAAGACCGGCCGGCACCCACGCCCGCGCCGGGCCGGGGACCGGCGCCGCGCCACTGAAACGCAGGGCGCTGCCGCGGCTCCCAGCGCTTCGGCATAGGATAGGAAGGGAAGGAGGAGAGGAGAGGAAGGGAGGCACCGCCGAGGCGGCGGCGCTGGTGGCCGGCCGGCCATGGGGAGTGCCGGCGGCTGGGAGGAAAGGGAGAGGAAAAAATTGCCTAGCTTGATACCATGTTAGAGAATAGACTCTCAGATTCCTCCAAACCCTAGAAGGGGGCAATATAGTTGTGCCGACATGGGCCTCATGGGCCTAGCCTCATGGGCCTTTACACATATACACTAACATGATCAACATCTTTTTCATATATGCACACATATTTTAAGTCTGGATTTCTGAATGATTATTCACTATTCTGCTTTGATTTTTGGATTGTAAATTCACATCAAATCTATCTTTATTTTTTTGCCTTGTCTTCACTGGACTTTTTCAATGGTGACCTTGGTACTCACTAAACAATTATCAAGTTGTACTTTTGTTTGGATTTGTTATTACTTGTAATTCTGATTGATAAACTATCTGTTTATTTTAGTATTATGCCATTTCTCATGTGAAGCATCGCCACTTTCAGATATGGTTCTTGTCTATTTATTTACTACTGGTAAAGATTACATCGTAAAATATGGAAAATAATTTTGTTGTGCTCATTTATTATTTTGTATCAAAGCATCCAAATTTCTCCTGATTAGTTGGTAATATTTCCATTTACGTGTATACTTTGTTAATGTTTCCTTACAAAACAACAGGTACATTATTATACTTGATGATATATGGGACAAATCAGCTTGGGATCTTATCAAGTGTGCATTAGTTGACAACAACTGCGGCAGTAGAATAATTACGACGAGCCGTGTACATGATGTTGCTGTCTCGTGCTGCTCAGAAGTTGATGGTTGTATCTATAAACTAAAACATCTTTCTCATGATGACTCAAAGAAGTTGTTCTACAGAAGAATATTTGGATCTGAAGATAGTTGTTTCTTAGAACTGAAGGAAATGTCAGAGAAAATTTTAAGGAAGTGTGGTGGAGTACCATTAGCCATCAACACTATAGCTAGCTTATTGGCAAGTAAGCGAAAACATATAAATGAATGGTCCAGTGTGCACAATTCTATAGGTTCTGGCCTTGTGAAAGAAAAACTAGTGTGGAAAATATGAGGAAGATATTATCAATTAGTTATTACAGCTTACCTTCCAATCTAAAAGCTTGCTTATTGTACTTAAGTATATTTCCAGAGGATTACACCATATCAAGAGATCAGTTGATCCACAGATGGATATCTGAAGGCTCTATTCCTGGAGAAGATGTGATTACTTTATATGAACATGGAGAAAATTATTTCAATGAGCTCATTAACAGAAGCCTGATAGAACCAGAATATGTTGACAGTCATGGCAGGGTGCTAGATTGCCATGTACATGATATGATACTTGATCTCATCACATCTTTGTCATATGATGAAAATTTTGTCACTGCATTACACAGTCAACAATCCAAATATCTGCCAAACAAAATTCATCGTTTATCCTTCCAAAGCACAGCAGATGGACTTGCCACACTGAAGACAATGAACTTGTCTCATTTGAGGTCACTTATCCTCTTTCCTGGGGCTACCAACTTGTTGCCACCTCTTTGGAGCTTCCATCTTCTGCGTGTACTAGATTTTGAAGGCTGCCATGACTTAGATTGTAATTAAATCGATGGTCTTGTGAATTTATTTCATTTGAGGTGCTTGGTATTGAAGGATACAAATATTTCAAACCTTCCAAAAACAAATTGGGAAACTTGGTTGGTTACAGAAACTGGACTTAAGGAACACTGGTATAAGTGTACTTCCATCAGCAGTTGTTCAGTTAACAAAACTAGTGAGCCTACATATTGATAGATCAGTGAAGCTACCGGTTGGGTTTGGGGGCATGAAATCTCTACAAGCGCTGACATATATTGGTGTCAGCATGTCCCCAAAGTTCGTAAAAGAGTTAGGAAAATTGACTGAACTAAGGATTCTCCACATTTCACTGAGTGGTACAAGACAAATGAATTACGAGAAATCTTTACTAGATTCTTTGTGCAAGCTGGAAAAACTCCATGAATTGTTAATTTTAGGTGGACAATTGTCGAGATTGCCAAGGTGGATCAGTTCCTCACTATTATGCATCCGCACATTAGACATGAAGCTCAATACATTAGCCCTGGAGGATTTAAAAATCTTGGGGCCATAGTGTGTCTGCTTGATCTCTGTCTTATGGTGCTAAATGATGAAACAGAAAGATTGGTTGTTGGTGTTGACCGTGGAGAGTTCCAGTGTCTAGTTCGGCTTTTGTTTGTCAGCAATGCAATAAGGATAATATTTTCAAAGCAAGCTATGCCAAGGCTCGAGAACCTTGAGCTTGCCTTTAGAGTTCAAGAGAGTAATGATTTTGATATTGGCTTGGAAAACCTCTCTTCACTTAAGCATGCTACCATAAGAATCAATTGTTGGGGTTCCAGTGTTGATGAGGTGGAATGTGGTAATGCTGCTATTGAGAGGGCAATGTTCTTGAATCCCAATCATCCCAAGCTTGATGTAATCAGGCATTTTTACAATGAGATGATAGATGATGAGATAATAAGTGTCCATGATGACATGAATGAAATAGAAGAAGAGGTAATTTTATTTACTTATACTGCAACATAGAGGTATTGGTATGTAGTGATGCCTAGTGTGTTTGCATATAGTTTCGGAGGGGGTTCTTTTGTTATATTAATGAGATGTCTTCCCAAGAATCACTATTAGACACTTGACACTATTATTTCATTTGTGAAAAATGCGCTTCTAGGCGTGATCACAAAAAAAAAAAAAAAAAAAAAAAAAAAAAATCATATGGTTTTGGTAATTTGGTTCAACTTGGATCTTTATATATGCAGATTTTGGCAGACAAGATGGGCCCTTGGGGGTGGAAATGGTGGGGTTGCTTGGGACATTAAGGTTGCTTCCTGTCATTTGGAAAGTGTGACGATTTGTAGTGGTACTCCCTGTTTTTATTTAGGCGCTAGGCGGATTCTAGGCGGGGACCCGGAGCCTAGAGCCTAGTCGGGATTAAAAGCTTTTGTAGGCGTTCCTAAGCGTTTTTCTAGGCGGTGGCTAATACATGCTTTTATACTTAACAAAAGAGCTAATATATGCTATTTATACTTAATAAAAGAAAATAAATAGGAGATAAGTGCTCAATGTTGGGGAGAAAAGAGGAGAAGAAGGCCCATTTAATGCCCCAAGCCCACCAACACCTTATTCTCTCCCTTCCACCTCTGTTTTTCTCTCTCGAACGAACCATCTCCCAAACTCCTCTTGCTCCGTCCCGACCCCGACGCCGCTGCCTCCTTCACGCCCGCCACGCCGCTCCTTCCCCTCGTCGCCCGCCGCCTCCCTTCCCCCACTCAGATCCGCGCCGCCCGACACCCCACTCCACTCCGCCCCGCCTCGCCCCGCCGCCGCCCGCCCACCTGCCGCCACCACTGACCCAGCCCGCCTAGGGTTCCGCCCCCACCCCCCCCTAGGCGAGGCGGGGACCCTCCGCTGAGCGCTTAAGCGCCTAGGCGCCAGCCTAGGGCGCCGCCTAGCGGAACAGGGGTGGTACTATTATAGATGCAATTTTGTTTTCTTACCGTGATGGAAATGGGAGGCAGCACACAACTCAATACTGGGGCGGCACTGGTGGCAGTGCTTATACGGTGAATTTGTTACTAGTCTCTGCAAGACAATGATGGTGCATTTCCGTTCTTCTTTAATTTCTATGTAGTCCAGTACAGCGCAAGCCGGTGATCTCCAGCATGAACTGTATACAGTTCTCTCGCAGGTGATACATCAGATTAATTTCTCCATTTCTCTTGCAGATTCGTCTTTGGGGCTACTGAATTTCTCAGGGGAAGTGTCTGGAACAGTCGGGCCATTCTTTTCGATACCTAGCGCTGTAACATCACTTAGGTTAGTGTCCAATTTACGCAGGTATGGGCCTTTTGGAGTGCCGCTGGGAACTCCATTCTGCAGTAAGGTCAAGGAAAACAACAGCATTGTTGGTTTCTTTGGGCGGTCAGGGGGCGTACCTTCATGCACTTGGTGTGTACGTTCGTCCTGTGTGACTCAGCTACTGCTACATCTGATCGTACTCGGAAAGTGAGTCATCCGATTCTGGCGAAGTGTTCCTTCGGCCTTCGTATAGTTGATCTTGTGTCAAGAACTCAGTATTAAGCTTGCTTTTCAGATTTCAGATTCCAGATCGTCTTCTTGTCTTCTTCTATGTCCTTTTTAGAGTGTCAATCTTCGTATGCAGTACGTGTTTCTCTGATCTACCAGCCTTCTCTATTTGTCTAATTAACAAACTTCAACGGATGTGCTTAGGTAACAACTTTCTGTAATCTGTAGCAAATTATAATACTCAATAATTTAAATCACTATTTTTAAAGAATGAAACAATTAATCAGTTAAAATAATCAGGGAAAAAAAGAAAATCCCATCCATATCAATAATTAGAATAATCAAGAAAAAAAAAAACAAGTGAAAGCATGTAGTATTCTGGATCACTTGAATACGTTTTTTTTGGTACTTTACAAGTATCATTATCATGACCCATGTACTATCATCATCTACTAGAATTTGTGTGCCACACTATGAATGAAAGAAACAGAAACTACGAGAAGGCAGCCTCCTAACCAGACGGCCTGGCCCAATATCCGGCTAGCCCAGTAGCCTAAACATCTGGAAGCCCATGGAAAAGCCCAACGTTCGAGTAGCCCAAACATCTGAAAGCCCATGAGAAGATAAGGAAGGAAAGCCGATGCTGAAAGCCTAGCATTAGCAAACATCACCCGCCGCCGGCCGACGCCGCTCACCAGTCACCGTCGGCGCCGCCTGCTCAATCCCACGCCTCTGCGGGCTCCACACCTGCCGGCTCATCGACGGCAAGGGCCAACAGTCGCTGCCCGCTGCTTCTGGCGACCGGAGATGGACGGGGAGGAGCAGAACGTCGGGCCGTTCCGCCGGACCAGCCCCGCACGGCCACACGAATGGCGTCCGCGCTCGCCAGCTCTGACAATCGTGCCCAGGTAACGAGGGGATCCGACTGAATGAATGCTCGTCCTGCTTCCTCTCTTCCTTCTATTTATTCCTAGCTGTTTCCCTCTTGTTCAGAAATTATTCCCCTTTCCATGCCAAGTTATCCATATCTGTAATGTAATGCCATGCAGGGGCTCCCTTGAATATGCAAGCTACATTTGTGGCTTGACCAACTGGATATGCAAGCTACATTTGATGTATGTCCACTCCCTAATGATTCTTCTGTGCTTTGATCAGTAGGATAAGCTTGCTGTGTATGTTTTATACTCTGTATGATGGGGTAGGTTAAGTGGTAGGAAACTGGTTTTGTTTGCTATGTGCAGCAGTTGAAATTGCAGGTCATAGGCCAGCCACTTTATTGTCAGAAATGTTATGGTGTACAAAGCTGCGTTTATGAGCTTAGCCTGATTTGCCATAATTTGTTATTGTTTTTTCCTGAACTCATAATTTCTATAATCGCCACCGACTTTTTGTATTCGAGCAGCTGCAGTAGAGCTGAAAGGTGCTCTTTGTATCATTATATCTGAATACTAATTTGACGTTTTTTATTGGTGAATCAAATGTGCACAAGTGTATTCTGGTAGTATATTGAATTGGTATGTAGACACCCCAGTTAATTATTAGCGTAAGATAAACAAATGCCAAAGACATATTATTGCAAATGCTATGCTAATGCTTGGACCCATCTAGCAGAGTGGCTGATATTATAGCACATGTTATGATCCTAATAATATAATATTGAAAGTTTTCCTAATATAAATTTCTTTTTCAGCCTGCTTCAAATATGAGCACATTGTAATAGCATAAAAGTAAGTTGCTAAATCAAATGTAGACAACTAGTCTGCTAACAAATGGAGGTTCTTAGCTGACATGAGTAGTCATCAGATATTCAACCAAAATTTTACAACATCTGAAAGGTAAACATGCTCGTTTACAATAGTCTGTACCTTCTTATGCTACACACAGCTAATTAGTACCATTAATATTACATTCAGTATATTGATGCCCTCAATGCTAGCTGAATAATCTCAAATGAAACATAAGTTGTACATGCTCCATAATTCACTGAAACTCCACCAGAGTAGCACATCGCATTAGCAGTTGTGCAGTACCAACAATAAGCAAAAAGCACATGGTAGATGATTATTACCCACTGGCACAGCAACGCCACCTGCCTTGTGAAAGATCAGTTATAACAGTTGCTGGACATGACATGGCATGCTCATCGTGCATTTCATCTTGAACCAAATCATTGTTCAACAAACCATTGGGATTCAAATCTGATGGGAGATGTGTATCCTTTGTAGGTACTGCATGACCAAGCGCATGCAAGGCCTCGTGATTTGGTGAGGGGTGTGAACAGAGCAAGCCAAGCTTCAGGACCAACTCTACCTCCTCCTCCACATAATCATCTAGTCTTGGATCAACAGCGGTGGTAATGGAACCACCTTGCCATGCCGCAAGCACCCAGTCGCCCAGTGCAATGGGCTCCCCATTGTCTGTGTTCATCCAAATTGGTCGCCTTCCACAGGCAACCTCCATCATCAGCACACCAAAGGCAAACATGTCAGTTGCTTTGGTTGCCTTACCAAGCCGAGCCAGTTCAGGGCAATGTAGCCCCATGTACCTGCCACATGTGTGGTGTGAGCATCAGCTCCATGATCATGGGACCTTGCGAGGGCCGAAATCACCCAACCTTGCATTCATCTCACTGTCAAGAAGGACATTGCTGGTCTTGATGTCTCGTGGATGACTACCTGCTCCCAATCCTCATGGAGGTAGAAGAGACCAGACGCAATACCTTTGATGATGTGGAACCTTTGAGCCCAGAATAGATTGGTAGTGTTCTGCTGATGAGTATGCAAGAGGCAGTCGAGGCTTCCATTGGGCATATAGTCATAAACCAAAAGTTGTTGCTTGTGCCGACAATACCCAAGCAGTTGAACAAGATTGCGGTGTTGGAGGTGACCAAGGATGATGATCTCTGCCATGAATTCCTTCATCCCTTGCTTTGACTCTGGTGACACCTGCTTAATAGCAACTGTCTGCTTGGAATGGGTAAGCAGGCCTTTGAAGACACTCCCAAAGCCTCCTTTACCAAGGAGCATATGGTCCTTGAACCCATTGGTGGCAGCAAACAGATCTTTGTAGGTGAAGGATGGAGGCCCATAGTCCTTCTCCCAGTCTAGTTCATTTTTTCTTGCTTTTAATCGCCGCTTCATATGGACCTTAACAATAACAGCAAAAGCAAGTATGAAAATTGCCACAGTTGGCAAGAGAACTGTGCAGATTATTGTCTTGTACCCGTGGGGGCGGCGGACACCAATTTGTTGTGCCTCTCCTTGGATAGTTTTGAGAGACAAGGCAGAGTAGTTAAGTGCTGCAGCTTCTCCATTGAGCTTGAAGCTCCAACCAATGATGTAATGCTTGCTGTTAAATCTACCACTCGCTGAGGAAAACCCAGCATACACTGCCGTGGTTGGCAAAATAGAGGAAAGTTTGCATGGAACCGAGAGCAATGGCCTGCTAGGTTTGGTAGACATGGAGTGGTAAGGCGCTATGGTGACATTTAGTATCATGTGCTTGCTGTCATAGTCCACCCACACCTGCATCGGTTTTGTACTGATGAGGCTCAACGGATTGAACTCACCGTCAGGGGTATAGTAGCCTGCAGTATGGGAGGCAATGGATACCAAGCTGTTGACATCAGTTCCAATGTGGTTGGAGTCGAGGTCATCGAACTCTTCGTCTTTTGCAGTATCAAGCTCAATGGCAAGAAGATGGTGTGACGTGTTACTCCATGTATTAAGGAGGCCAAGGAATTTGCCAGGCAAGGCAGTAAATAGCTCCTTGGTGGAAGAAAGCACAAAGGCAAGACCATGACCATGGCCACCCGACAAGAAGTCACTGTGCTGCGGGACGATGGCGAAGACAAACGTTGTGGAGAAGGATGGAACAGAAGAGCCATTCAGGAGGATGTCACTTTTGAAATTGAGAGGGTAAGTGTAGAAAGCATGACCTTCCGATCTGTTCTGCCCGCTGGTTAGCCTTATAAGAGCATCTCCAACAGCTTTGGCAAAATTGGTTTGGCAATTTCTCTATTTGGCAAACTTGAAATGCAAATGCAAAATCTAAAAAGAGTTCATCTCCAACAGTTTGGCATAATTCATTTGCCAAACTCAGATCTAATTTACATCGAACCCGAGAAGAGAAACAAAAATTATGTTTATATCCTTCCACCTTTCTTGAAAAACTTACCTCGTGAACCCCGAGGCGTAAAACAAAATTATGTTTGTGCCCTTCCACCTCTTCTAATACGCACGAGTGCCATGAATGTCAAACGTAGTAGCGCGGCGCATAAATGCGCCATTTGCCGGAGAAAATGCCAACTCTCCCCAAATGCCAAACGTGAATGCAAAAACTGTTGGAGGGTGATTTTTTTTGAGGTCTTTGGCAAAATATGCAAATGCCAAACGTGAATGCAAAACTGTTGGAGATGCTCTAAGACCGTCAGTGACTATGGCTTCACCATCCATGGTTAGGTCGTTACCAAAGAAACCATCAAAGATGAACTCACCGTAATGATCACCAGAGGCTCCAGTCGTCCAAGAGGCAGACAGCATCAGAAGCACGGGTATGAGGAGGAGATGCTGCAGGTGCAGAAAGCACCAGAGATTATCCATATCCGCCCAGCTAGAGGTAGCCAGACGAAGAAGGGTTGCGATGCTTCCGCGCAATTTTGATAGATCTATCGAGGAACCAGCTGAGCTAACAGGATGATGAATTCACGCATATAACATATGTTTCTTGCTCGTTTCATTGTTATTGCAGGGGGAGACCCGCAAGGCACAACTGGGTCAAGCATTTAAGCCAAGCCTTACCTAATTGGTTTCGCCACTGTTGTACTACTGTCTATGTGTGATACCCTACTTGTACAATCATAGTCAGTGTAGTACAACAAGACGAAGCACTCACTTGTGTTTCCACGCGTAGTCAGACAATTCACACGCGGTGTTGAACCCTCTAGCAGTTGAGAAAGCACGACTTTATACGAATACAGTTGAATACTACCTCCGTCCTAAAAAGATGCAATTTTTGATTTTTAGGCTTCGTGTTTGATCATCCGTCTTATGCAAAAAATTTGTGCAAATATCATTTATTTTGTTATGACTTATTTTATCATTTAATACACTTTACTAATGATTTGTTTATTCTACAATTTGTACAATTTTTTAAAATAAGACGGACGGTCAAACACAAAATCTAAAAGTCAAAAAATTACATCCTTTTCAGGACGGAGGGAATAGTTATTTTATTTGATTGAACTTAAGAACAATGGCTTTTTTCATTGCTTTAGTAAAATGTAAAGATAGCTACTCCCCAATGAAATGTGAATTTCTTCATAACATTAAATACAAAATAAATACCGTTAGACTATTTATATGAAATACATTTGTATAATAAAATTATTTGTAAGTATAAGTGCTAATATTGTTTTTTATAAACTTGTTCAAATTTAAACTAGTTTGACCAACGTTGACGCATGCTTACATTTTTTTCATGGACAACGAGGGGCAAGTTTTCAGGCTTTTTTTAATTTTAGCCCTTTTTCAAAACAAATTTCAAATCCGTCCCTAGTTCAAAAACATTTTATGCCGGTATCCCTTTTGTCGCGCCAGATGCCTCGGGCGTGACATTTACACATGTCGCGCCTACGCATGTGGCGCGACGAAGTTGTGCCACGGTGTCGCGGTGGCGTTGACCGGTCGCGCCAGCAAGATGCGGCGCGACGACATCGCCGCGCTCGATGCGCCGGGCGCGACCGCCCGCTAGGGTTTCGGTCTCTGGGCCTCAAATAAAAAACGTTGGGTCCCACCACGCCGCGCCGGGTCCTCTAGCGACGCGGTGGTATAAATGCTCGATCCCGCCTTACTTTTGTCCCCCCTCGCTTCATCACACTTCCTGCGAGGAGCGCGAAGGGGACCGAAAGCGTAAGTGTTTTGGATCCTTCTTCCTTTTTTTTTTTTTACCTCCAAATGCTTCCAAATGCCTAGTTTTTTGCTCTTTGTCTTTGAATATGTTGGAAACCCATCTTGTGTTGTCATCTTGCTTGCTAATTTCAACTTTAGTTTGGGAAATTCTGCACTTTAAACCTAACTCTAAATCACATCATGGTAATGGCATTTTAGTAATGCTTTGTTAATATGTGGGATGGATTCCGTGTTTAATGAATATTTGTTCATGGATGTTGGTAATTGTCCCCTCAAAACCCAAACCCTAATTTCATTGTTCATGGCAAATAGGAAATTTTGCTTTGTGATTTTTATTTATTCTTGTGGCAATTAGATATGGTAAAATTTCTTTGTTAGCAATGATATGCTTAGATGTGTCCTCTCAAATCCCAAAGCCTAATTGAACATTTTGTTCATGGCAAATTGGAACTAATGTTTGCTACTACGTAGATTACTTCATGGTGAAAAGAAGTTGTTTACATTTTTTTGGTTTTGCTTAGGTTTTTGAATAATTGCATAGGACTTGAATATTTATGCATGTTTTATTGTTCAATTATGATTTGTTACCATGTATGGAGATGTTTTTTTTATGAATGTTCATGTATTAGTTGTAGGTTTGGGATTATGAAGAAGGGGTTATGTTAGGGTTTATGAAGTTTTCGTAATTGCTTTAATAGTTGTACTACTTGTCATAGTTGTATGAACATTATTTGATTGAAATAATTTGAACTTAATATTGCTTAGATCTTACCCAACCGTGCTTTTGTTGTTTGTGGTTGCACATATCTTTCGCACAAAGGTGACATCAAGTTCTTTTGCTAGGTGTCATGGACTTGTCCCTCGCTCGTGCACCATCCGGAGGACCATGATGGGAAGGGTCCATTCCCACCACCTCGTGCCGACGCCGCATTGTCACTTGCCGGGTGGTCGGCCCAAGTCAAGCAGTCCGTGCATCCTTTGTCCGCTGGGAGTGCTTTTTTCTGTTGTTCGCTACGCTACGGTCCTCCTCGACAGAAGATGGGCGTATGGGATGCAATTTCTATCGCTGGATCAACGGTGAAAAATGGGTGGATCATTCCATCATGTTCTTTCCTTATGACCCTTGGAAGATCGCTCGGCTTGAACAGCTTTGAACGGTGGGTGCCTCCGCCTTCGAACCCACCTCGAGATGACCGAAGGGAGAAGGTTGACGCCGCACAAAGACCGCCTACGTAATCCTCCTACATGCCATTGTAGGGAGAAGGCGTTCCTCCAAGTTCCGAGCCGACCGGATTTGTTCACCCCTTTCTATCGTTGTGGTCAGTGATTTTTGGTAAGTGGTTTTCCAACTTGTGACTTTGAGGAGTATAACTATGGACCAAAACCTGCATGGCCTAACGAGAGGTTGCAAGAAGAGTATTCCAATGGACGCATGCCATGGCCATGCCTTGGTCTTCCTGATAAGAAGTGCAAGTGCGGCATCAAGGCCCGTGAAGGAGTTGTTCCCTCCGAAAGTTAGGGATTGGTTACTACTTGTGGCAATGCTTATGGTGGGCCAACCGAGTTCTTTGTGAGTACAACGAACTTGTGCCTTGCATGCCTATTTTATCTAACTTTGGCAATGCATAATTATGGTAATGTTTATTTATGTTTCACTTAGGCCGGAAAGACTTGTGATTGGGAGGATTTCCTGTATGTGAGGTTATGGCCAATTTGTTTACTCCCAAGTTCAAGTCCCCTTGGAGAGGAAAAGGATGATTATGATGAGGCAAAAGCTGAAGAGAGAAGTGAGCCGGAAGGCCGGTGTTGCAAGACCTGGTTGTAACACCTGGATGAAGCTCGGTGAAGACTCATCAGAAAGCTAAAGGAAAGGACATAAGTCCTTACCATCGCCGCTTTATGGGCGACGAGCTCCTTCAAGATCGGGCGGAAAACAAGGAACACTACGACCGCCTCGCTTAAGGAAAGGAGGGAGCATCGGGGAGTTACTTGAGTGGGCTCTCGAACATGAAGCTCAACGTCGACGGGCCCGAAATGCGTTGATACGCCGAGCTTTGTGAGCATTTCTTGTTCTTCCAAAACTTGTTTTCACATTTCGCTACTTATTAAGGTCGTTGTAATGTTGACATGTTTGTTTCTCATAGTTCCTTCGCCACCACAAGAGGACGAGGGCAACGAGGATGATGACAAGGGTAACGAGGACGAGGCCAAGGACGTGGGCGAAGCGTGACAAGGAGGTCGCCCATGAGGATGTTTGGAATGACTCCGACTACGAGGATTGGAATTGGACTGTCTGGGAGGACGATGATGATTTTAGCTGGCCTTGACTTAGCTATGAGGAAGGCATTGGTGGCCTTGACTTAGCAACACTTTTGTTTGAACCACGAAGTGTATGATGCATGGACCATTGAATTGTGGGTGAACCACTTGTGTAACTCATTGTAGTGACTCTTCTCTATGCTTGGAACAATTGTGATGCATGCGAAGTAATGGCCAGGTGTTGGCATTTCAATCTTTGTACATCGTGTCTGTTCATTATAATCAACCACGATCATGTAGTATACTCAACCGTACATAATTGTTGATACATGGTTCAATACAACGTACATAATTGTTGATACATGGTTGAATACAACAACTAGAGAAACATGGTTGAATACAAGAACTAGAGATACATGGTTGAATACAACAACTAGAAATACAACTACTAGAGATCATAGTTTCGTACATGGTTCAATACAAATAGATTACACATTGTTCCATACATATAGTAACAAATGAACATTGCACTTCACATATTGTCGTCCGTGCCTCCTTCTTCCTCCGGATAATCGTCCGCCCGTGTTCCCCAATCCTCCGAATCTTCATCGGGCGTGTCCCAGTCCTCCGGATATTCGTAGCCTGGAGTAGTACAGTAGCCTGAAATGTAGCCATCAGAATCCTCCGTGTCATAATCCTCTTCGTCCGTGTCAGAATCCTCCGTTGCATATTCATCGCTTTGGCTATCAGAGGAGCCTGAAACATAGGCCTCATCCGTTGCATATTCATAACCTACCTTTGAAGTCCATACAACAACTCAAGCAACAACTTCGCGCTGGCAGACACACCTACAAGACAATAATAATAGTATGTGCGGTTCTTTTACCAACTCTTGGAATCGCCATGATTGTTTCTGCTACTATTGTGAAGGTCCGTATGATGAAAAGGCTGTCAAAATCTGGAACCACTGACATAGAGTGGGAGAGGGAGTATGGGCCTCCATCCTTCACCTACAAAGATCTGCTGGCTGCCACTAGTGGATTCAACGACAAGATGCCCCTTGGTAGAGGAGGATTTGGGAGTGTCTTTAGAGGGGTGCTTCACCATTCCAAGCGCATAGTTGCTATTAAGCGAGTGTCACTAGAGTCGAAGCAAGGGATGAAGGAATTCATGGCCGAGATCCTCATCCTTGGTCACCTTCGCCACCGCAATCTTGTTCAGTTGATTGGCTACTGCAGACACAAGCAACAGCTCCTTCTGGTGTATGACTATATGCCCAGTGGAAGCCTTGATGGCTACTTGCATACTCAAGATCATAGCACCACCAATCTATGCTGGGCTCAAAGGTTCCGCATCATCAAAGGCATTGCTTCTGGTCTCTTCTACCTCCATGAGGACTGGGAGCAGGTCGTCATCCACCGGGACATCAAGACAAGCAATGTTCTGCTTGATGGTGAGATGAATGCGAGGCTAGGGGATTTTGGTCTTGCAAGGTCCCATGATCATGGAGCTGACGCACACACCACACGTGTGGCAGGCACATGGGGTTACATTGCTCCGGAGCTTGCCAGGCTCGGCAAGGCAACCAAAGCAACCGATGTGTTTGCATTCGGCGTATTGGTGATGGAGGTTACCTGTGGAAGACGGCCAATATGGGTGGACGGTGCTAATGGAGAGCCTGTCGCCCTATCAGATTGGGTGTTTGCTGCATGGCGAGGTGGTTCCATTACGGATGTTGTCGACACAAGACTGGATGACCATGTGGAGGAGGAGATAGAGCTAGTGTTGAAGCTTGGTTTACTCTGTTCACACCCTTCACCAAATGCCAGGCCTTGCATGCACCTCGTCATGCAGTATCTGCAAAGGGATGCACCACTACCGGCAGACGTGCAACCAGATAATTTGTTGAGAATTGGAGTGAATCGCGAAGATGAGCGTCCAATGTCATGTCCACTCACTACTATTACTGATCTTTCTAAAGGGAGGTGAAGGTGATGAATATTGTTTGTGCTACTTAGCTTGGCCATAAACCATAGATCATGTATACTTGTACCCATGTTGTTTTTGTTTAATGCAACAATGTTGATTTACGTTGCTTTCGGCGTCTTACTACACATATGTGATTGATGTGCTATATATGTGGTAGAGTTTCAATTTGTTCATAAATTCATTCATATCCTTCAATATCATGTGCTAACTCCAAAAATTAAATTAAGTTTAATTAGTAGATTGGTTAGTACAGTCAAGTTTAGTGCTGGCAAATTAACACGCCCTTTTTTTTTTTTTTTTTGCTATTTTATACCTGATTTATGTTTTTTAGGAAACGATATGAAGAGACAACTGTGATTTATAGTTGCCTCTAGAAAATGATTTGTCCTATTTCTAAGGGCAGTTAGGCAGCCACCCAAATGACTGTTTTAAGCAATGAAAGAGTAGCCGCCTCCACAAATGATAGTTGTAGTACTGAAAAATCAGCAATACCAATTTTCCAAATCGATCAATCCAAAAAACAAAAGACAGGACAAACTTATAATCCTAAATATATATCTGTAACATTAGGATATGGGTGACTTAAGATCTCCGGTAATTAAAAAAGGTGACGCTATAAACTATGTAGAACGGATAATCTCTGGTCGTCAACTTTGCTTTGATTTACTGGATGCTTAATCGTATCGTATCCGCTTAACTGAACCATTTGTTTTTATTATTAAACAATATTATTATTTATTAATATTATTTTATTTTTTGCGAACATGTACAATTGAAATTTAGAGATTTTCCCCGTTTATCAGTCATATTGATTTACTGGATGCTTAATAGTATCGTGACAGCATCTACGCCGCAGGTCAGTCAGCTGTGCTGTCACCTTGTGTGAGTATGTATGGTGAGCGTTTGAAGCGTGTTGCCGCGGGCGCCGGGCGGTATACGGTAAAAACGACATATGTGTCTCAGTCGTGATCAATAACAGCGCAACCCGGTCCGGCACTACACTGACGATAGGCCACCAGTCACTGCCACGTACTTTGCTGGAATTTGCCCCGACTTTTATATAGAATTCGTGTACAATCAGGCGAAAGTCGAAACGGCGTTCCCACACCTCGTCAAAACTAAAAACGCGTGTTGACACCCAAAAATGGCATAGGCTAAACCACCGCAAAAATTCCGCACTTAGCCATATTTTGGAGGTCCAAGTCACCACAAATTTCCGCACTTAGCCAAATTCTCGAGGAGGATCGAAACGGTTTGAAGGTGACCGACGCACTGACCGACTCACCGGGCGCGTCCGGCCCAGCGTCCGGTGCTAGCGCCCGGTGCGCCCGCTAGCGCGCGATCGGTTTGCGGACCTTTGTTAAAACCGACGGACGCGGGCACCGGAGCGCCCGGTGACCCCCGCGCGCCCGTCGTCGGGGCGTTGAGCCTGCACCGACTCGACCACCGGAAGGAAGCACACATGCGTCCCGTCCTGCGTCCCGTGACAGGGGTCCGGTGAGTTTTACGCAGCGAATCGATCTGCAGGGCTTACCGGATGGTGCACCGACTCACCACACCGAGCGCCCGGTGCTATCAGAGCGGCCCCGGCCAGCCCGATTGGGCTGATCCGAATCGTATCCAAATCGGTTTGTTTCCAAACTTGTTTGGTGCGATTTTTGGTGATTGGAAACGCCCTAGGACGCCTTCCTAAAAAGGATAAGACCACCCTCCCTATATAATGAAGGGGTTCATGGCCGATTTGATCCCATCTATCACAAATCGTCATACTACAACTCTCAAACCCTAATTTTATCTCTTCCAACCTCATACCCTGCTGTTCGACGACGAATTCCGCATTCTTCGCCGGGCGTTCTAGGTGCATCCGCTGCCCCTAGGACAACCCTTGGTGTGCCCTCCCGACGGGTCTTCCCGAGGTGCGCTCGGGCGTCTTCCAAATTGCCTACCGAGCTCTACATCGGCCCTAGCGATCTCTTGATCGTTCGTGGTCGATCACGCTGCGGTATTCGCTGCTACTAGGTTGTTTGCAACCTACGTGGGCGTCCAAAGCCCTCTGGTGTGTTTGGTGCGAAGCCCTAACTTCGCGTCAACATACTTTTTGGCGACTCCGCTGGGGAAGACAAGGCGTCAACTCCAGTACGACTTCGACGTTAGCACTATGGCCCCGTGATGATGCTAGCAAGAGAAGCAAGGATCAGTCATCCGAAATTTCGAAACCAATATACGGCGACCCGAATCTGCGGATGAACTCCCCTCAAGAATTGAAGAAGCAGCTCCAAGACGCACTTGATGCTGTCCAAACGGCCTTCTTCAAGAGTTGTCACAAGGATAGGCAAGATCGTGTGCATCAATACACCAAGCCCGTCTACACCGCTCTCGTTCCTCGCTCCGTAATCATCATCAAACGAGGTAATCCCCTGTTGAACAACGACCTATTTATGATGATCTTCCTATTACGCATGATGGTATTGCTAAGATGATAGTAGACCAAAATTCTGGTTTAGCCGGTCTTGTTAGTAAATTAGAAAAGCGCTTGCAAATTATAGAAGGGACTTCAACCGATAACACACAATCGGGAGACGTACCTCAATCTGATTTAGTGTCACCATCGGTTGTTGCGCCCCAAACAACAACTCAAGATCAATATGGCATGCCGTTGGATATGGTTTTACATGCTAATACTAGTCAACCGCAATCGGATCCTATGGCTTCGCTGTTAGAACCGGTACCGGTGGGGTTGGTACATCTTCTAGCCAACAAAGATCGGCTCACACATTAAGAACCGATCATGAGGCATCCGTAAATTCAGGGGTGCATAATACTATGCTCAATTCGGCAGGGGGCAACCTCTATTACCGAATCGCAACCCCAATCCCCGCACACAATTCGGGATGAATGTTCCTCTACCGGGGGGCAATCAATGTCGCAATCAACACCGAATAATGTGCATAATCAAAATATAAATGCAGGAAATACAGAGTTCCCGACAATATAGATGCTATGTTAGCTAAAATTAGAGAGGATCTCTAAATCAATGGAAAAAGTCCGAATTGCCTTGATTCTATCAATACCTCTTATCGTAAAAAGCCGCACCCTTCAAAGATTTGATTATATGAATGCACCAGTTGGTTGGAAGGTACCTGATTTTCAGAAATTTAGTGGTAATGATAGTAAAACTACTATGGAACATGTTAGCATGTATCTTGCTCAACTAGGAACAGCTAGTACCTTAGAACATATGAAAATTCGCAATTTTCCTTTATCTCTTCATCGGGTAATTGCTTTTCATGGTTTTCATCTTTACCGCTTGTTCCATTATGTCTTGGGCTGATTTAGAAGAAAAATTTCATGCTCACTTTTATTGTGGAGTCCAAGAAACTAGATTGTCCCATCTTGCATGCATTAAACAAGGGCGTGATGAGTTAGTCCTAGATTTCTTTAAGAGATATAGGGAAACTAGAAGTCGTTGTTTTAATGTTCAAATATCCGAAAGGGATCTAGTTGATTTCGCTTTTGCCGGTTTGCGCTCTAATATTAGAGAGAAACTTGAGTTCCAAAGAATTTAATACTTTGAATCGCTTGATTGAGAGGGCCGCTTCGTTGAATCGCGCCTTAAAAGATTCTCGTGATAGCAACTATCGCTCTCATCGTGCTAATGTGCACACACTCGATGGTTATTCTACATCGGATGATGAGAGCAAAGAGGTTTTGGCTGCTGAAATTAAGTGGCCGATGTGAATAAACAAGTAACTTGCCCCTCTCTCAAACCGATTAGTAAGAATCGGGGTGAGGAGATTAAGTTTACTTTTGATGTGTCTAAATGTGACCGTATTTTTGATGAATTGTTAAAAATCGGTATCATTAAGATCAATTATACTATGCCTTCTCGCAGATGTCTTGAGACAAAGGGCTTTTTGCAAACATCATAATTCTTTCTCTCATGCCACTAATGATTGCAATTACTTCCGTCGGCAGTACAATCGGCGCTTAATGAGGGCCGATTAACTCTTACCGATATGCAAATGACAAGAATCCCTTCCCACTCATGTGAAAGTAGTTGAAGCAGCAAGCCCGAAGACAAGACATCCGAAGTTGAAAAGCTTGAAGCCAAGGCTCCCGCTATCTTGATCCGCCCCGAGCAAGCCGCTATCGCAAAAGGGAAGAAAGTGATCATTGGTGAGCCACGCCCGCACCGATTATTCCTAATAATTCGACGGCAAGTATTGGCTAACAAGAATGAGGAAGGCAAGACCAAGATCACTATTGTGGCAAGCTCGGCGCAAGCTCTAAGGCGACAAGCTTGGTTGGATGGTCATGCCGCACGGGGAAGACCAGCTAGGCCGGTTAGCCCAATCGGCCCGAGATCAAGACATGGTAACTATTAAACCGGTTGAACCGACTAATCAAATCGGGTCGACCGGGTGATGTGGGAACTAATTCCCTTACTTGATGTGCGGGTACTAAGGTCATTCATTCCACGTAAAACCGTAAGTGGGAGTGTGGAAGACCAATGAGCCTAAGGAGAAGAAGCACATCAAGCCCCAAAGCACATTTGATAGGCTCATAGCAAAGTACAAGAAGACAAGGCCGATTCCAAGAAATCGGCCGATAAAAAGAGAGGGTCTACGCCTCCTAAGCGTGATGAAGCAAGAAACAAGCAAATGGCTACATCTTCAAATGGCGATCTTCATCGCAAGTCACTCAACCAAGATTCTCTCGTTGGGGGACCACCGGTGGCGCCTCTACCCTCTCGCGCCAATTGTCCCTCAATGGGGACCGAAGGGAGTGTTCATTCCTTATCCTTCGGCCCTATGAAAAGGGAAGATGCTCCAAGTATGGCCAAGCCTACCGTCTTTAACCGATTGGGTGCGCAATCGAGCTCTAGCGGTACAAAAAAGAAGGAGTTACTCACTTCCAGTGGAGCTTACTAACTCGGGAAAGCACCAATGCAACAAGTGTATATCCCGAAGAAGAAGCCGAAATGATTGTGCAGCCTGCCCCAGCTTGCTACTCCTCCACCTTCCATCATTATCGGATCAATGTCACCCCTATCACTAATGACAATGAGCCGATTGTGATTGGGGGGCAAGAGTCTCCTAAAGAAGATCAAGTCATGGAGGAAGTTGCTGAATCTCAAGACAAGAGGAAGAAGCCCGCTGATCCTCGCCACCGCAGCCCAAGTGGTGTCTTGTGAATCTTGACAAGACTCAAAAAGAGGAAGCTTCAACGGGCAAGACAAAAGATGATGCAAGCGCATGGCTACTTGCTCAAGGGCAAGGACCTATCTTACCGAACTTGTCCAAGAGATCAAGAAGAAGGAAGCCGAGTGGTTGTCGCCGCTAAAAAGATGACAAAACCGGTTGATAAATCGGTCAAGTCAATTATAGTTCAAGAGCAACCGCCCAAGCCCGCGGAGGAGGCACCTAAGCCGAATGTTGACCTTCTTGCACTCCTAGCGTGCAAGCCGCCTAAGCAAGATGCTAATTCAGCTATGATAGTTGATGGGATCGCTAATGTCCAACCCTCGGATTTACCGATTCGAATCGGTCGAACCGAAGCGTTCGACGGTCCTCTAGGTGACAATGAGGATTTTGCTACTGTTGTTGCTGCCTTGGTTGGCATTAAACCTCCTACTGAAGATGATGAGGAGATGGTGGACTATGAGCCTTCACCAAAGCATGAGCATGGAGAAATCAACACTATATTCCTTTCTCGCCGATTATTATGTAATCGAGCAAGGAGGAGATGATGAAGTAGCAAAGCAGCAGAGATGGCTTTTGGGGTTCAAGATGCTATATTCAAGAAACCCGTGGTGCCTCGTGGAGGCATCTCAAGCCATTGCATGTGAGTGGACACATTAATGGAAAACCAAATCCGCAACATGCTAGTGGATAGTGGTGCGCTTGTCAATCTTATGCCCTATTCACTATATAAGAAGCTTGGTGGCAAGGACGAGGAACTAATTCGCACCAACATGACTCGCCACTGGTGTGGGGGCACCCGCACCTATTCCCCGCTAAGGGATTGCCAACTTGAGTTGACCGCTGGGAGCAAGACGTTGCCCTCTACCGCATTCTTCATTGCCGATGTGGAAGGTAGCTATGATCTCATACTCGGTCGAGATTGATACATGCCAACCCCTGTGTTCCTTCAAGCATGCACCAGCCTCATCCAATGGGTGGGAGATGCCATAGAGATCGCTCATGCGGATAATTCGGTTGAAGTTGCTATAACCGATGTTTCGCCCGAGGGATCCGGATTTGCTTGTCTTTCCGGGAGAGACTTATCCAGCTATCAAGATGTCGCCTATGATGAGCGTGGATTTATACCTGTCATTGAAGCCGGTTAATAATCGGCTCAATATTATTATATAGTTTCCCAATGGAAGACAAGCTACAATGGTTGAAGAAGAGGCTAGAGCATTATCTATCCGAAAAGACCGATTCTTGTGAGGCAATTGATGACTTTGATGAGCTCAATAAGTTGGGCCAAGGTTTCACGTCGGCCGATCCTTTAGAACAAGTTGATATTGAGATGGTTCTGCACCACGGCCGACCTATGTGAATGCTAACTTGATGCCGATTATAAAGCTAGATTAATCGCGCTTCTCAAGGAATATGCCGATTGCTTTGCATGGGATTACACGGAGATGCACGGGTTAAGCCGAGATCTTGTTGAGCATCGGCTTCCTATTAAACAGGGTTTTAGACCATTCAAGCAACCGCGAAGAAACTTCAATTCGCCATTAATGACCGAATCAAGGAGGAGATCAATCGGTTGCTCCGTGCAAATTTCATTCGCCCATGCGTATGCGGAGTGGGTTTCTAATATTGTTCCTGGTTGAGAAAAAAAAGACACCGGAAGATCAGAATTTGCATTGACTTCGTGAGATTTAAATAGAGCCACTCCCAAAGATGAATATCCTATGCCTATCGCCGACATGTTGATCAATGATGCTTCGGGACATAAGGTTATTAACTTTCTTGATGGTAATGCCGGGTATAATCAAATCTTTATGGTCAAGAGGATACCTCCAAGACTGCTTTTATTTGTCCCGATTTGTCGGTTTGTTTGAGTGGGTTGTCATGACTTTTGGCCTCAAGAATGCAAAAAGCCACCTATCAAAGAGCTATGAACCTCATCTTTCCCGGTCTCATTGGTGTAATCATGGAAGTATATATTGATGATGTGGTGATTAAATCGGCTTCTCATGATCCTCATTTAGCCGATTTGCGCCTTGCTTTTGAGAGGATGCGCTATTATGGTTTGAAGATGAATCCACTCAAGTGTGCTTTTGGAGTATCACCGAAGTTTCTCGGATTTATTATTCATGAGAAAGGCATAGAGATTGATCCTAAAAGGATAGAAAAGATCAAGGCAGTTCAAGCACCTCAATGCAAGAAGGATTTGCAAAAGTTCTTAGGCAAAGTGAACTACTTGAGAAGATTCATTGCCAACTTGTCCTGAAGATTATTCCTTTCACCCCCATCCTCAAATTAAAGTATGAAGCTGATTTTACCTCGGGGGCAAGCCAACAAGATGCGTTTGTCAAATTGAAGGAATATCTATCTTCACCACCTGTTCTTCGCGCACCTAGAAGGGGAGTACCTTTCCGATTGTACATCGCTGCCGAAGATAAGGTGATTGAGCTGTTGTTACTCAAGAAGACGAAGGAAAGGAGTGTGTTGTTGCCTATCTTAGTCGCCGTCTTCTTGATCCCGAGACAAGGTATGCCCATATTGAGAAGTTGTGTCTATCACTCTATTTTGCTTGTTCCAAAATGAGACATTATCTTTTGTCAAGCACATGTGTGGTAGCTTGCCAGCCGATGTAATCAAACATATGTTGTTTCGCCAATCCTTTCCGAAGGGTGGGCAAATGGGCATACTTTTAATTGAATATGACTTGACTTTTGAGCCATTGAGAATATTAAAAGGTCAAGTTCTTGCTGATTTTATTGTTGAGCATAGCATAAATCTTGATCATGAAGTAGAATATATTACTATTACCCCATGGCGTTTGTATTTTGATGGATCGGTTTGCAAAGATGGTGCCGGTCTTGGTATTGTTCTTGTTAATCCTCTTGGTGCTGAAATTCCTATGTCAAGCCGATTGAGTTTAAATGTACTAACAACCAAACCGAATATGAAGCTCTCTTTATTCGGGTTGATCATGTTAGATGCTTTGGGGGTTGATCATGTTGAAGCATTTGGTGATTCATTACTTGTAATCCAAAGAAGTATCCGATGAATGTCAATGTTTAGATGGATCACTACGTGCTCGCCTTAGTGCTTGTATTGATTTAATTGGTAAATTTTCCGAATTCAAAATTCGCATATTCCAAGAGAAGAAAATCATACAAAGAAATTTGCTAGCTCAACGAGCCGGGCTACATAAAAGAAGGAGATCATGTGCATAAGAGGTATGTGCTTAGAGCAAATTTGCTTGCTCAAAATGCAATCGGTTTTGATGTAAAAGATAAATATTTTCATTTGCAACATTTACCGATGCATGAAAGTTTGCTTTGTCTCAAATTCTAGTGAAAATTCGGTTCAACCAAAGCCAATTGGACAAACCGATGTCACTTACAATTTTGGACAGCAAAGTAAAGTTCTTTTAAATCGGTCTATTTCTGTTTTGGACAATGGTAGTACCGATTTAGAAGATTGAGAACTCCTCTCATAAAATTCTTGCAGGAGCCTAGCACTAAGGTTGACAAGAATGTTCGGCGGCTTGCTTTTAAGTACACATTGCATAATGGAGAGCTTTATAGGAGGACTGCCGAAGATTTGTTGCTAAAGTGTCTAGGAACCGATCAAGCAAGAGTGGCAATGGGAGAAGTACATGAAGGCATTTGTGGTACGCATCAATCGGCTCCAAAGATGAAGTGGTTGCTAAGAAGGGCTGGTTTCTATTGGTCTACTATGATGGCTGATTGTTTTCGCTACTACAAAGGATGTGAAGAGTGTCAACAGTTTGGGAATATTCAGCTAGTGCCGGCCGCTATGCTTCATCCTATTATCAAGCCGCGGGCCTTTCCGTGGTTGGGGATTGATTTCATTGGGCAGATTCATCCACCATCTTCGAAGGGCATAAGTTCGCCTTGGTTGCTACCGACTACTTTACTAAATGGTCGGAAGCAGTTCCATTGAAGAACATGACACACAAGGAGGTAATTGAGTTCATCACCGAGCATATCATTCATAGATTCGCATACCACAAACTTTAACTACGGGATCAAGGTACGTCATTTATGGCGAAAGAAGTAAAAGCGTTTGCGAATCATATAAGATCAAGATGCTCAAATCATCTCCATATTATGCTCAAGCCAATGGACAAGTTGAATCCACTAATAAGACTTTAATCAAGCTTATTCAAAAGAAGATAGAAGATAATCCAAGGAAGTGGCATGAGGTCTTGTCGAAGCTTTATGGGCTCACCGCATATCTAGGCATGGTGCTACAAAGGTCACTCCTTATGAGCTGGTTTATGGTCAAGAGTCGGTGTTACCCGTTGAAGTAAATTTGGATGCATATAGATTTGCTAAGCGAGAATGATCTATCTCCCCGTTATGTATCATGATATGATGATGGACAACATTGAAGAGGTAACCGACAAAAAGACTACTAGCATTAAAGGAGATTGAGAAGGATAAAGCCCGGGTTGCAAGAGCTTACAACAAGAAGGTTAAGAGCAAATCGCTCCAAATCGGTGACTTAGTGTGGCAAACTATATTACCGATAGGTTCAAGAGCAATGAGTTTGGCAAGTGGTCACCAAATTGGGAAGGTCCATTCAAAGTGATCAAAGTGACATCCGGAAATTCCTATGAGCTTGAGTATATACAAGATGGAAAAACGCAAAGGCAATGCGGTAAACGGGAGATACTTGAAAAAATATTTCCCTAGTGTTTGGCAAGAGGCCTAAGTGCTCTCAAGCAATGGCCGATGCATGCATCGCCCTTAGAACAAAAATGGCCGATACATAGTATCGCCCTTAGTTACCGGACAACCGATACGATGGGCATTCGTGTTGTTTGGTTTTTTCTGTTTTGTTTTCAGGTTTGTGCACTTCTCACCCGAAAAACAGGGGGCATATGTTGACACCCAAAATGGCATAGGCTAAACCACCGCAAAAATTCCGTGGACTTAGCCATATTTTGGAGGTCCAAGTCACCACAAATTTCCGGACTTAGCCAAATTCTCGAGGAGGATCAAAACGGCTTTACGGAAGGTGACCGACGCACCGACCGGACTCATCGGGCGCTGTCCGTCCCAGCGTCCGGTGCTAGCGTCCGGCGCGCGCCGCGCGCGCGATCGGTTTGCGTACCTTTCGTTAAAACCGATCGACGCGGCACCGGAGCGCCCGGTGACCCCCGTCGCGTCCGGTCGGTCACTGGCGTTCAGCTCGCACCGACTCGACCACCGGAAGCACACATGCGTCCGGTCCTGCGTCCGGTGACGAGGTCCGGTGAGTTTTACGCAAATGAATCGATCTGCGGGGCTTACTTGGATGGTGCACCGGACTTCGACCACCGGAGCGTCCGGTGCTATCAGAGCGGCGTCCCGGTCGGCCCGATTGGCCGATCCGAATCGTATCCAAATCGGTTTGTTTCAAACTTGTTTGGTGCGATTTTTGGTGATTGGAAACGCCCTAGGGCGCCTTCCTAAAAGGATAAGACCACCCTCCCTATATAATGAAGGGGTTCATGGCCGATTTGATCCCATCTATCACAAATCGTCATACTACAACTCTCAAACCCTAATTTTATCTCTTCCAACCTCATACCCTGCTGTTCGACGACGAATTCCGCATTCTTCGCCGGCGCTCTAGGTGCATCCGCTGCCCCTAGGACAACCCTTGGTGTGCCCCCTCCCGACGGGTCTTCCCGAGGTGCGCTCAAGGTCTTCCAAATTGCCTACCGAGCTCTACATCGGCCCTAGCGATCTCTTTGATCGCTCGTGATCGATCACGCTGCGGTATTCGCTGCTACTAGGTTGTTTGCAACCTACGTGGGCGTCCAAAGCCCTCTGGTGTGTTTGGTGCGAAGCCCTAACTTCGCGTCAACAACGCGCACTTTAGAGGAGAAGAGTGGCCAAAGGTGTCGCTCAATATATCCTCATAGAATACTCATCCGTCAAAAAACAAACAAAAAAATACACCAAGAGTGTGTAATTAAATTAAAAAATAAAGGTGGTGAGTTCCTCTCCCATGTGTGGCCCCTGCTGTTTTACATGGGGATGGAGACCTTCATTGGCAAGCTCTAGAGGGGCAGAATTGTCACGCCCCAACACACATGGGCCAGCTTTGGGCCCAAGAGGGGCGTGCGACCGTAAGCGTGCCACCGTCTTTGCTATCGTCATTACTTAGGGTTTAAATTTAGTCAAATTAGGAAGATTCTGGATTACTTGCGAGTCAAGTTGAGTCATCCCTATAAATATAAAAGGAGATGTATCCTTTTCAGATCAAGAAAGAAATAAATAAAATAAGCTTTAACCCTAAGCTTCAGTCTCCCTCACCCTCATGTTGCCCTCGCCCGCCAAGACGCCGCTGCCACCCTCCGCCATGTCGCGTGCCCACACCGACCTTCTTCCCCGCACCAACACTCCGCGCTAGAGCGCCAACGACCCTTCGGCGCCACCCACGATCCAACGTATTTGGGGCTGTGATAGATTGGTATCCAGAGACCACAAGATCCTCAGCCTGTGGAGATCCATGGCCGCAGAAGACGGCGCCACCCCGCTCCTGTCCTACCGGGAGTTGATCATGGAGAGGCACTTCGCGCGCTCAGATCCAAGGACGACTCCAACAAGGCTGCGATCTCCGACTACATCAACATGAGGTACAACCCCAGCCTCCCGGTCCAGCACAACGCGATCCTCGCAGGCCAACTCGCCTACATGAAGCACAACAACGAGCTCGCCTCCTCGGGAACAACTACTACCTCCTCGATGACGCCCCCACACAGACGATGCCGCCGACGACAACAACAAAAACCCCTACGAGCGACACCAATTTCGAACTTATGTGATGCAAGTGTTTCATCAACATGTTGCAAAAGTAGATCGGATGTTGCAATAGGACCCATATGTTGCATCTGTCTATTTGCAGTTGCTAGGTCCACCTGGATGCGTGTGGGTGTGGAGGGGGCAGTCACGGGAAACGCTGTGGGCGGAAATTGAGACGTGGCCCTCCCGTGTGGGGGCACGCAGACGTAGGAAACAGAGCAAGCGCAACAACATGCTCTACTACGTGGGGGCACGAGCAAACGTAACAGGCGTGGATATCCGGATGCTAGCCCGTATCTAGACGTTCGAGCGCTAGCTTGACCGATCTACATACCGTGGGTGTGTTTAGTTGGTGAAATATTTTAGGTTGGGCTATTGTAAAACTTTTCATTTGTATTTGATAATTATTGTCCTATCGTGAACTAATTAGGCTCAGAAGATTTGTCTCGTACTTTTCGGTCAAACTGTGCAATTTATTTTTTTGTTTACCTACATTTAATGCCCCATGCATGCGACAAAAGATTTGATGTGACGTGTACTTAGCACTTTTTGGGATAACTTTTCAGGACTAAACATGGTCCATGTTGACGTTTTAGGTGCCCACAATGGTCCTAGATTCCTAGTGGACATAGACGTCCACAATAATCCTAGTGGACGTTTTAGGTGCCCACAATAATGATCCTAGTGGAGATCAGGAGATACTCTTCTGTTAACGATTGTTCAATGGAAGGGCCATAGAAAAAAAAAATCTAGACAGGTCACGCAAAGTTTGGACCCAAACCACATTTGGTTCACTTCTTGTCCGCGGCCTCCCCAGAGGGGAGGGGGGGGAGGGGGGGACCGTGCACACGCATGCTTTGGTGTGCACCCACGGTAGATTCGTGCCATGTGTCCTGTGAGTAGTGTAAGGGCGGCGATGGCGGACACGTCCGTTGGACAAGGATCGCCAATCACACACAAATATCACGGTGGCTAGCCTAAACAAGAGAAATCAAGATCAAGAACACGCAAGAACTCGACGAATCGGCAACTCGCCGACAGGGATGACAGTGCCCCTTTTCACCTTCGACTGAGTTCAAATGAAACGCGGTTACAAGATACATGAGGCGTTGGCACGCTCCTCTTACATCCCACTACTTATACCAGTAGGTGGTTGACACACTTGCAACATAAAAACACGAGTTACAACACGATTTACATTGACAGAAACACACGCTGATAACTGTCGACGTCGTGGACGCGCTCACCACGTTCCAGCCCGAACGCCAACCGTTCCCGCCTAACGCTCCCATTCAAATTCCATGGCGCTTTCCGCTTAACCAGCTGCACCACTCTCTTCCTCATGTCGGTGAACATCAAGATTACACCAACAACGTCGACCATCAACGCGGCAACCCGGGCGCCCAGCAGCTTCAACGCTGGCGGAGGGAACGGGACGGACGCAGAAGGTCGCGTTCATCGAGGAGATGATGACCACAAACGTGGACGCCGTGCAGGAACGCGTGCTGGCGGAGATCCTCGCCCGCAACGCCGACACCGAGTACCTCACGACGAGGTGCGGTCTGGGCGGCGCCACCGACCGCGCCACCTTCCGGGCCAAGGTTCCCATGGTGAAGTACGAGGACCTGCAGCCATACATCCTGCGCATTGCCCACGACGACCGCGCGCCCATCCTGTCCGGGTCCGGACCCCGTCTCCGAGCTCCTCATCAGCTCTGGCACCTGCTACTCAGCGGCGGCCTCGTCATGGCAGTCCGTCAAGCAGCACGTGCCTGGGCTGGACAACGGGACCGGCCTCTACTTCTGCTTCGTCAGCAACAAGTGGTGCCCAGGCATGACGAGCCCCGTGGTAGCCATCCTGTGCGAGGACGCGTTCCAGAGCATGTATGCGCAGATGGTGTGCGGCCTGTGCCACCGCCACACCGTGCAGCGCGTCGGCGCTCCATTTCGCCACGGGCATCCTCCGTGCCATCCGCTTCTTCCAGCAACAAAGCCACGGCGAGCTAGCTCGTGGAGCTCGGCCGCGTGGAGGCAGGGCGCGAGTACGAGCTGGTGGTGACCACGTACCCGGGGCTATGCCGGTACCGCGTCGGCGACGTCCTCCGCGTGACGGGGTTCCACAACGCGGCGCCGGAGTTCCGGTTCGTGCGGCGCGCGAGCGCGCTGCTGTCCGTGGACACGGACAAGACGGACGAGGCGGAGCTGCAGCGCACGGTGGACCGCGCGGCGTCGGCGCTGCTCCGGCCGCGCGGCGCGGCCGTGGTGGACTACACGAGCCGGACGTGCGCCGAAACCGCGCCGGGGCACTACGTATCTACTGGGAGCCGGAGGTGGGGTGCGCGCTGGATGGCAACGACAATGGCGGCGCGCTGGACGGCGACGTGCTGGACCGCTGCTGCCTGGAGATGGAGGAGGCCCTGGGGTCGGTGTACAGGCAGAGCCGGGTGGCCGACGGCTCCGTCGGGCCGCTGGAGATCCGTGTGGTCCGGCCGGGGACATTCGAGGAGCTCGCGGACTATGCCGTGTCACGCGGCGCGTGCATCAGCCCCGATGCGTGACCACGCCGGCGGTCATCGAGATGCTCGACTCGCGCGCGTCGTCTCCAGGGCACCGGGTCGTCGCTTCCAATTCCGACGGGGACAATTGCTGATGAGGAGGCACTGCTCTTGCAACCACAAAATTGCACATTTCACACCACCTGAGCAACAATCGAAACTCCTTTGTTACGAGTGTGACATCCTTTTGTTTTTTTATATTTTAACCTGTTTATATGTTTCTATATCAAAACTTGAAGCTACTCTTCCTTTTTTTTTTTAGTGGCTTGAATCTACTCTTAAATAAATAATTGCTTTGCTTCTGGGCTGAAATTGCGAGAAGGGTGGCAGCCTCCTAACCAGACGGCCTGCCCCAACTTTCGGTTAGCCCAGTAGCCCAAACATCTGAAAGCCCATGTGAAGACCAAACTGGAGTAGCAGCCCAGTAGCAATCGTCACCTGCCGCCCGCCGCCCACCGCCGCCGGTCGGTCACCGTCGGGTCTGCCGCCGCCCGCTCAATCCCACGCGCCCACGCTTCTGTGGCGGCTCTACACTTGCCGGCTCATCCACTGCAAGGGCCGCCCGTCCGCTGCCTGCTGCTGTTGGCGACCGGAGATGGACGGGGAGGTGGAGAACGTCGGGCCGCTCCGCCGACCAGCGCCCGCACGCTCTGACAGCCGCGCCCAGGTAAAGAGTGGATTGATTCACGACTCCTGCCTCTCCCCCTCTTCCTGCTATTCCAATCAAGCTGTTTCCCTCTCGTTCAAGGAATTAATTCCCCTTTTATGTTCAGCTGCCTACTAGTTATGAATACCTCCATAGTTGTAATACCATGCAGGCTGCTTTAGCTCGCCTTGAAGCTCTTGACAGTGATAATGCTGGTGTTGAGGTGGTAGATCTTAATGATGATGAGTATGGATCCACGGATGAGGAAGACCCTGGTCAGTTTCATTTCTCATTTCGCTTCATAGTAACAGTAATGCCATGGTGTGAAAAAGGATAAGTTAGACAAGCTCGATGAGAAAATGTTACTCTTTGCAAACGACAATTACTGAAACGCAGATTTCTTGTGTATGTCATTCTGATATCAGTTCTAGTATCAATTTTGCAGAGAGAGAGAGAGAGAGAGAGAGAGAGAGAGAAAATAGCATTCTGTGTGTTTCTTATCCCTGCATTGATGAATAAGAATTAAAACTATCCTTCAAAGGAAATATTTGAAACATATATACTTAACACATCTGTCATGAACACCACCACAAAATATTTCTAAGCTGACTGTTATTAGCATCTGAAATTGCACCTAAAGCCAGTCGTTTAGGCACCTTTGAGGTCCACATGCTACAGCCTACAGCTTATCAACCTTGTGTTGTTAGCATCTGAATTACTATGATGACTGTTCATAGTAAGTCATCAATATCATGGGAGATGGTACATGCTCCAAATAAATGGAAACTCTGCCAAAGAACAGCACATCACGTGAGCAGTAGTGCAGTACCAAGACTAAGCAAGGGCATATTGTGGATGATTATCACCAAGTAGCACAGCAATGCCACTTCTCTTTGGAAAGATCGGTTATACAGTTGCTGGACATGACATGCTAATCGAGCATTTGATCATGTACCAAACCATTGTTCAGCAAACTATTGTGTCATTGTGTATTGTCTCCACATACCGCTGCACACCAGGAAACAAAACTAGGCCTCAACCAAGGGAGGTAGGAATGATCTCACAAAGTGTTTGGGATCCTGCTGCACACCAGAGTCTAGCCTCTACCTTTATCTTGCCAATTGTGTCATTGTGTAATGTCTCCGCATAGAAAAATAGAACTAGGAGCAATATACAATATATACTTTGGGAGAAGACCACAAAAGTTTTAGGAAGTCAGTCAATAAAAAGTAGTATGATTTAGCCAACCTACTGCCACTTTGAGAGTCTAACATAGGATTAATATTAGAAACTAGAAAAAGACGCGGTGCATTGACAGCAACGCCGTATGTATTGTCAATCTTGTGCAAATTAAATATACATAAAATTAGCAGGTGAGACTAAACTGACTCAACAAACCACTATCCGGGAGGGATGGGCCTCATCAGCCTCACGAGTGCGCTGTGCACCCAAATTAAAAGAAGGAATAACCAATTGTGCACCCTAAGAGTTGTTTATGACCACCAAGAATGCAAAGAAGACCACAGTTGTTTGAGCAAGTCAGTCAGTCAAGAAAATTATGATTTAATTTGCCAACCTGCTGGACTAATTAATATATGATTGATGTTAGAAAAAGTGGCAGCACGGAACATTGATGACAGCAACGCCACATTTGTTTGTCGCTAATAATCTTTTGAGAATAGCTTTATATTAGCCAGCCGCGTGAGCCTGAACTGAATCACCCAACTCATCACCTACCTCCATTCCTGGTTTCTCACTTGCTTGGTGTGTATTTGTGAGGGAGAAAGATGGGGGGTCTCACAGATGCTGTGCACTGGTGGGAGGAGTCACAGCTGCGTGTCCTCGTCCTCACCAGCCTGTTCATCCAATTCTTCTTCCTTTGCTTTCCCCTTCTCCGTAGGCTGGCCCTTCGTGGTTGGTTGAGGTTCGTGATGTGGCTGGCATACCATGGCGGCGATGCTGTGGCGATATATGCACTCGCCACGCTCTTCAACCGCCATAAGGACGAAGGTGTAGGCGGAGGCAGCAGCAGCAACACGCTGCTGGAGGTGGTCTGGGCGCCCATCCTTCTAATTCACCTTGGTGGACAAGACGGCGTCACTGCCTACAACATCGAGGATAATGAGCTGTGGAGCCGGCACCTGCTCACTGCAGGGTCGCAGATCACCGTTGCTGTCTACGTCTTCTGCAAGTCGTGGCCAACAGGCGGTGACAAGAGGCTGTTGGCGGCAGCGATACTGCTGTTCATCGTTGGGGTTGTCAAATGCTTCGTCAAGGCATGGGCTTTTAAGAGGGCGAGCATCTATAGCCTCGTCAGCTCAAAGAAAATAAATGATGGCAGCATGTATAACAAACTTGAGAAGTACGTGAAGGATGCAAGGGATATTGTCATCCGACAACAACCAGAGGATCATCATCAAGTTATGGAAGACGACCCTGGTGAGCTATCTATCATCTATGTACCTTTCAATCCATCTCTGTATTATTGTCTATCATCAGCCTGCTGCGGCTTATACTTAGTTAATAACTAATAAGTATATTAACTCACAGTAACGAAGGACGATGAAGCAGCAGAGGGCAGCAGCAATCATCCTCGATCACGATTAAGACGAGAAAGAGAAGCAAGGATAAAACTAAGACGACTAGACAGACAAAGAATGTCTCAAGAGAGTCGTGAGGCCTCTAAGCTATTCGTAGACCTTTCATCTCCATACCATCGTCGAATCAAGATATTTGAGAAATTTTGGGGGCTTAGCAAAGAGAGAGTATATGACTCCGTGCGACGAGGGTTCGCTAGTGCCTTCTTTCTTCTTTATACCAAACTAAAAACTGCTCGTGCTACCTACCTGATATGTATCTCCCTACCATGGGCAGCCATCGCTCTCTTCCACTATAGTCACAGAGAAGCCTATAATGGTATTGATGTCAAGGTTACATATGCCTTATTATGCTGTACTGCTGTGCTAGAAACATATTCCTTCTACGTTCTTCTTTTTGTGCCCGTCATGTTTGGGTCACAGGATGATTGGCCTGAGACGGTCGCTCAGTATAGTCTTGTGGGATACTTTGTCCGCAACAAAAAGCACAGCATCAAGATGCGGATTGTAAGCTCCGTAGGCTGCAAGGACTTCGTCGACCAACTTTGGTGCATGGAGCCCTGCTTCACGTCTGCCAGAATTACAAGCTTGGTTCTTGGATATCTGAAAGACGGTTGGAAGCAAAAGATAGAAGACGTTGCAAGCTACCGCAGCTTCAACAACCACAGCAGCCACTGGGGCTTGAACATGAACAGGCCATTCGATGAGTGTGTTCTCCTCTGGCACCTCGCCACGGATTTCTGCTTTTTCAACACCAGGTCCACCTCCACCTCGTTTCTAGACCATAAATGTGACTTTGCTGAGCCTCCAACAAGGCAGACACTAACAAGACTTATATGCCGAGTAATAGTACAACCGAAAAGTACATCTGTTACCAACAACCCAACCAGCACCACCAATAGACCTCAATGCAGCCAAGAATCCGCCCAGTGTAAAGCTGTGCAATGCAGACAGATGTCCAACTATATGATATACCTCTTGTTTGTTAATCCTGAGATGCTGTTGCCAGGCTCTAGGCGGAATCTCTTTAAAACGGCCTATGACCAGCTCAAGGATATCCTCAAAGACTGGAACTGGAATCCAGCACGCTGGAGTCGGTGCACTCCATGTGGCTTGGGAGTCAAACTAATAAAAGAGGAAGCGATTGTTATGCGTAGACTAATTGAAGTCATGCAGAAAAAGACAGAGAAATGGGCTTCACAAGAGGAACCATCAAAGGAAGTGACTGCTCCAGAGATTGCAATTACAGTCCTGCAGCAAAATTCAGAGAGATCTTCTCAAGAGGGATCATCAATGGGAGGCTCCAACAAAGAAGAAAATATCATCAATCAAGCCTGGGAGCTTGCAAAGAAGTTATTGAAAAAGGATGAGATGGAGAGGTGGAAAGAGATCCAGGATGTTTGGGTTGAGATACTCTGCTTCTCCGCCAGCAGGTGCAGAGGGTACCTGCACGCCAAGGCTTTGGGCAAAGGCGGCGAGCTCCTCTCCTATGTCTGGCTCCTGCTGTTTTACATGGGGATGGAGACCTTCTCTGAGAGGCTGCAGAGGGAGTTGCTCCCAAAGGCACTCCACCGGCGCAGGCACTCCACCAGCTTCTGAGGTGCACCGGCACCAGCACCACTCCAACGACTTCCGAGATTTGCAAGGCCGAAGACAACATGGGTTGAGGACCACCCTCATCTATTATATCCTGATGTGATTTCCACCCCTTTTCGTAGTTATTATAAGCAGGTGGGGATGATTTTATCCCCCCCCCACCCCCCCCAACCCAAGATTTCTCAAAAAAAGAAAAATTCTTTGTAGTTACTATATGTACTAACTACTAGTAGTGTTTGTATTTTTGTTTGCAAGTCTCTTTTGTGGCTGTGCTACTTTACATACTATCTAGTGATCTTGGTCGTGCTCCTCATGTGTGTAACAAAAAGGAAACTATGTTATGTTGTTTGTATTCTCTTCCACTATACGTCATGTTGTTTCCGGAAGCATTGTAATATTGCTTGAAATTTGATAATGGGTTCATCACCTATTCGCCACAACGAGAACGGAAATTCCGTACGCCACCGGCATCTAGTACTGTTTTGAGCTTCCCATGCATTTCTAGTACTGTTTTGCTTCGTCTGTCCATTGTGTAAGTGTGGGCATCTCAAAGCAGAGTGTCCATTTGTGTCAAAGTACTCGTGTTTACTTGTGTTTCAAATTTGATGCCTCTGTGACTGAGTACTGTGTGTCCCTTAGTGTTGTTCTTTTCTTTTCTTTTCTTCCCTTTCCTTTTTTCGGAGCTGTAACTCTGAACCTGGATGCTGTAATAAACTACTGTAATCCTTGGTTAATGCAATGGTTTGGATAGGGTGAGATTCCTCCAACTCTTACCCGATTATTATCACCCCTCTGAACTCTGAAGAGAGGAACTGGGGTTAGTTGCTTTGCTTCTTGACTGAAACTGCGACAACCTCCTACTAAGACGGCCTGGCCCAACTTCCCGGCTAGCCCAAACATCTGAAAGCCCATTTGAAGGAGAAGGGGTCCTCAAAAAACAAGAATGATTTAGCCAAACCTGCTGCCACTTTAACCGTGGGAGGAGATGTCATCGCTTAGTACCTTTATATCGACGTCATCCACTCTAGATAAATATGGTCTCGGTCCAAAATAAATTAATTTCTCAAATTATTTTAACTTTGATCACCTTTATAGGAAAAGTTAATAATATATATGACCACTTTTCCTACTTGTCTGTTGAAAGAAAACGTTCGTGTCTGTCTTGCGACGCGCGGCTCGCTGTGAGTCGACCAGCGCGTCTGTCTTGCGACACGCCGGGCGTCTTGCTGAGTCGCCGTTCCCGCACTCGGCGTGGCCAGGTGTGTCCTTGTCGGGTCCGGGGCGTATCCTTGTCGGAGCCGGTTTGTGCACCCGTTTGTGGCATTGGATGCCAATCTTTTCGCACTCACTGTTCGAATTCGAGGCGGCTACAGAGAACTAGAAGGGTCTCGCTGTTGCGTTGGAGCCGGACTGGGCGATTTGTGCGGCGCTCTTCGCCTCCGCGGAGGGGGCATTCTCCAGCGGGCTTCGTCCTTCTCTCCCTCCGGGCATCCTGCGGCGGGAAGGGGTGATTTCTAGGCCGGCGGGTTGTCGCGTTGTCAGGTTCGCTCAAGGTCAACTTCATTTTCTCTCCCTCCGGCGCATCCTGTGGTTGCATGTTCTTGTACATCCTGCTCGAATCCATGCTTGAGGAAGTAGATCCCGATAGGTACTTGTTAGATTGGGGCAGATTTGTTTATTTGTGGTTGAGGATTTGTTCGATGGATGCATTGTCAATGATTCGGTAATGGGAGCAGCATGTCGTTTGTATTTCTCTGAATCTGGTTGGTGTTCCTCTTTGATTCATGCTATTGTTAGCTGAAACGGAAGAGGTTATGAGGATTTGTGGCAGCGGTGGATCCTGTGTTGGCATGCATGCATGAGTTGTAGTTCCATTGAGACTATATTTAGCATTTCTATGTGCAAGAGGGGGATGAGGATTCGGATGTACTTATTTAGCATCTCTGTTTGTGTCGATTTTCAGTTTTTGTCCATGGCTTGGTCATTTGCTTGGTTTGTGTGAGCAGGAGATTTAGCCATCTCAATGATTTCGTCATCACTTGTTGATCTCTTTACTTGTGACTCTGCATGCCTGCATGTTGATGTCTGTACTGTTGATCTCAATGTTAGTGTAATGAGGATGGTGAAGGCCGTAGGCCATAGCCATGCCTGGTAGTCAGCAGAGGCCTTGGTTCCTGTTGGCCATGTTTTTTTAGGGAACCTCTTGGCTATGACATGGAAACCATGATAGGTGTGAAACCATGGAGACCATGAACTTGTACTCTTTGATACTCACAGCTGCATTTCATTGATGCCTGGGTGTAAATGCTTCGGAAAACTAGTTGAGTGAAATTGCTCTGGAAATGCAGTCATCACACTGTTTTAATTTAAACATCACAGGCTTAATTGGAGTTGTGCAGTCTGAACATTGTGTTAGACAGTACTTCTGTGCTAGATTAGACTTGTTGATGAACTGTGACTGGTTGTAACTTGACCTCCCAAAATTCAGACCTTAGTTTGGGTTGTAACTTGACCAATCTTGTGCTCTCAGTGAGGCAGTACTACAGTTCAAGGTACACTACATCTGTAACATTTATTGACTTGATGGGACCTTTATTGGTCATGACCCTACTTTTTTTTGTCTTCACTTACAAATTATAATATTAATTGGCTAACTTGGATATCTTTTTTCCAATGCAGTTCAATCTTTTACCTATACTGCAGTGAGGTTGCATGCCAGGTCTGCATCTTCATTTCTAGTGTCCTGTAACAATATTTTTATTAGTACTGAGTACTCTCATACTGAATCTTTATTTTCTACATCTCTTGTTTGGAATTCTCATGGTGGTTTATCTGTCTAGCTTGGATCCATATCTGGGCTATACCCCGATCAGGAATGAGGTGCTGGTTGATAATACTGATTATGAACCTCTTCCCGGTGGTGAGCAGATTTGCCCTGAGAGACATGCCAACGTATTTTCCAGTAAGTGAATAGATGTTATTGCACACTATCCTATATGCACACAATTAACTTTCTACCACTGTTCAAATAATGACAGATTTTATCTTGTGACTTTGCTAGGAATATTCTTTTCATGGATGACTCCTCAACAAGGATTTAGAAGGCCCATTACAGATAAGGAAATCTGGAAATTGGACAGCTGGGACGAGACTGTGACTTTGTATAGCCAGTATGTTTTTTTAAAAAAATTCCTTGTCAAAATGTCAAATACTTGAGCCTGCAAATCTTAACGTGACAATCCTGTCTCAGATTCCAGAAATGCTGGAATGATGAGCTTCGAAAACCAAAACCTTGGCTGTTACGAGCTCTTCATAGTAGTCTCTGGGGAAGGTATGCACACATTCGACACCCAATTCCTATACATCTGATCTGATGTTTCTGCCTATAGTGATTAGTTATTTGCATTTTCAGGTTCTGGCTGGGTGGATTTTTCAAGGTACATTTTCTTCAGATGATGTGCCCTGTAGTTTCCTTTCAATATTTTTGTGATATTCTCAGCAGCTCATCTTTTTCTCTCAACTTTGTAGATTGGCAATGATGCTTCTCAATTTGTTGGGCCACTTGTATTGAACCTTTTGTTAGAGGTATGCTTGTCATTCCAATGTTACTAGTGAATTGGCTAATTATGTCTACATGTGAATTGGCTTAAATGAGTTTACGCTGTCTAAATGTGTCTTACTGTAAATGTGTCTACACTGTCTGTTTTAGTGACAGTTCCAATGTTACTAGTGAATTGCCTTCTACATTTGCTAGAAAAAGATGTTCACTATGTACAAATCCTTGAGTACTTTGGGATTGATATAGGAGCCTTACTGTAATCATACAGTTGTGAAATTTTGGTTCATTTTTTGATATTGTAGAAAAAAAAAGATGTTAATTTTACTGAAATATTTTTGGCTTAGAAAATTTATCTGGCTAAATTTTTGTCCGGGATTTTAACCATTGATGGGTTGATTTTTCTGTGCTGTTTTCCTTCAACATCTATGTTTGGTACTCACAGTTTCTTAACAGTGTTGCTTTTCTTTTAAATTCAACAGGTGGTTAATTGTAAGGTGTCATTGAAGCGTCTAGAAGATCACCTGTTGGCTGAAGAGAGATTACTTCTGCCAAATCCACCTATTGATCCTGATCTTCCAGTCATTTCTATCAAGAATGGGTATTTTTTGTGGGAATCAGAGGTAGTAATATATTTTTATTTATTTGCCACTTTCATTTATTTATTCTTCAGTCTAGTAATTGCTGCCCTTTGGATTTATTGTAGTTGATTTCTTGTCCTCTGATTCTCTAGCAATCAGATATTGAACAGTATGTCATTAGCACAACTCTCTTTCATCTTAGGTCTGAAATGGACAGTGAATCAAAGTAATGCCATAACTCTCTTCATCTTAGGTCTGAAATGGACAGTGAATCAAAGTAATGCCACATTTGAGTCAATGTACACTATGTTTGTCCTTGGATGCTGAAATGTCTGAAACCAATTATAGGTTCACTTATCTTCATTGACTTTTTGCATGAATCTCAGTGATTTGGCTGTATCTATAATGCCATTTTAGATTTCCTTGACAAAGAATCAAAGTAATAAATCAAAGTAATAAATCTCGATGATTTCTAGTTATGTCTAGTATGAAAAGTGTGCTACTATTGATCCGCTTAACTTGATCTATTTCAATGCATATATGAAAGGCTATTTAGTGTGCTCTGTTTCCTTCACTAGACATTTTAGATTTGCTTACTATCCATTTATTTATTGCACATACATAAGTAGTAAATTGCCTTTTCTAATTTTCGCAATTCTAGTGCTGAATATATGCAATATCTAGTTTGGGCCTGCTGTTTACTCACATTTGTTATTGTAACTTGTTTTCATGAATTCATGATGTAGAGCATGGAACCGGGGTGCATGGACAACTATCGAATTCAAGGTTAGTAGCAATAGCAATTATGGATCTAAGTGATGAACTTTGTGTGGGTTTATGGTCTAACTTTTATAATTTTTGAGGTTGTTTTGCTGCAGGTGTGCATTCACCGCCAACCTCGTAACTAGAAAGGTATAATTACTTAATTTCGTTTAAACTTCACTTTTATCATTGTTGATAATTTCAAACCATCCATAATTCATTGTTCTATATCTTTTTTTCGAGAGGTTAACCGTGTTTGATCTTGTGTGCAGCCCAACATTGTCACTTTGGAGATATCAGATTTGTCCTCCATCAGAAGGAGCATTTCCAAGTTTAAGAGAAAGGGCAATTTCCTCTTGTACAAGCACACCCTTACCTTGTCTGCGTTTACGTTGGGCTTAATTTGTGTATCATGGTGGGTGATCTGAACTTGCAAATTTCACACACTGAACCCATGTTTGATCACAATGTTTGAATTCAATTAATGATTATGGCATGCCAATGTACCAAAGGCCTTTCTATTTGTCGAACCTAATTTTAAAAATTAGCATGTATCCTGTTTGTAAAACGTAATACCCGAAAGCATTTGTATAGCAAACAAATTTAGATATTCGCTTATGAAATTGCAGAGTTAACAAATGGAAATTGCAATTCAAGGTAATCGCAATTGTAGTTTGGAGCACATGCAATTCAATGAACCTGTCTTGTTGCAAGTTATGGTTTCCTCCAAAATTGTTAAAACATGGTTTGCTCCAAAATCTTCAAACATACTATCTAGTGTAAAACATAAAGTTGTAGGGCAGCAAATGCTTCCAAAGAGACCGATATACATGTAATTGTAGTTGATGACTGAATATAATACTTAATTTATACAAATTCCTCTTCTCTCGAATAAATTACATAAAGTGGTTGGCCTAATGAAAATTATTCTAGCTACTAGTCCATCCCTTTTCCTGTTGTGTTTGCTGAGCCATGCCCTTTCTCTTCGACTTGTCGACCCCTAGCTTAGCCAATTTTGGTTCCCTTTGCCGCCACTTCTTCTGCCGGGTTGTGTTGATTTGTCCAATTTGTCCTCGCACAAAAATATCAACAACATTTGATGAATATAAATCAAACTACTTGTATTTTGTTCATTTGTTGGATTTAGCTAGCATTTATCGGTTTTACCCGACTTTCTTTTGTTGCTTTTTTTGAAGGCTTTGGCACTTGAGGAAGATGCTTCTTTTCGCATGTCACAATGTTATGGCCCGGTTCCCGACAATGTGTACAGTAAATTTGCCTTTTGGTTTGCTTCTCGCATCCTCGCCTACACCTATTTGCCTGCCCAATATCCTTGGTCTTCCTCTTCTCTTAGCATTATCGGGATCTTGTAGAATTACTGTACCACTTTTGTGCACTTGATTGTGACGGAGCCATCATGAATTCATTGTTTGTAGCTTGTGAAACCTCAGAACCCCCTCTGCTGACCACCTTGAGCCTCGAGCCATCATTGCTTGATTGTTTGTAGCTAGTGCAACCTCTGGACCCCTCTCGCGACCTCCTTGTGTATGAGCCATCATTACTTGATTGTTTGTAGATTGTTGTAGTTGGGGTTGACAATATTTGAGTGATAGTTGTAGTAGCTTTCAGGATTGAGTTCAAAATGTCTTGCCGAAACATGCAGTATATAAAAAACGAGTAAGTTGAATGGGCCCGAGGCAAAGACAAGAATGTAAATAACATGGAATTTGCCAAATGGAAACAAGTTCCATTATTTTCAAACCTCATGATGAGTTGTTAACTCGCACAATTGAGTAAGGTGGATTAAAGAATCTGGTTCTTCCATTTCATCAACTCCTTGGCTTTGGACCCGCAAAAAAAAAAAAAAAGAATTTGTCAAATCTTGATTGTGTCTGCTGTTATGTCCCTTTTTTAAAAAAAACTTTGTCAAATTTGTCTAGTTGTTTGTCTCATTTGTCATGTCCCTTGTAATAAACAAAATTTGTTTGAAACAAGATCTCATAGTCCAAAAACAGGGACCTCAAGATACAAGGCGTGACAATACAAAATGACATCGTTTGATTGCCTATATAAACCTTGCGCTGAAGGCGCCTTTTGAAAGTAACACTTTCGCTTCGAGGCCGAGTGGGCCGTTAGGCCCTCGAGGCCGAGGCGTCAAGTCATGACAGGGATCTTCGAATTGTGTTTGAATTGTCTATTGTCTTGTACTTTGTATTGTAATTTTTTTGAATTGTCTATTGTCTTGTACATCGTTTAATTGTGTTATGTCCCTTGTCATGCCCCTTGTATTGTTGGTAAAGTGCCCAAACAGTGTTGGAGCTAAGGTCCTTGTAGATGCTTGCCAAAGTGTTTAGCTAGAGATATAGGAGTGGGTGAACGATGAACTTGTTTATTAGGATAAGAAAGAATGCCCTGGGCTTAAATGTATTGAGTGTCCAAAGACCAACCAACCGGTGAAGAATGATTGTCATTAGCATCATGTTTGTTTGTTTGTGTGCAGACCGCCCGTAGAATGCTCCCGGCCAAAATCCTGCTGTTTTATGATACTTTGATTGATGTCACCGACATAGAGATTAATATGGTGGCTAGTTGTCCTTATCATGTTGTACTAGTTGCATGTATCTTGAGGAGGGTGAGTTTTATTTGTAGTTGGCCTGCCTGTCCTGAGGCCCTTATCATGTTTTGACAGCTTGGAAATTTTCTAATCCAAATTACTTGTGTTCTTTTTCTGAGGTGAAGAGTGCTTGTGCTTTGTGTTCAACCCAACCATCTCGCCGCTCGTCCCCGAGGTCCTTGGACTAGGTACTTGTATCATCTAGAGGAACAGTATAATCCCTATGTCGAAATTACCAAACCGCTTGGCTTTCCACCCTTGTTTTTTTTCAGTATAGATTGTTATAACCTTGTATATTGACAGATTTGGATGTGTTTAAGCTTGTTGAGATTGTGGGTGTTCAAATGGAGGTACATTGGAGGAGCCTATGCTGCCCATTCATGTGGTATGTGTTTATGTCATCATCTATATTAAGAACCTAGGGAGTTATCTCATAATTCTTTGGCAAACAGAATTCAGTTTAAAAGAAGCATATGCATAGTTGCATAAGAAAGAAAGAGATATTGATTCTTAGAATCTACACTATTTTGGTTCTACCTTCAATATACGGTCTTTAAAGTTTCCTGCTATTTTGTTAGTTTTATGGTCTTTGACTGCTGGTTGGCTCTCTCTTTCCTCACCAACTCTTTGACTCTTTACGCCTCTCGTGTCCTAGGAGTAGCTAACCGTAGATGAATGGCCTTCGGTTTGTGTAGCTTATTTGTGTTGCAATGGACCTCCCCGACGTTAGTAAGTAGAAAATGCTCTATTTTACTTGTGGCCAACATTAAGTAGCCCACAATGCATTTTTGATGAGACTAAATGGCTCTCTTTTGATTTTTTCCTATGTGCTTTGAACTTGACTCGTATTAGGTTCCATGGGCTAGTGGTGGCAATGGCATATTGCTTGAATTGCGGTCAATATCCTAGTTGACAAAGACCTAAGGCGCGACTGATATAAGCATGCCATAGTGATCATCTCGGTGTTGCTAAGCATGCTTAAGCATTCAATATGCTAGTTGACAACCAAAATCAGATCTGTAAAAAGCATTCAATGTCCCATGTTTTGTTTTGTAAAATATGCTATGTTGTTAGTAATGGAAATTGATTGCAGATTATTATAGTGTAAATTGCAACTATAGTTTACTGCAATTTTAGTTTAGTCCATTTGAAATTTTTATTCCTACTGAAATGAAGTGCCCCATATTTACTACCTCCTTAACTCGTACCTTAATTACATTGTTCTTGACCTCCCTGTCATTAGTGACTAGCACTGCCTGTTTGATCTAAATGTTGCCCTTTGTGCTATGTTGCCACATATTTATTTGTGTTACGTCATGGCAGGTATGGATGGCTTTAAACTTGTCTAGCTTTTTCGTCTTGAAATGGACCTCCCTGTGACTAGTAAGCCTCAGTGTTACCTACTGTCCTTATGTTGTTTTTTCTTGGTTCATCATTTTTCTGTGATCCTATTAATGAATGTTTTGCTAACTATGCACCATTGCTGCCCTCAGGCTTGCTTGTGATACCGCTACACTTGATTCTAAGACGGTGAGTATATATATTCAATCCTCGTTGTGTCATCTAGTCCTTGTCGACCGCTTTTAACACATACCGATATCTTCTTGTCGCTTTTGGCTCCATTATTGAACCGAAGCATCCGCCTTTGCTCTCCTAAGGCCCTTGCACTAGCTACATGGATCATCCGGAGCTACCGGTATAATTTCTCGCTCTCAATTACCCGAACTCTTGTCTTTCCACCCTTGTTTTATCTCGTATAAATTATAAAAATATGTATGTTGATAGATATACAATCTATGTGCTAGGCATGGCAGCTATGGATGGGTTAAGCTTGTTGAGATTGTGGGTGTTCAAATTGACCTCCCCTGCCATTAGTGAGTGCCACTACCACCTACTGATGTTTTTTTTTCGGTTGGGCATTTGTTTTTAGGTTGTACACACATGCTATGCTGTTAAAAATGTCTAATGAGTTTACTGAATATTGGCCTGTTCATCTCGTGCTCATTGTAATGCTCAATTGCAAACTGTTAATAGTCTAAGTTCCAAATCAAAGTTATACTATAAATTGCAGCTATAGTTAACTGCAATTTCAGTGATTATTATATGAAATGTTGATTTCTATTGGTCCTACATTGCTCTGGACAACTGTGTTCAGTTTTGGCCCTGGACATGTTAGTTCAGTTATGGCCCTAGATATCTGAGCATGATCCTTGAGAGATGTATAGGGCACTTATATAATTGATAGTGTAGTATTTTGAAAGGCTAATTGCAAACTGTTACAGTGAAAAATGCAAAGTGTTATAGTATAAATTGCACATATAGTTAACTGCAATTTTAGTTAGGACTATATGATATTTGGATTGGTACTGATCCTACATTGCCCTGCCCTGGACATCTGTGTTCACTTGGGCATCTGTGTTCAGGTTCTAGTGATTCTACATAGTTGGAAGAAAGGAAGGATGTACAGAGGATAAACAGATCGATTAATGATGGTGTTCAGATCGCACAAACACTAATCATACAGAGGAACAGAGTAAAGCATGGACGAGATAGTCACGCATTTAGGAAAAGCATGTGCGATCCACGTCATGCACCACAAGAATTTTTCGATCATGTATGATTACGTAAGCAAACGTTGGGGAAGGAGGAAGAACAGGTAGTAAACAAGGACACAACAAGGGACATACCAATCTAGTTGATCCTCTTCTTCTTTGATTTTCTTCTAGATCTGATCAGATCCGGCCTTCATGGATGGCCATCTCCTCTAGATGTTTCTTTCCTGCAGCAGGGTTCGATCGGTGCTAGGAGGGCCCTGTTCAGTTCGTGTATTTCCTTTCTTGCTGGAGGGTTCAGTGGCAGTTCTGTAATTTGTCTATAATGGCCCCCATGGTGTCACGTGAACCAGTTGTACTAGATGGTTAACGGGTTAGATCCGGATCCATTAGTACTAGTCGGACCCGCAACCCATTTGTCATGTCTGGACTCATTGGAGATTCCCGTGCGGTGGCCGGTGCATGCGCGCGCGTCATTTGTTACGTTAACAAATGGGTTTCTCTGTTTGTTAGGTGGCCGCCAGATGTGGATCCAATGGTCCTGGTGGTTGCAAGATTTGGGGGGTCAATTTCTTGTGAAAGAGATATAGCAAGTCCCTATATATGACACAAAACAAATACATTATAAAAAAATGTATTTTATGATGTATCTACTATCTAGTGATATTAATTTGGTGACACAAATATTGATAAACTTTTCTATAAATTTAGTTAAATTCAAAATAGTTTGGATTAGGACAATTATTTTTTAAGAAAGGCGGCAAAAGCTTTTGCCAATTTTTATTAGACGATAGAAGGAAAAAAAAAATAAACAACTTTTACAACAGACTAGGACAATTATAGAGGTTGTTTTAGTTTGAAATAGAGGGTGTCAAATGAAAAAAAGGAATAACCAATTGTGCTTATATATACACCGATTTGGCCACTCGAATGGTGTTGTTTATGACCTAATGCACGGAAGACCACTGTAGTTTCAGCAAGTCAGTCAGTCAAGGAAAAAAAAAAGGATTTACCCAACCTGCTGGACTAGCATATGATTGAATATATTACTAGAAAAAGACGCGGCACGGCACATTGACGACAGCAACAGCGCATCTGTCTGTCCCTAATAATCTTTTTGCAAATGTACATAGCACATAGCGTTATATTAGCCGGCCGGGTGAGCCTGAACTCGATCAAGACCTCATCACCTCAATTCCGGGGTCTCACAAGTGTTGTGCACTGGTGGGAGGGAGGAGTCGCAGCTGCGTCACCTGTCCTCGACCTCAGCAGCCTGAAATATGATAGACATCGTAATATCATCATTAAAGGAGTACGTAATTTACTAAATCAAATATGGCTATTAGACTGCCATCTTGTATTAAAACATGATGCAAATTCACTAGCCTAAGAAAAAATTGTGATTACGAAGCATGAGCCATGGTTCTCTTCTCCCTAGTTCAGTTTTTTACCATCCTAAGATAAAATTGGGACCACAATTCAGATGATACATCACAATAAGATTTTTTTTCTATCCTAGTCAATTTTTTTTCCTTGTGAAATGGCATATACTCAACATTCACATGAGATTCAATCACAATTTTGACTGAAAGAAACCGGCTTTCACTTGAAATTCAAGTGTTTTTCTGCCTACTGCTAAAAATTGTCACACCACATCATCAACTGCTGGTGTCGACTGAGACACGGATGAGAATGAGATGGGAGGATGCCTGCTCGAGTAGCTAGGGCCAGTTCTAGCAAATACTCATTTGTGTCTATATACTAGAGTATGTATTATTAGTTGGGTCCTATTGTGCACATATATATACTCCATAGCAGTTTAGGACAAGCAGCAAAAGTCTGAGCAAGTGGGTCAAAAAAAAGTAAGATTTAGGCAACCTACTGCCACTAAATTTAAGCGCCTAACATAGGATGAATATAGATTAGAAAAAAAGATGAGGCGGCACACATGACAGCAACGCCGAATCTACCACCGCAAGTGAGGCTAAACTGAATCACCATCCTCTTTCAGACTTTTCCTGGGTTCTCACTTGCTCATTTGCTTTGTGACTTGTGAGAGATGAGATATAGATAAAAATGCTGCGCCACAGTACACTGGCACTGGCGGAAGGGGAGGAGATGTCGTCACCTTTTATATCGATGTCATCCACGTAAGCTTGACAAATAAAAAAGAATCTCAAATGAAAAAAAAAAAGTTCAGTGATTGTACATTGTACACCGATTTGGCCAAGAATAGAATGGAGTTGTTTATGACCTCTCCACGGAAGTTACGTTGGGCAAGTCAGTCAAGAAAAATTATGATTTAGCCAACCTGCTCTTGCTGGACTAATAACATATATGATTGATTTATATCGATGTCGGCACGGCATGACAAATTGACGACAGCAACGCCGCATCTGTCTGCCGCTAATAAGCCTTTTGCAAATATACATAGCAATAGCATTATATACATTAGCGGGCCGGCTGGGTAAGCCTGAACAGAATCACCACTTCATCATCTCCATTAATTCCAGGTTCTCACTTGCTTGGTGCCCCGCGTGTGTGTTTGCGAGAGAGAAAGATGGGGGTTCTCACAGGTGCTGTGTACTGGTGGGACGAGTGGCAGCTGCGTGTCCTCGTCCTCACCAGCCTTGTCATACAATTCCTTCTCTTCATCTTTTCATTTTTGCGTAGGGTGGACATACCAGGTTGGTTCAGATTCATAATGTGGTTGGCATACCTTGGCGGAGATGCTGTGGCGATATATGCCCTCGCCACGCTCTTCAACCGCCACAAAACAGATGAACATGGTGGAGAAGGAGGACGCAGCAGTAGCACGCTGGAAGTGGTCTGGGCGCCCATGCTGCTGTTGCACCTTGGTGGGCATGACAGCATCACCGCCTACAACATCGAAGACAACGAGCTATGGAGCCGGCACCTGGTCACTGCGGTGTCTCAGGTCACCGTTGCCATCTATGTTTTCTGCAAAACCTGGCCACCAGGCGGCGACAAGAGGTTGTTGCTGGCAGCAATGGTGGTGTTCGTCCCTGGGGTTCTCAAATGCTTCCAAAAGCCATGGGCTCTCAAGAGGGCAAGCATCCATAGCCTCGTCAGCTCACCTGCTGCTGTAAAACAAGAGGGGTTTCCGCTGGAGGAATACGTGAAACAAGCAAAGGTTCTTCTTGTCCGAGACGAACAAACAGCGGAAGAAGGTGAGGTGCAAGGAGCAAGGGCTTCTGGTAGTTCTATAACTATGGAGGATGAAGGCCGTCGTCCAAGACGCAACGACGAGGAGCCCGCCACCGGTAAGCTAGCCGGTAAGCTAGCTAAGCTGTCATTTATATTATCGATCAAATCTGTACGTACAGTATGTCTCTATGTGTATATATGTAATGTACGTACTTAAATTTCATCTCCAATTCTGTAAACTATAGTATGTATTTATTTCTGGAATCTGTAGCAGGGTGGAGACGAGCAATACTTGAGCGGTGGCGCAATGATCTCACACAAGCGAATTCGAAAGCTCAAAGGATAAGAGAAATGTGTCAAGGGCTCAGTGAGTCGTCTAAGCTATTTGTTGACCTTTCATCTTCATATTCTCGTCGGCTTAGCATCCTTGAGGATTTCTTGGGGCTTACGGAGAAGAGAGCATATGGCGCCGTGCGACAAGGGCTAGCTACTGCCTTCCTTCTTCTCTACACCAAACTCAAGACAGTGAATCTTGAAGATTTTTATGGTGACAGAAGAGTGAAACTCCATTTTAACAAACTGGTGGTAATTTTACGTGGGTTTCTACCATGGGCAGCCATCGGTCTGTTCCACCACAGCCACAGAGAAGCTTACAACGATATTGATGTCAAGGTTACATACGTCCTGTTTTGTTGTACTGCAGCCCTTGAATATTCTTCCATTGCTTTATTTTCTGGTGTGCTAACGCCCACGGGGGAGGCTGGGGAAGAGTGGCCCGCCACTGTCGGTCAACGCAGCTTCATCGGATACGTTGCCCGCCGCAGCAACAAGATGGGGATTGTGAGTCGTCTGCTTGGAAGCTGCTGTAAGGACTTCCTGGACCAACAACACTATTGGCGTGAAAGGCCGTGCTTCTCGTCCATCAGAATTACAAAGTCAGTTCACCGATATCTCAAGGCTGGATGGAAGCAAAAAATACATGACGCTGCTAGCTACCGCAGGTTCAACGATAACCGCGGCCATTGGGCGCTCGAGGGCAACGACCACCTCGGCTGGAGCATAAAGGGGCCATTCGATGAGAGCGTCCTCCTCTGGCACATCGCCACGGATTTCTGCCTTCTCCTGAGCCCATCGTCGTCCGAATATCAATTGCTTTTTACCGACAGGAATGTTCGTGTTTCCATTAGTGTGTCCAACTACATGGCATACCTTTTGTTGGTTAATCCTGAGATGCTGCTGCCTGGCTCTAGACGGAATCTCTGCACAAGAGCCCAGGAAGAGCTTGAGGACATATTCAAGAACAATAGTGACAAGCCACCACCGGGTCTAGATAAGAGAGCACTTGTCGAGAAGATTGTCAGCAAGCTACGGTCGTCATCATTGTCACAACAAGGAGGCTCCGACACCCCACCCACAGAAACTTTCATCCACGATTCTTGGTTGCTTGCTCAAAAGTTGCAGAGCTTAGGCGATGAGAAGAAGATGTGGGAGGTGATCCAAGGCGTCTGGGTTGAGATGCTCTGCTACTCTGCCGGTAGATGCAGAGGGTACCTCCACGCCAAGGCTTTGGGCAAAGGCGGTGAGTTCCTCTCCTATGTCTGGCTCCTAATGTTCTACATGGGGATGGAGACCTTCACAGACAAGCTTCAGAGGCAGGACCTTCCAAGCCATGAAGCTGCTGGCAATGGGACTAGGAACGACGCCACGGCCGCTCCAACAACGACATTGACTTCCGAGTGGGTCTCCACCACCGGCGGCACCGCTGCATCGGCTTCCGAGGCCCACACCGACGCTGCTGGTGCCAGCGACCCTCCATCGACTTCCGAGATCCGCATGGCTGAAGACATGGTTTGATTTTGCTGCACCGTGTCCACCCTGATGGTTAATCCGATTGTTCGGCCCTTTTCGTAATTACTAGTGTTTAATTTACAAGTCAGTCGGGCATGCTACTCTCTACTATTCCTGCTCCTCACCTGTGTCATTGTCACTGTACGTGTAATAAAAAAGGGGCAACCTTATATCGTTTGTTTTCCTCTTCTGTAACTCATTCCGCTCTGTTTAATGTTTTGTTTCCTGAAGCTGCATTGTATTGTTTGAAATTTGAGTGCGGCATCATCTAGTCGCCCGTTTTCAACTTTGCCATACTGATTTGCTTCATTTGATAATTGCAACATGCCAAACATCAGGTGGCATCTCTGAAACATAAGTTGCAGTTGCAACATTAGCAGTCCTTCAGGATGTTACATCATTGCTATTGGCACTTTACACCCCAACTGGAGATAATTGATAGTGCACACTTCTTGGATATGGGCCCGTTCACGTCTGATTGGAAGGAGCCCAACCCATCAGAGGGTGTTCTGGACTCAATTAGGGCGTGACATGGATCATGGATAAGTAATGCAGCCTGGCAGGCCCAATATCCAGGAGCCACTACTTCTCCCCACCGGGTGGCCCGCTTAATCCCATGGCTATCTCCTCTCATCCAGCGCAAGGGCCGCCCGCTGCTGCCTGCCTCTGTTGGTCACCAGAGATGGACCGGGAGGAGGAGAACATCGGGTCATTCCACCGGACCAGCGCCCCCACGGGGCGCATGGCCACGCGCATGCCGTCCGCGCTCTCCAGCTCTGACAATCGCGCTCAGCTGACGACGGGATTCGACTGAGACTGACTGCTCCTACATTCCCCCTCTCTTCCTCCTATTCCAGGCCGTTTGCAATGACAAAATGGTGACACGAGCCTTTTGACTTTCCTACTACCCCCGCAAAATAGTTGTGGGGTGATAACTTGACGAGGCAAGGGCAGATCAAGGATAAAAGTTTTGGGGTTGGCTTAAGTTAAAATGGTTGTGAAGCCATGAAGCCGTGCTTTTGGCCAGGCAATGCTAAGGGCAACATTTATGTGCTTAAATTATCCACACGGAATTCTACTGTAGCAACTATCATCCATATGTATGTTGCAGCAAACATCAATATATGACATTTTTCAACCTTATATAACATATTTTCAAGTGAAAATACGCATGGAAGCAATAAAAACATTAAGTGCTCAAATTAGTAACTTACTAGAAAAGGCTGTATATAGTGTAGAAATTTCTGAGAAGTCAGTTAACTGGTAATAACATCTGCATTATTAGATAGATATATGTATGAAAGTAGAAGATGCCATATTAATTTGTTTCGATTAACTCCTTTCAATAATTTATGTACAGATAAAATGACATCCATCTCAAACTAGAGAAGAGTTGCATCATATAACTATCAATGTCACTTACGGTAAGATTATACTATTACTGATCTTTTGTGTTAAATTATGTTGCTCCAGATGCTCGATGAAACATTAGCTAGTAGAATAGAAGCTAAACAACTCACCTCACCGTTGATGCATTTCATCGAACACTACATGGTCCACGAGACATGGACTCCACCAGGGGTCGGTCATCTCAAAAGTGAGTGAGCGCCCAAGGGCATTGGCTCCTGGCCTCCTGCACCCCTGCCTCCATGCGGCCGCGCCTTACAGCCAAGCCGGCAAACGCCCTGCCTCCGTCGCGTCAACAGCTGCCGACGACCGTTTCGCGCCAACGCGGCATGACCGCAGCCCAGCCCTGCCTTCCTGGTCTGTGGTGTGCAGCTCGGCGCCTGGTTGCTAGCGGCCGGCCTTGGAAGGGAGCGCCCTGGCGCCACCCCCGCGGGCCGCAGGATCGCAGCTGCCGCGCCGCCACGGGTGAGGCTGACGCGTGCTTGCGTCCCGTGCAGCCGCCGCACCCGCACCTCAAGCTTGCTGTTTGTGTGTCGCCGCTCATGGAGCCGCCCGCCGCCCGCCGAATCGGGAGGCGAGTTACGGCCGAATGGGCTTTGTGCTCCTTTGAAGCTGAGTACGATTCAATTGCAGCCCAGGATCGCGAAGGAAATTTTCCATTCTCGGCCCGGCCCAGTTCACACATGGGAAGACAAGAGCCCACAAATAGCCGAGTAGCCATCCCGACTCCTCCTTCCCCCACCGGCGCCGCCGCACTCCTGGTCGACCGCCGGGCGCCGCCCGATTACTGTCCCGCCTCCTGTTCCAGCGCAAAGGGCCGCCGCCGCTACCGCCGCTGTTTCTGGCGACCAAGATGGACGGGGGAGGAGGAGAACGCCGGGCCGTTCCGCCGGACCAGCGCAGCGCGACGCGCCGCCCTCGCCACGCGCATGGCGTCCCCCGCCGCCAGCTCCGACAACCGCGGCCAGGTGACGACGGGATTCTACCGAGACCGACCGCTCCCCCGTTCCCTCTCTCCTCCTATTCCAGGCCGTTTCCCTCCCGTGTCCGTTTCCCCTTTCCTCGACGAGTGTTTATTTCCCCACTTCATTGTGCTGAGCTTAGAATTGGATAGCTGCTCTCTCTATCTTGTCTCTCCCCATGTGTTGCGGTCAAAATGCTCCAGTTTTGTCTAGCAACTACTGTATAAAAGAATCATTTCAAGTGATTGGCCTTATTGTTATTTCTATTTTTGTTAGAAGAATGATTGCCATTTGACCTCATTGAAAAGTAGTTTTGGTAATGCTAAAAGTATATGTTCTAGAATACATTTTAGGAATGAGATCTATCCTTTGCAATGCATATTATGTGCCATGTGTGCTGTGGTGCCTGTGCCTTCCTCATGGCTCAAGCCAAAGGATTTGAATTTTTTTGAGGTGTTAGTTATTTCAGCTTCCATACATATTCATATTCAGATTGGGACCATTTTGTGCTTATAGGTCGTTGATCAAACATTGTGTCTGAAATATATCCTCCTTGATGTTCTGCTGTCCCACTATGCATACCTTCATATCTGTAATGCCATGCAGGCTGCATTAGCTCGCCTTGAAGCTCTTGAGAGCGATAATGCTGGGGTTGAGGTGGTAGATCTTAATGATGATGAGTACGGATCTACAGATGAGGAAGACCCGGGTCAGTTTCTTCCTCCTTTATTATCTTCATATAGTAATATGCCATGTGGGAAAAGGGATAAGGTGGATACACTATGCTCAAACTCAATGACAAAATGTTGCTCTTTGCAAACAAGTATTGAAATACATATTTCTTGTGTATGATATATTTTTTTTTTATTACTTGCAGTATCCAGTTTGTAGAATAAGAAACATTTTTTAAATTTCTTGACATTGCAAAAGTTTCGAAAGTAAGATTAAAATTATCCTTGAAAGAAAGTATTTAAATCGATGCTCGCTTCTAACACATCCGGCATGAGCAACAACGCAAATTATTCATAAGGGGACTGTTGTTCGCATTTTAAATGCCCGTAAAGCCAGTCATTTTGATATCCGTGAGGCTCACATGCACATGCTGCAGCTTGTCAACCCATGTTATTAGCATCTTGAATTCCTCTAAAGTCAGTAATTTATATATCTTTGAACTCCACATGCTACAGCTTGTAAACTGCTAAGGTTGGGTTCATATAATTTTTTAAATGTTGCATTTGCATTACATACTTATATAGTCTATGGGATGTGCATCTGTGGATGTCCATTCAATGCTGTACTCACTGATAAATTTTGTTCAATGATGTAAGCCATCTTTTATTTCCTGCTTTACGTGACAGTTCTCATGCAAAAAAAGCAGTCCAAGATTATGAAACGCAAGACAAGGCAAGGGAAAGCTTTGGAGAAGAGGGCAGCAAGATCATTCATGGATGTCCTACAAGAAGTAAGCGACCTTGATCTTTAAGTTTCTTTATTAGCATGTTTATGTGTTGTCGAGATAATATCTGAAAAGATTTTCACTGTGACAGGCAAATCTGGAATCCCAGCCTCCTCATGTCCCAACATATTTGAGGGATGTTGTGGGTCCACCGAGTACTTCATCTCGACGGCACTACTGCTCAGTTTGTGGTAGTTCTGCAAACTACACATGCGTGAGGTGTGGAACAAGGTTCTGTTCTTCCCGCTGTCAAGTCATACACAATGATACCCGCTGCCTGAAATTTGTGGCTTGATCAACTGGATGTACAAGCTATATTTGATGTATGTCCACTCCCTGATGATTGTTCATCTAGTCATCTGTGGTTTGATCAGTAGGATATGCTTGCTGTGTATGTTTTGTACTCTGTATAATGGGGTAGGTAAGTGGTAGGAAACTGGTTTTATTAGCTATGTGCAGCAATTGAACTTGCTAGACTGTAGGCCAATCACTTTGTCGTCTGAAATATTATGTGAGTAGCTGTGTTTATGCTTTAGCTTAGCCTGATTTACCATAATTCGCTATTTGCTGTCCTGAACTCATAATATTTGTAATTGCCGCCTTGTTTCCACTCTTGGTAATCATTTCTTAGAGTTTTTATGCTTCCAGTGAATCATGCCTCACTGTGCCAATAAAGCACCTTTTGTTACAAGGATATGCTGTGTGTATGTTTTCTGTAGGAGTGGGTAGGTAAAATAAGTGGTAGAAAACCATTTTCTCAGCAGGTGCACTGCAGTTGCAAGGTAGATCTCTTTGTATACCGACCAATTTTTTGTTTAGAAATGGTATGCGAGTAGCTGCAGTTATGTAGTAGAGCTTGTTTCAGTATATCTGAATAGTAATTTTATATTGTTTCTTGGTGTTTTAAATGTGGGCATACTCTGCTAGTAGATGTGAGTTGGTATATAAATACCCCCAATTAATTAGCATAAGCTAAGCAAATGCGAAAGTCATATCAGAGTGGTGATATGAATAGAACATCATGTTATAAACATACTGTTCATTTGTATATTATAAACAGGTTTTCCTCGTTGGCAGAATTTTTAATACCCAACTTCCAAAAGATGTGCAAAAGCACAGCTACACTTGCACAGGCAAGTTCATGCCCTAGATACAGGAGTCCATCATCTAGCCATGACTGTGACACAGAACAGTATGTATATCAATTTTATACAATATATAAGCATTTCATATCAAAAGAAATAAAAGTATTAAAAGCTCACTAAACATGATGTTTTTTTTCCAGCATTCGTATTTTCATTCCTTTGCAAAAAACGCTGTTATATGTGTGCAACAAAATGCTTGGTTGAAACTTTTGATCCATGCTTGTTTTTGTTGTAACATATTTGTCATGAATTTATTGTAAATCTAAATTTTGATCCCATATGCTATATATGGTTTGTAACAAAGGCCTTTTCCTCTGCGTATATGAAGTTCAGACCCAGTCACCTGCTTTATGTACCTTCTTCTTGTAGAAATTTCATATGTTATTAAGAATATGTATTCTAGGTCCTATATATGTTTCACTCTAATAAGTTACGACAATAATACAAGTACACTCCAAATTAATTTCAAATGTTAGATGAATAATCTCAAATGGAAAATGTTATGATTCCTTGTAGTCAACATCATAGGATTTGGTACATATTATTCCAAATTACTTCAAATTCTGCCACATCAACACGTCACATGAGCAGTACCAACACTAAGCAAGAACACAATGTCTAGATGATTATCACCAAGTGGCACAGCAGTGTCACCTACCTCTGGATCGGTTATAACAGTCATTGGACATGACATGGCATGCTGATCGTGCACATCAACCTAAACAATACCATTGTCCAGCAAATTATTGGTTTCCAAGTCTGATGGGAGATGTGTACAAGCTAATGTGCAAGTCCAGGTGAAGCGTGTTTGGCTTGATCGACTGGATATGTACAAGATACATTTGATGTCTATCTTGTAGCAGTTGATGATACTTCATCTGTGCTTTGATTAGTAGGATATGCTTGTTGTCCATTGTCTCATCAGTGTACTGCAATTACAGATACAGTGGCCAGGTAGATCGCTTGTTGTTGATCATCTGATCAACCAAAATTACAGATACAGGTGAGGTCTCTAAAGTACAACTTTGACTTTACTTTTATATAAAATTATATTTTGGAAAAAGTCATATGTTTATATTTTTATGATAATAATTTACGACAACTATTGATATGAGATTACTTCAATTATATCGATATGAATTCACCACCAGCCTACCACCAGCCTAACTCGTTTGCTTTTTTTCGATGCCTCTCATCTGGGTACAGTTGTAGTATCTGCTCATCACCGACACACACGCACGCCACCTGCGCATAAACAGACAGACTTGCAGCCTACACACAGACTTAGAAATTCGCGTGCACCACTGCAGGGAGTGCGCACCACTACGCTACCAGCGCGTTGGCACTCGTTTGACTTTTTACTCCTTATCTTTCTCCTTTCACGGCCCAGCCCACCTTCGTTCAATTTCTTCCACGAACGCACGCGGCCCGGCGGCACATCACGGTCGCTTTGGTGCATCCGACAGCGACCAGCCGTGGGATCTAGTACATGCTTAGATTAGAACTTTGTCTTATGTGTGTCTTCCTCTGTTATATTTTGAAAAAAGGGTGCAATCACTGTACCGGATCTCTGTGCTTTTGAAAATCACAGAGATAGCGTGCAATCACTGCACCGGGCTCTCTTTCAAGGTAAAAATAAATAAAATAGTGTGGGTGGTTGAAGTTGGTGTGGAAATTGGCAATCCCGTCGCACGCCTTTGTGACGCTTGTGATTGAAAATATATGAATAATAACTATATCATCCGGGCCGGCACTCTCTTCGCATTCCTTCGGCCTGAAGGAACCCTCTCTTGTCGAGGTCTTTTAAGCAGCCGCAAAGCATCCCGGCCTGACTCCTTGCTTACTGTTCACTTGTTCAGGAGAGACTGCTATACCCTAGCTACACCTCCGATCGAGCAAGCTCGGCGATGGCGCCCGAGAAGGTAATAAGTTCCATATGATTATGATATCAGCAGGAGGTTTATCTAGATGTGGCTTCTAATTTTCTGCTAAAATTTGTGAAATCTAAAATATAAGTTTAAGTTTCATATTTGATTTGTGATAGCTGCAGGAGTAGTATGTATATAGTATATCAGCAGCACCTGCAGGAGCGTGGTTCTCTTGTTCACTTGATTTGATTGTATATGTAATCTTTCTATATATATTTGCCAAAAAGTGATCGTTGTGTGTGTGCAACGAGCGAGTCTCTAGCGTAGCTCCTCTGTTTCTGAGCTAAAATTGTTACATGCATCTATATGTATATATACTCTTCCACAAAATTGATAATATGCAATTAGCCTTAATTTCTTGTACGAGTATTCCATCTGCAAGTTTCCTTATCTCTCTCCTTTTTTTTTTTTTTCCGGTCTAACCGACTAATTAATCCATTTCACCTTCAGGTCAAAGTTACTGTTGAGGGTTTCTCTGACGAGGCGGGCAGTTCAGTCGTCAATGGATTGATTCGCGTACAAGTACTGGAACCGACAAGTGGCGGGTTCAAAGACCTACCAGTAGTTATTGTGTTTGATGTCAAGTTGTTGGATGTGAAGAAGATGGAGAAGTTGATCCAAAAAGTGTTCTGTGAGAAGAAAAACACCGATATTACCTTCTTCCGTAGTGGTGGTGTTGAGAAAACGGACGGGCTCACAGGTGTAACCTACGTCGAACTAAACTTGAGTGGCGCCATTAAGGTACTCATCCTTGGCTTAGTGTACAATTAAATGATTATTAGTACTGCAAACAGTTATTAATGGTTATGTACTACTACGTACAACAGAAGTTGGAGAGCAAGTTGAAGAGGAAGGTGGCTAAGGGCCTCAGTGCATCCTCCAACGTCGGGCCAGCTGGCTTCATCATCATCGTGTCCGATGGAGGGAGCAAGCTGCCTGAGCGGGACGGATTGTGCGAGGACCTTAGCAAGTACCCAGTCCACGCCATTGGGCTGGGCAGTACCCATGACTCGGATCTGCTGCAGGACATCGTGAAGTCGTCTAAAGGAACCTACTCCTACATTCCGGTTACTCAGGATAAGGAGAAGCTCTACACGGAGGTGCTGGAAGACATCGGCAAATGCCTAGGCGGGCTCACCACTGTCGTGGCCGTGGACACGTACGTCGAGATCAGTGTGCACATGTTCGAGAAGTCAAAAGGGTTTTTCAGCTGCAACACTGTTAATAAGCAACTCAAGATCCAGTCGGGCTCGGGGCCCTACGGCATCATCCCAGAGACCAACCCCAGAGAAGGCAAGATTCTCATAGGTTGCCTCTACGCTGGTGAGGTAAAGCAATTCGTCGTCCCCCTTGCTTATAAACCAGCAACCGGATTGTGTCAGCTTACTGCTGCCGTTATGGAGTCAAACTCGCACAATGAGAAGAAGCTGCTGGCCGAAGAGAGTAAACGGTTTGGAGTCAACAGCAGATCCTGGGGGAAACAGTGGATGTTCACAATCCCAGCCCGGCGTTGCTGGAGCATATGATCCGTGCACGCGTGGTAGACATGCTGCTTAGCTTTGCCAAGGATTTCAAAGGCCACCCCAAGGAGAGGTTGAAGAAAGAAGGCGGGGAAGAGCTGCAGCTAAGGTTGGAAAACGTCATTCAGGAGGTGGCAGGAAATCTGCGGATGCTGGCCGACCTGCACAAGAGGCATAATTGTGGCCGTGTCGACCTTGCCCAAGCAATTGGCAAGGAGATAACGGCGATGGCAGAGAGCCTGAATGGAGGCTCGGGGTTGGGCCCCCTCTACTCGTGGGCGTCGAGCTACCAGATGCAGCGTCCCACGACCACGGGCCTGCCATCTCCAGTGGCAGCAGAAGCCCTGTTCCTGACGCCGGACATGGACAAGGCGAAGCGCGACCTAATAAGCAACCATCTCCGGGAGCAGCAGGTTCCTGTTCATCCACCAGCCGGAGGAGGCGGCGCGGCGGCGGCGGCGGCGTCGCGTACAACTAGAACTAAGGCCAACAAGAACAAGGAACCCAGCCCGACGGCCGCGCAGCCCGCCCTGACGACGACAAGAAGCGTCAGCTTGGCAATGAACTCTTGGACAAATTGGTCCCACTGTTGGAGAAGAAGGACAAATTGGTCCCACTGTTGGAGAAGGAGGATAAAATTTCTCTTCAACTGCCCAGCTCCTCCAATCACAAGTCCAAGCACAGCGTCTTGTTCGAATTGGTGGAATGCTACAAGGAAATTGAAGAAGAAATTAGTAAGGTGTGTGTGTTTTTTTACATAAAAAAATTCACTCACTGTTGAACGCTGTAACCCGGCGCAACTGCAGTTTTTTTATTTATTTATTTTTTTTTTTGGCAGTTCGTTGAAGCAGCTACCCGGATGACCACCACTTCAGGCAGCGGCGACAAGAAAGTGCCCGCCGCCGCCTCGATCACCCTGGAGGACTTGATTGCTATATGGCTGTTCGACCGTATCATCAAGTTAAACAAGAAAGGCTATCCCAAACGCGAGTTCATGAGCGAGACATGCAAGGTGCGTGGTTTAGATACTAATTAGCCTCTCCCTCTCGCGCACTGGTGTGTGCGAGACAGAGACACTTTTGATTGATCGAAATTAGGAGGTGTTTGGATTCTTGGGACTAGGGGGCCTCTTTTAGTCCCACATGCTAAATGAGACTAAAAATTAGTCTCTAATCTGAGTTTTGAGAGGTTCTCAAACTGGCCTTAGTTACTCACTTCTGTTGGACGTATATATATGATGCCACCGTGATCTTGCAGGTTGCAGAACAAGCCATCAGCAGGATGCCAAAGAAGATAACAACTCGTGAGGACCATCCGGATGGAAAACCACCCGCTTCCAGCAGCGCAGCCGGCTAGGAGGCAGGAGATCAAGGCAGGCGCGCCCATCCCACACGTGAAAGCGCGCCACCAGGGTACCCACTGTTATCGACTGTGCGTGTGGCAATGCCGCCGTTTACTACATACTACTCCCGTATTTGTGTTTTGACTTTGTGTTTTGCCTTTGTGTGTCCTGCTTGTGCTTGTATCAGAGACAGACCGTACATGCATATGGTATACAGTAAATTAGCAATTTCTCAGTGTCTGTACTCAGAAAACATGAGATTAAATAATGCTCTATAAACAGGATCGAGCATTAGGTGATTTATGTAAAAACCATTTGCTGTAATTACTTAATATATTATATTGTCTACACATCCACATTCATGCATGGGTTTGTCTGTGGCTACATAGTCAACAGGTTTCTACTGTAAGCTAGCTAGGATAGGAACCAGTTGCAGGCTTGCAGCCCAAAAATCAGAAACGATCAGGATTTATTAAAATATTACTATCACCCTTCTATTCTTTTTTTTTCTTTTTTATTTTTTTTCGAAACTCCTTTGTTACGAGTGTGACATCCTTTGATTTTTTTTATTTTATTTAACCTGTTTAAGGGTGGCAGCCTCCTAACCAGACGGCCTGCCCCAACTTTCGGTTAGCACAGTAGCCCAAACATCTGAAAGCCCATGTGAAGACCAAACTCGAGTAGCAGCCCAGTAGCAATCGTTACCTGCCCACCGACGCCGGGTCGGTCACCGCCGGTCTGCCGCCGCCCGCTCAATCCCACGCCCCCACGCTTCTCTGCGGCGGCTCTACACTTGCCGGCTCAGCCACTGCAAGGGCCGCCCGCCGCTGCCCCGCTGCTGCCGGGCGACCGGAGATGGACGGGAGGTGGAGAACGTCGGGCCGCTCGCCGACCAGCGCCCGCGACGCCTCGACAACCGCCGCCCGGTAAAGAGTGGATTGGATTCACGACTCCTGCCTCTCCCCGCTTCCTGCTATTCCAATCAAGCTGTTTCCCTCTCGTTCAAGGAATTAATTCCCCCCTTATGTTCAGCTGCCTACTAGTTATGAATACCTCCATATTTGTAATACCATGCAGGCTGCTTTAGCTCGCCTTTGAAGCTCTTGAGAGTCATAATGCTGGTGTTGAGGTGGTAGATCTTAATGATGATGAGTACGGATCCACGGATGAGGAAGACCCTGGTCAGTTTCATTTCTCATTTCGCTTCATAGTAACAGTAATGCCATGGTGTGAAAAAGGATAAGTTAGACAAGCTCGATGAGAAAATGTTACTCTTTGCAAACGACAATTACTGAAACACAGATTTCTTGTGTATGTCATTCTGATATCAGTTCTAGTATCAATTTTGCAGAGAGAGAGAGAGAAAATAGCATTCTGTGTGTTTCTTATCCCTGCATTGGTGAATAAGAATTAAAACTATCCTTCAAAGGAAATATTTGAAACATATATACTTAACACATCTGTCATGAACAACACCACAAAATATTTATAAGGTGACTGTTATTAGCATCTGAAATTGCACCTAAAGCCAGTCGTCTAGGCACCTTTGAGGTCCACATGCTACAGCCTACAGCTTATCAACCTTGTGTTGTTAGCATCTGGAATTACTATGATGACTGTTCATAGTAAGTCATCAATATCATGGGAGATGGTACATGCTCCAAATAAATGGAAACTCTGCCAAAGAACAGCACATCACGTGAGCAGTAGTGCAGTACCAAGACTAAGCAAGGGCATATTGTGGATGATTATCACCAAGTAGCACAGCAATGCCACTTCTCTTTGGAAAGATCAGTTATACAGTTGCTGGACATGACATGCTAATCGAGCATTTGATCTTGTACCAAACCATTGTTCAGCAAACTATTGTGTCATTGTGTATTGTCTCCACATACCGCTGCACACCAGGAAACAAAACTAGGCCTCAACCAAGGGAGGTAGGAATGATCTCACAAAGTGTTTGGGATCCTGCTGCACACCAGAGTCAAGCCTCTACCTTTATCTTGCCAATTGTGTCATTGTGTAATGTCTCCGCATAGAAAAATAGAACTAGGAGCAATATACAATATATACTTTGGGAGAAGACCACAAAAGTTTGAGGAAGTCAGTCAATAAAAAGTAGTATGATTTAGCCAACCTACTGCCACTTTGAGAGCCTAACATAGGATTAATATTAGAAACTAGAAAAAGACGCAGTGCATTGACAGCAACGCCGTATGTATTGTCAATCTTGTGCAAATTAAATATACATAAAATTAGCAGGCGAGACTAAACTGACTCAACAAACCACTATCCGGGAGGGATGGGCCTCATCAGCCTCACGAGTGCGCTGTGCACCCAAATTAAAAAGAAGGAATAACCAATTGTGCACCCTAAGAGTTGTTTATGACCACCAAGAATGCAAAGAAGACCACAGTTGTTTGAGCAAGTCAGTCAGTCAAGAAAATTATGATTTAATTTGCCAACCTGCTGGACTAATTAATATATGATTGATGTTAGAAAAAGTGGCAGCACGGAACATTGATGACAGCAACGCCACATTTGTTTGTCGCTAATAATCTTTTGAGAATAGCTTTATATTAGCCAGCCGCGTGAGCCTCAACTGAATCGCCCACCTCATCACCTACCTCCATTCCGGGTTTCTCACTTGCTTGGTGTGTATTTGCGAGAGAGAAAGATGGGGGGGTCTCACAGATGCTGTGCACTGGTGGGAGGAGTCACAGCTGCGTGTCCTCGTCCTCACCAGCCTGTTCATCCAATTCTTCTTCCTTTGCTTTCCCTTTCTCCGTAGGCTGGCCCTTCGTGGTTGGTTGAGGTTCGTGATGTGGCTGGCATACCATGGCGGCGATGCTGTGGCGATATATGCACTCGCCACGCTCTTCAACCGCCATAAGGACGAAGGTGACGGTGGTGTAGGCGGAGGCAGCAGCAGCAGCAACACGCTGCTGGAGGTGGTCTGGGCGCCCGTCCTTCTAATTCACCTTGGTGGACAAGACGGCGTCACCGCCTACAACATCGAGGATAATGAGCTGTGGAGCCGGCACCTGCTCACCGCGGTGTCTCAGACTCTCAGGTCACCGTGGCCGTATACGTCTTCTGCAAGTCGTGGCCAACAGGCGGCCACAAGAGGCTGTTGGCGGCAGCGATACTGCTGTTCATCATTGGGGTTGTCAAATGCTTCGTCAAGGCATGGGCTTTTAAGATGGCGAGCATCTATAGCCTCGTCAGCTCAAAGAAAATAAATGATGGCAGCATGTATAATAAACTTGAGAAGTACGTGAAGGATGTAAGGGATATTGTCATCCGACAACAACCAGAGGATCATCATCAAGTTATGGAAGACGACCCTGGTGAGCTATCTATCATCTATGTACCTTTCAATGCATCTCCGTATTATTGTCTATCATCAGCCTGCTGCCGCTTAGTTAGTTAATAACTAATAAGTAATAACTCACAGTAACGAAGGACGATGAAGCAGCAGAGGGCAGCAGCAATCATCCTATTAATTTGAGAAAGAGAAGCATGGATAAAACTAAGACGACAAGACAGACAAAGAATATCTGAAGAGAGTGGTGAGGCCTCTAAGCTATTCGTAGACCTTTCATCTCCATACCCTCGTCGAATCAAGATATTTGAGAAATTTTGGGGGCTTAGCAAAGAGAGAGCATATGACTCCGTGCGAGGAGGGTTCGCTAGTGCCTTCCTTCTTCTTTATACCAAACTAAAAACTGCTCCTGCTACCTACTTCATACGTATCTCCCTACCATGGGCAGCCATCTTCGACCCTGCTTCTTCTCCAGCTCGTTTCCAGACCATAAATGTGCCTTTGCTGATCCCCCAGAAGGGGAGACCAATGAGACACCAGTACCGTGGTGGATGCGAGTAATAACGGTACAAGGGAAACGTACATCTGTTGCCAACAACCCAACAACTAGATCCTCCGGTAGATCTCAATGCAGCCAAGAATCTGCCAAGTGTAAAGCTGTACAATGCAGACAGATGTCCAACTACATGGTATACCTCTTGTTTGTTAATCCTGAGATGCTGATGCCTGGCACCAGGAGGAACATCTTTAAAACAGCAAATGATGAGCTCAATGGTATCCTCAAGGACAGGGACTGGAATCCTGTATGCTGGACTCGGTGCATGCGAAGTGGAGTCAAACAAATAGAAGAGGAAGCGATTGTTATGCGCAGATTAATTGAAGTCATGAAGAACAAGACAGAGAAAAGGGCTCCACCACAGGAATCATCAAGGGAAGTGATTGTTACGGAGACTGTAATTACAGTCACGCAGGAAAAGTCAGAGAGATCTTCTCAAGAGGGATCATCAATGAAAGGCTCCAACAATGAAGAAAATATCATCGATCAAGCCTGGAACCTTGCACAGAAGTTATTGAAAAAGAATGAGGTGGAGAGGTGGGAAGAGATCCAGGATGTTTGGGTGCAGATGCTCTGCTTCTCCGCCAGCAGATGCAGAGGGTACCTACACGCCAAGGCTTTGGGCAAAGGCGGCGAGTTCCTCTCCTATGTCTGGCTGCTGCTGTTTTACATGGGGATGGAGACCTTCTCTGAGAGGCTGCAGAGGGAGTTGCTCCCAAAGGCACAACACCAGCGCAGGCACTCCGCCAGCTTCTGATGTGCAGACCCGTGCTGGCACCGGCACCACACCACCGACGTCAGAGATTTGCATTGCCGAAGACAACACGGGTTAATGACCGCCCTCATCTATGATATTCTGATGTGATTTCTGCCCCTTTTCGTAGTTACTATACTAGTAGTGTTTGTATTTTTTTTTGGTTTGCAATTCTCTTGTGGAGTTGCTATACCCTTTACTCTAGTGATGTTGGTCATGCTCCTCATGTGTGTCACAAAAAGGAACTATGTTATGTTGTTTGTATTCCATTCCAGTATGTGTCATGCTGTTTCCCAAAGCACCGTAATAATGGTTGAAATTTGATAATGGTTCATCATGTGTGTAACAAAAAGGAAACTATGTTATGTTGCTTGTATTCCCTTCCACTATACGTCATATTGTTTCCGAAAGCACTGTAATAATGCTTGAAATTTGATAATGGGTTCACCACCTATTCGCCACAAGTGATAAGTTTCCAACTTTGAGCTTCCCAATGCATTTCTAGTAGTGTTTTGCTTCGCGTGTCCATTGTGTAAGTGTGGGCATCTCGAAGCAGAGTGTCCATTGGTGTCAAAGTACTCGTGTTTACTTGTGTTTCAAATTTGAGTACTGTGTGTCCCTTTAGTGCTGTCTTTTTTCTTTTCTTCCCTTTCCTTTTTTTTCGGAGCTGTAACTCTGAACCTGGATGCTGTAATAAACTACTGTAATCCTTGGTTAATGCAAGGGTCTAATTGCTTTGCTTCTTTTTGTTTTGTTTTGTTTGAGACTAATTGCTTTGCTTCTTGACTGAAACTGCGTCAACCTCCTACTAAGACGGCCTGGCCCAACTTCTCGGCTAGCCCAAACATCTGAAAGCTCATTTGAAGGAGAAGGGGGGTCCTCAAGAAACAAGAATGATTAAGCCAAACCTGCTGCCACTTTAACCGTGGGAGCAGATGTCATCGCTTAGTACCTTTATATCGACGTCATCCACGCTTGATAAACACGATCTCGATCCAAAATAAATTAATTTCTCAAATTATGTTAACTTTGATCACCTTTATAGGAAAAGTTATTAATATATATGACACAAAAAATACATTATAAAAAATGTATTTTATGATGTATCTACTATCTAGTGATAATAATATTAACACAAAACAAATACATTATAAAAAATGTATGTTATGATGTATCTACCTACTATCTAGTGATATTAATTTGGTGACACAAATATTGATGGAATTTTCTATAAATTTAGTTAAATTTAAAATAGTTTAGATTAGGACAATTATTTATTTTTTTTTTTTAGAAAGGCGGCAAAAGCTTTGCCAATTTTTGTTAGACGATAGAAAGAAAAAAAAAATAAACAACTTTTACAACAGATTAGGACAATTATAGAGGTTGTTTTAGTTTGAAATATAGGGAGTAATGTCAAATGAAAAAAAAAAGGAATAACCAATTGTGCTTCATATATACACCGATTTGGCCACTAGAATGTTGTTGTTTATGACCTAATGCACGGAAGACCACGCTAGTTTCAGCAAGTCAGTCAGTCAAGGAAAAGAGGATTTACCCAACCTGCTGGACTAGCATATGATTGAATATATTAGCACATAGCGCATCTGTCTGTCCCTAACAATCTTTTGCAAATGTACATAGCACATAGCGTTACATTAGCTGCGCCAGTGTCCTCGACCTCAGCAGCCTGAAATATGATAGACATCGTAATATCATCATTAAAGGAGTACGTGATTCACTAAATCAAATATGGCTATTAGACTGCCATCTTGTATTAAAACATGATGCAAATTCACTAGCCTAAGAAAAAAAATTGTGATTACGAAGCATGAGCCATGGTTCTCCCTAGTTCAGTTTTTACCATTCTAAGATAAAATTGGGACCACAATTCAGATGATACATCACAATAAGATTTTTTTTTCTATCCCTGTATTGTAGTAGTCGATTTTTTTTTTTCCTTGTGAAATGGCATGTACTCAACATTCACATGAGATTCGATCACAATTTTGTCTGAAAGAAACCGGCTTTCACTTGAAATTCAAGTGTTTTTCTGCCTACTGCTAAAAATTGTCACACCACATCATCATCTGCTGGTGTGACACGGATGAGAATGAGATGGGAGGATGCCTGCTCGAGTAGCTAGGGCCAGTTCTAGCAAATACTCATTTGTGTCTATATACTAGGAGCATGTATTATTAGTTGGGTCCTATTGTGCACATATATATACTCCATAGCAGTTTAGGACAAGCAGCATAAGTCTGAGCAAGTGGGTCAAAAAAAGTACTCTCTCCGTTTCAAATTGTAGTTCACTTTGGCTTTTCTAGATACATTGATTTTGCCATGCACCTAGTTATACACTATGTCTAGATACATAGTAAAAGAAATGGATCTAGAAAAGCCAAAGTGAACTACAATTTAGAACGGAGGTAGTAAGATTTAGCAAACCTACTGCCACTTAATCTAAGCGCCTAACATAGGATGAATATAGATTAGATAAAAAAGATGAGGCGGCACACATGACAGCAACGCCGAATCTACCACCGCAAGTGAGGCTAAACTGAATCAGCATCCTCTTTCACTCTTTTCCTGGGTTCTCACTTGCTCAGTTGGTTTGTGAGAGAGATGAGATATAGATAAAATGCTGTGCACAGTACACTGGCACTGGCGGAAGGGGAGGAGATGTCGTCACCTTTTATATCGATGTCATCCACGTAAGCTTGACAAATAAATAAGAATCTCAAATGAAAAAAAAAAATAGTTCAGTAATTGTACTTCATTGTACACCGATTTGGCCAAGAATAGAATGGAGTTGTTTATGACCTCTCCACGGAAGTTACGTTGGGCAAGTCAGTCAAGAAAAAATTATGATTTAGCCAACCTGCTCTTGCTGGACTAATAACATATATGATCGATTTATATCGATGTCGGCACGGCATGACACATTGACGACAGCAACGCCGCATCTGTCTGTCGCTAATAAGCCTTTTGCAAATATACATAGCAATAGCATTATATACATTAGCGGGCAGGCTGGGTAAGCCTGAACAGAATCACCACTTGATCACCTCTATTAATTCCAGGTTCTCACTTGCTTGGTGCCCCGCGTGTGTGTTTGTTTGCGAGAGAAAGATGGGGTTCTCACAGGTGCTGTGTACTGGTGGGACGAGTGGCAGCTGCGTGTCCTCGTCCTCATCAGCCTTGTCATACAATTGCTTCTCTTCATCTTTTCATTTTTGCGTAGGGTGGACATACCGGGTTGGTTCAGATTCATAATGTGGTTGGCATACCTTGGCGGAGATGCTGTGGCGATATATGCCCTCGCCACGCTCTTCAACCGCCACAAAACAGATGAGCATGGTGGAGAAGGAGGACGCAGCAGTAGCACGCTGGAAGTGGTCTGGGCGCCCATGCTGCTGTTGCACCTTGGTGGGCATGACGGCATCACCGCCTACAACATCGAAGACAACGAGCTATGGAGCCGGCACCTGGTCACTGCGGTGTCTCAGGTCACCGTAGCCATCTATGTTTTCTGCAAAACCTGGCCACCAGGAGGCGACAAGAGGTTGTTGCTGGCAGCAATCGTGTTGTTCGTCCCTGGGGTTCTCAAAAGCTTCCAAAAGGCATGGGCTCTCAAGAGCGCGAGTATTTACAGCCTCGTCAGCTCACCTGCTGCTGTAAAACAAGAGATGTATCCGCTGGAGGAGTACGTGAAACGAGCAAAGGTTCTTCTTGTCCGAGAACAAACGGCGGAAGAAGGTGAGGTGCTAGAAACAAGGGCTTCTGCTAGTTCTATAACTATGGAGGATGAAAGCCGTTGTCCAAGACGCACCGACGAGGAGCCCGCTGGTAAGCTAGCTAGCTGTTTATATTATCAATCAATCTGTACTTACAGTAGTATGTATGTATATGTGTATAAATGTAATGTATGTACTTTAATTTCATCTCCAATTCTGTAAACTATATATATATAGTATGTATTTATTTCTGGAATATATAACAGGTACAGGCACACTCAGATCAGTAAGACGAGCGGCAGCAGGGTGGACACGGAAAATGCTTGAACGGTCCCGTATTACTACGCCATACGTAGAAATACGAGCGAGAGCACAAAGGATAAGAGAAATGTGTCAAGGGCACACTGAGTCGTCTAAGTTATTTGTTGACCTTTCATCTTCATATTCTCGTCGGCTTAGCATCCTTGAGCATTTCTGTGGGCTTACGGCGGAGAAGAAAGCATATGGCTCCGTGCGACAAGGGCTAGCTACTGCCTTCCTTCTTCTCTACACCAAAATCAAGACAGTGAATCTTGATGATTATCATGTTGAAAGAAGTGTGAAACTCTATTTTAACAAAGCGGTGGTGATCTTACGTGCGCTTCTACCGTGGGCAGCCATCGGTCTGTTCCACCACAGCCACAGAGAAGCTTACAACGATATTGATGTCAAGGTTACATACGTCCTGCTTTGTTGTACTGCAGCGCTTGAATATTCTTCCATTGCATTATTTTCTGGTGTGCTAACGCCCACGGGGGAGGCTGGGGAAGGGTGGCCCGCCACTGTCGGTCAACGCAGCTTCATAGGATACGTTGCCCGCCGCAGCAACAAGATGGGGATTGTGAGTCGTCTCTCCTTGGATGCTGCTGTAAGGACTTCCTGGACCAACAACACTACTGGCGCGAAAGGCCGTGCTTCTCGTCCCTCAGAATTACAGGGTTAGTTCACCAATATCTCAAGGCTGGATGGAAGCAAAAAATGCATGACGCTGCTAGCTACCGCAGGTTCAACGATAACAGGGGCCATTGGGCGCTCGAGAGCAACGACCACCTCGGCTGGAGCATAAAGCGGCCATTCGATGAGAGCGTTCTCCTCTGGCACATCGCCACGGATTTCTGCTTCTTCCTGAGCTCATCATCCTCACACCATAGATGTGCCTTTGCTGAGGCACCATCTGTAAGGATGATGATGCCATTCCGGAGGTATCATCAACGAACTAGTTCTTCTCGATGTAGTGAAGAACTAATCAACTGTAAAGCCGTCCTATGCAGGCAGATGTCCAACTACATGGCCTACCTCTTGCTGGTTAATCCTGAGATGCTGCTGCCTGGCTCCAGGCGGAATCTCTGCACAAGAGCACATGAAGAGCTCGAGGCCATATTCAACAACAATGGTGGCAAGCCACCACCGGGTCTGAAGAGGAGAGAGCTTGCACTCGAGATTACCAGCAAGCTAGAGTCGTCATCATGGTCACAACAAAGAGGCTCTGGCCCCTCACCCACAGAAACTTTTATCCACGAGGCTTGGAAGCTAGCTCAAGCGTTGCAGAGCTTAGGCGATGAGAAGATGTGGGAGGTGATCCAGGGCGTCTGGGTCGAGATGCTCTGCTACTCCGCTGGCAGATGCAGAGGGTACCTCCATGCCAAGGCTTTGGGCAAAGGCGGCGAGTTCCTCTCCTATGTTTGGCTCCTGATGTTCTACATGGGGATGGAGACCTTCACCGACAAGCTTCAGAGGGAGGACCTTCCAAGCCATGAAGCTGCTGGCAATGGGACTGGGAACGACGCCATGGCCAGTCCAACAACGACATCGACTTCCGAGCGGGTCTCCACCACCGGCGGCACCGCTGCATCGGCTTCCAAGGCCCACACCGACGCTGCTGGTGCCAGCAGCGACCCTCCATCGAATTCCGAGATCTGCATGGCTGAAGACATGGTTTGATTTTGCTGCACCGTGTCCACCCTGATGGTTAATCCGATTGTCCAGCCCCTAGTGTTTAATTTACAAAGTCTGTCTGTGGGCATGCTGCTCTGTACTGAACCTGCCCATCATCTGTGTTACTGTCACTGTATGTGTAATAAAAAAAAAGGGCAACCTTATGTCGTTTGTTTTCCTCTTTTGTAACTCATTCCGCTCTGTGTAATGTTGTTTCCTGAAGCTGCATTGTATTGTATTGCTTGAAATATGAGTGCGGCATCACCTAGTCGCCATTTCCAACTTTGCCATACTGATCTGCTTCATTTGATAATTGCAACATGCCAAACATCAGGTGGCATCTCTGAAACATAAGTTGCAGTTGCAACATTAAAAGTCCTTCAGGATGATACATCATTGCTATTGGCACTTTACACCCCAACTGGAGATAATTGATAGTGCAAACTTCTTGGATATGGGCACGTTCAAGTCTGATTGGAAGGAGCCCAACCCATCAGAGGGTGTTTTGGACTCAATTAGGGTGACATGGATCATGGATGAGTAATGCAGCCTGGCAGGCCCAATATCCAGGAGCCCACTACTTCCGCCCGCTTAATCCCACAGTTGTCTCCTCTCATCCAGCGCAACGGCCGCCCGCTGCTGCCTGCCTCTGTTGGTCACCGGAGATGGACCGGGAGGAGAACATCGGGTCGCTTCCGCCGCACCAGTGCCCGCGACGCTGCGCCGCATGGCCACGCCAGCATGGCGTCCCACGCTCTCCAGCTCCGACAACCGCGCCAGGTGACGACGGGATTCGACTGAGACTGACTGCTCCTGCGTTCCCCCTCTCTTCCTCCTATTCCAGGCCGTTTGCAATGACAAAATGGTGACACGAGCCTTTTTGACTTTCCTACTACCCCCGCAAAATAGTTGTGGGATGATAACTTGGACAAGGCAAGGGCAGATCAAGGATAAAAGTTTTGGGGTTGGCTTAAGTTAAAATGGTTGTGGAGCCATGAAGCCGTGATTTTGGCCAGGCAATGCTAAGGGCAACATTTATGTGCTTAAACTATCCACACGGAATTCTACTGTAGCAACTATCATCCATATGTATGTTGCAGCAAACAGCAATATATGACATTTTTCCACCTTATATAACATATTTTTTTTCAAGTGAAAATGCAAGGCACCGAAGCAATAAAAACATTAAATGCTCAAATTAGTAACTCACTAGAAAAGGCTGTATATAGTGTAGAAATTTCTGAGATGTCAGTTAACTGGTAATAACATCTGCATTATTAGATAGATATATGTATGAAAGTAGAAGATGCCATCTTAATTTGTTTCCATTAACTCCTTTCAATAATTTATGTACAGATAAAATGATATCCATCTCAAACTAGAGAAGAGTTGCATCATATAACTATCAATGTCACGTACGGTAAGGTTATACTATTACTGATCTTATATGTTAAATTATGTTGTTCCAGATGCTCGATGAAACATTAGCTAGTAGAATAGAAACTAAACAACTCACCTCACCGTTGATGCATTTCATCGAACACCACATGGTCCACGAGACATGGACTCCACCAGGGGTCGGTCATCTCAAAAGTGAGTGAGCGCCCAAGGGCCATGGCTCCTGGCCTCGTGCACCCCTGCCTCCATGCGGCCGCGCCTACAGCCTAGCTGGCAAACGCCCTGCCGACGGCCGTTTCGCGCCCACGCGGCATGACCGCAGCCCAGCCCTGCCTTCCTGGTCTTTGGTGTGCAGCTCGGTGCCTGGTTGCTGGCGGCCGGCCTTGGCAGCGAGCGCCCTGGCGCCACCCTCGCAGGCTGCAGGATCACAGCTGCTGCGCCGCCACGCTGAGGCTGACGCGTGCCTGCGTCCCGTGCGGTGCCGCCGCACCTGAAGCTTGCTTGTGTGCCGTCACTGGATTAGGGAACGGAGAATTGAATTGGCCGATGGCGCCGCCCGCCGAATTGGGCAGGCGAGTTACTGGGCCAGAATGGGCTTTGTGCTCTTTGAAGCTGAGTGCGAATTAAATTGCAGCCCAGTATCGCGAAGGAAATTTTCTATTCTCAGTCCGGCCCAGTACACACATGGGAAGACAAGAGCCCACGAATTAGCCCAGTAGCCATCCTGACTCCTCCCTCCCCGAATCTTTTTGCAAATTTAACACTTTTTAAAACAATTTCCAGGAAAAACACGGGTTGACTTTTTATTTCCAAAACTAACACATTTGGACGCGCCTTTCGCAAAGGCGCCACAATAACGCCGACGACGCCTTTGCATGGCGGCACTACAAGGCTACCACACGCAGCACACCCCGCGGGCGCAGCCGACGTGGCGGCCGACGCGCCGCCATCGCCCATCGTCGCGCCTTCCGCAAAGGCGCCGCCGGGCTGAATACAGCCCTTGCGCGCTGCCTTCCCTTTCCTCCCTCCCTCACTTCCCGCCGGTCTGTTCCAAATTCGGGCGCCGCCGCCGCCTATTGGTCCCCAACGCCATCCTCCCTCATCTCGCCCCTCCCTCTCCTTCCCTTCCCCCCTCCCCATTGTCCTTCTCTCGGCACAAGGAGCATGTAGAGCCCAAGTTAGGGGTTTAGGCGGCGGCGGCGCCCCCCGGCGGCCGCCCGAGGCCCGTCGGCCCTCGCTCCCTCTCTCACGTCGCCTACACACCCTGTTGAAAGGCTAGGTAATCCCTCTTCTCTTTTTTTTTTTTTTATTAGTGCTATGTGTTAGGGGCAAATGAAATTTAGTTAGTTATAGTTACCTTAGTTAGGGTTAGCGATTTGTTAGTGGCTGGACCATACGGTTAATTTAGTTAGTTATTGTTTACGGTTAAGGGTTAGCGATTTTTTTTATTAGTGCTATGTATCAATTTGGTAGTGCTATGTATTAATTTGTTAGTTGATAAATTCTCACAACATTTTTTCGTTACTAGCTCAATGTCTACGCCTGAATATCGGAAAGTAAAGTGGAGACAAAAGGGTCGCCCTCCCGAAGTTGTACCCCGATGTGTCTAGCAAAGATGCCGACGTCCCTCCGGACCTCCCAGTCCCTATCTCGTGACTGTGGAAGGCCGGCCGTTGTGTCCCAGTCTAGGCATCCTGGAGACACCGCACGTTGCTTCTACGAATGCGACACATTTAATGTAAGTAATTGTTTCGATATTGTAGGTTTTGTCATTTTGTTAATACCTCACTAATATTTATATGTAAATCTGTTTTGTAGGATCATGAGAGGTGCTTCTTCTTTCGTGGATTGACGGTTCTCGATAAGTTTGATCCAAGGTACCTTCAGTTCAAGGACCTTTGGAGAAACCGGAAGAAGCGTGAGCACTTCAAGCATTGGGTTCCACCGCCCCCCAACCCTCCGCCGATGACAGAAGGGGAGAAGGAGATGGAGACATATCGACGATTGGAATCACCGCCACGTTGCCTCTGCGGAGACCGGCCGTGGTAGACCGTTGGGATGAATTTTCGTGCGGGAACAAGTGCACAAAAATCCCAATATTCGCAAAGTGTTTTTTTCGAGAGCACCTATGGGGTCCCAAGTCTCTTTGGCCGGAGCCAAAAGAACGTAAGAAGAGAAAGAGGGAAGCGGAGCTAAAATATAGGGTTGACCCCGTGTTCGCAAATGTGGTGTTAAAGAGAACTACGGCCTTGTTCCTTCAGAGCTTGGAATAGGCCACTGGTGCGGCCATATGGTTGACTATGATGAGGTTGGTTGGTTACCGTATTGCAAAGACATGACATCAAACTTAATTTTCGCTAACTTATGTGGATTTCTTTTGTTTAACAGAGCACCGTGAAGTGCATGTGGGAGTCTTATGACGGAGCCACTAAGGTCAAGGAAACAGTGGTACAGAAGCAGGCGCTGGGACGGAAGTTAGGTCTTGGGAATCGGCTTGTGAAAGGCTACTATGAGGATCGTAGACGTGACCAGCGTGAGAAAGCTAGGGAGATGGGTGTTACTAGCCCCGATTACGCTTTCGCTTCGCACAATTGTGTGAACATTTGAAGAAAATTGCGTAAGAGAGAAATGCATTGTGGAAGGAGGAACAAGAGTACAAGGCCATCGAGACCTCAAGGCTCGACTATGTTTGAGTTAGTGTTCAAATGGCACTTGTGTAATGATTTGTTTTTTCAATTAAAATTATGTCGATTCATATTTGAATGTTTTTGTTCACAGAGATGGGAGTAACCGGCGATTGGGCTGCGGACGAGGCTCGTGCGTCTTGTTGCATATTCGATGAAGGTGGAGGAAGCACAAAAGAAGGTCATTTGCGAGAAATAGACAAGCTCATCTCCGGCCGAGGTTGAGTGAAGAATAAGGAGGCCCAAAATGTGGATGATGACGGCGACTTTTCAAGATTGGACGAGCTCATAGACCTTTGCCGAGGCCGGGCTTGCAAGTCCCTCGCGCAAGACCCCCCCCGTTTCGCAAATGTGGTGTTCAAAGCCGCCAGATGCGGCCTCGTTCCTTCAGAGTTTGGAATAGGCTATTGGTGTGGTCATATGGTGGATTATGATGAGGTTGGTTGGTTACCGCATTGTAGGAAATATCAAACTTTATTTTCGCTAACTTATATGGATTTCTTTCGTGTAACAGAGCACTAGAAAATGCTTGTGGGAGTCTTTTGATGGACGGAGTGAGGTCAAGAACACAATGAAGGCGAAGCAGAAGATTGGGCGGGAGAAGGGTATTGGGAATCAGATTGTCAACGAGTACCTCGACATCCGTAGGCGGGAGCAACGTCAGCATGCTAGGGAGTTGGGTGTTACACGCCCATCGTGTGCACCTGCGCATAAACAAAGGGATTGAACTTTTCAAGAAGAAGCTAGAAGAGCAAAGATGCACAGCGGTTGAAGAATAAGGCGGACCCTCGTGTAAGCACTATAACAAAGCGATCGTTACTAGCCCTTGATGGTAACATGCAGAACAGGGAGGACATTGTGGCAGATGTGCAGGAGGACACTGTCTCCGTGGTGGCCGACGTGCGTGAAGACATTGTGCACGTAGTCCCTGTTGTGGCCCACGTTCCTCAGGATCACGTGCATGAGGACAATGATGATGAGTTCTAGTCGCATGCTACACAAGTAGCGTATGCCGCTTGAGGCGTCGATCAAGACGCCAGAAGGCCGATGAGGACGAGTTCTCGCCAAAGGTCGCCGATGAAGCCGATGCGGTTGAGGCATCGTTCATGACACAGAATGCAGCCGAGGGTGGAGGAGTTGAGCCTAGTCACAACAATGAAGTGTTGGTGGAGGATTGGGACTCGGGGCGACGATTTGCTTCCCCGACTATGTTTCGATGTAGACCGGTGATTTGATACTGGCTTTTCCATATGTTGTCATCCATTTGCTATGTACTATGGGACAATGTTTGTGTAATCATACTATTTGAGATGATTTGGTACTTTGCTACTATTTGAGATGATTTGGTACTTGCATCCCCATATATTGCTTTCACTTTACACAGCATCAAATAACATATAATTGTGAGTCAATGAAATTAGTGATAATAAATTTCTCCCTCTATACAATAACTTGTGAATGAACAAGGAAGATTTCTATATAAACAACTTAAATATTTTTCTTTTATATGTGTCCTAAGTTGATTTAGTTTTGTATAGCTTGAATTCAATCCAAATGAAAGCGAGATACCCAAAGAACTGCAAAGAAACACAATAATCGAATCGGAAGTCAGGCCTGCCGCGCTTTTGTCAATGGCGCCAGCCCGCCGCCGCGCCTTTGTCAAAGGCGCCACAGCCGACGCGCCTTTGCCGGAGGCGCCACAGTGCCCGAGGCGCCATTGTCAAAGGCGCGACAGCCCGACTTCCCAGTTCGTCAAGATGTCGGTTTGCTGATTGTTTCTTTGCAAGCTGGGTATATTTTACTCTAGTTTTGACAAGATTTCTAGATCAGAATATCATGAGCTCTATTTAATGGAATCAAGCTTGCTAAGGGATGCTATCAAGCTAACATAGCATGTATTTTTAAAACTTAATATTTTCATGCCAACATCAGATCCAATCAAGCTTGCTAGGGATGTTGATCCTTCAGGTGCAGTTTTAATTTTTTTACTCTCTTCTTAAAGCATTTCAAATCAGTTTGAAGGTAACATATATATAACAAAGAAGGTAACAAATAAAAAATAAAAAAGGGTTCATTAGGTACCAAATTCAACTGTCACTCCAATGGGGTTGAAGTGTAACTACAAAAGGGTTCATCAGGTGCCAAATTAGTGATATATTACAAAAGCCTCCATGCCATAGCCTAATAAGCTACAAATCTCCATGCCACAAGCTAAGTGCCGTGGAGTGTATGGCTCTCGCGCCGTTGGGGAGTGTACCCAACGCCTGTGCGGTCTCGGTGGCGTTGCACTCGCCGGTACTGTTGGGCTTGACTTGTACCCTGAAGCATTTTGTGGACTTGATTAGTTTCGTTAGCCATAAAACTAAGTATGAACACTTTTTGGTGTGTGTAGTACCTGAGTATCCGGGCCGGGTACCTACGGGTGCACCTTGAGAAACTCCCACCGTCGTACTTTCGTGCACGTCACCGTCGTAGTCGTGACCGGAAGTCCCGGTCATCGCCTTCTTCCTCCTCGCAGCTTATTTGCACCTTGCCCTGTCGGGTCGTGGGCGGAGTACGAACGCGATGCCGACACTTGCATGGATCCCGTCGGGGTGGCGGCTGTAGGCGCAGTACTCGAACGGTAGAGACTAAGAGTAGGCGGCCGCCGCCGGCGGCGGCCCCCACGTAGCCGACATACGCTTTAGCTTTTGCGCTAGCTTCCCATGTCTCTGCCACTTTCTGCACAATGAAGACAACGACTTATGGCATTGGTTGCAACGTAAACCCTATATTGAAATGTAGAGGACGTATACCTTTATGTAGTGGCGCAGAACGCCGTCAGGTTGTCCTTCAGTCTCTTGTAGTCTTTGGAAGCCTTCGTTCGAGAGTGCTGACAAAGTTTTTGCCTGCACACAAAATTGTAGTCGAATAAGTAAAATTCTTTTGAGTTAAACTGCTTAACTGAATTTAGTTCAACTTCATTACCACATGGTACTGCAAAGGGGCTCTCTTAGGCTGTGTCCCCTCCCTAGTGATGGCGTCGTAGTCATCTTCAACCACATTGAACTCCGAGTGGGGTTGCTCAAAGTGGAGGGGTGTCTTCAAGTGTGTCCTTGTACTACTCTGCAGCCATTGTAGGTATTCATCAAAGTCTTCCTGGTTGTGTTCTTCCGTTGAGTCCGGGCTGTATCTTCACTCTGTTCTCCCACAAGTTGATGTGCTCGTGGTGCGTCACTGCCCAGTTCTTTTCTTTGTACTCTTCTTTCTCTCATACCTGCATTGGAAAAGGGTAGTGATTATTTGTGGAATATTGGAAATGAGGTATTCAATCACTTGTTAGTATCGAAAAGGGTAGTGAGTACTGGTGCAATTTTGGGTTTGTCGAGAAGGGTGGCACTGGGTGTTGTTGCAGCCTTCCAAACTGCCTGCACACACGGACCGGTAAGTGCACCTCGACCACGTGGAAGAAGATAAGACCAACATTCGTACGCCACTCGTCCTGCTCCTCGAAACAGCGACGACTCAGGAAATGTTCCAACTCAGCTTGCACCCAAGGACTCCAGTAGACCTGAGACATGTGTTCGTCGGGTCAAAAACTGATTATGTGTAACTAAGGGTAAATAAAGCAAGCATTGAAGGGTTGTAACCTGAAACTATGTGATGCGCCAAAGTCGCTCAGGTAATGCTTGTACCTCCTCACCGGTCTACCTCTGACTTGCTCCAATTCCCCTTCTCCTTCGCGGGTTGCATTTGTCCATAGGTAGAGAGCAAGTGGGAAGTACATCCTCGTGTGTCCATGCCTGCATTGAACAAGTACATGTAAGTGGAAATGAGTACCTTATATGCCATTGGTATTTTTCACATGCAAGTGCAAATCATTACTTACAGCAACGCAGAGGAGGCATATTGGGCCTCGCATAATCGAAACCGCTCCCAAAGACCAAACCTCAGTAGCGTGTAACAAAGAACCACCAAGGTTGGCGTTGTCTTTCGTCCGACGACAGGGCAACACACATCCGGCGATACATCCATGCAAGCAAGCACCGCTGCCCCCCCCACCAGATCTTTGCTATGTCCTCCCATGGCTTGCCGAGGATGCCCAAAAACATCCAAATAGTGTTTCCTGAACTGTTAGGGAAAAGGAAGCCGCCGAGGAAGTGCCACAACCACACTTTGGCGTACCTCTCCACGTCTGCCTCTGGTGCATGAGGGTTCAGTTGCCCAAAGTGTTGTGCTATCCAGTTGGGAGTGACACCGAGGTTTTCCTAAAATTAGGTTGTAGTTAGAAACATGATGGAAAAGAAACAAGTATGGTTTTAGTATTGAAAAAAGGACTCGAATTATTAGACACTTACTTCTTCTTCCCGGCATCCTCGCCGTCCGGTGGACGCACCCCATAGAACTCGCTCGACAACGCCCTTCCAGCTTGTCACCATCGAGAACCCCGGTCACCGGAAGGCCGCCTAACTTTAAACAAAGTATAAACTTCACGCCCCGCAATGTGATAGCCATCTCGCCAAGCAAGGAAAGTGGAAGTGGTGTCTCCTCCCTCCACTGTTAGTTTGTAGTTGACAAATGAAACAATTAGACAAAACCAAATAAGCAAATACGAAATTTTAGACACAAACATGTGGAAATGAAACAGTACGGTCATAGTATTCAAAGAGTAACCCCGTCCACAAGCACCGCCGAAGAGGGGGGTCAAGGTCCGGTTGCCCGACATTGACTACCCGGGCTAGCTCAAGGAAGCCCGCCAGCGGCGTATGTACGGGCGCGCACCGCCGTCCCAAATGAGTGCACCGTGCACACGTGGTCGAAGAGGTGACAGGAACTCCTGAAGCTCAAGGTCGGCCAAGAAGTGTCCTCGGTGGTCCTTGTCGCATTTCGGTGTCAAGAAGGGGTAGTCCCCGTGAGGAGCCATCCTGCATAAAAATTGAAAAAAAGGTTAGAACGCACATGTATATTAAAAAAAATGATAACTATAAATAATGTAACATTTCAAAATGACATGAAATACAAAGCTATAAACAAAATAATCTTTATAAACCTATCGCCCTCGATTTCTATGCCTCGAAGCCTTGTGACCAGGCTCTCCACAAACGGAGCAATTATTTGTGCCACGTGTCTCGTCGAAGTCCCTCCCTCCGTATCTGTCCTTCCCGTAACCTTTAATGGCATCCATGTCACCTTTGAGTCGCTTCTTCTTCCTCCTTCCCTTCCCCGTCTTCTCCAGTTCATGATTGGGAAGGAAGTCCAAACCATGGTAAGGCGGCCACTGTGTGGGGTCAAGGTAGGGCTCGAAGCTCTTTTCCCATACCTTCAGCGTGTACTCTCAGCGGTACAATGGGGACATATAGGGGAGATCTTTGTAGTCGTATCTGATGACCTTGCATGCCGTGATCATGTGACTGCAAGGGGCATGCATGATCTGAGGTACGTTACAAGTACACTCCACTTTCTCCAGATCGACCCTCGTAATTGATACCACCATAGCGTTCACCACCCAAGGTTGTACCACCCCTCCCTCGTACATTGTAAACCTGCCTAGTTGGCCCATACGGTTCGCCTATCTGCATCTTGGACCAAGCCTCTTGCTCTTGTATGAATTCGCTAGAAGCCTCTCCAAATTGACCATCTTTGCTGGCAAGCCTAGCCTGTGCCTTGCCCCACCGCTTAACAAAATACTCATTGCACTTGTGAAACGAGTACTCAACTATTCCAGACACTGGCAAGGCTCTAACACCTTTGAACACACGGTTGAAAGATTCCGACGAGTTGGTGGTCATTATACCCCAGCGCCATCCACCCTCATCATATGCTAACGCCCACTTAACCTTGTTTTCCATCTGACGCTCCAACCATGCGCTCCCCACTTGGTTCATCATTTTGTCTAGCTCAGCCTTAGTATCCTTGAACTCGGTTTGGGTAAGGACGCAACAAAGCTCCTTAAGCTTGTCACAAACCTCCTTCTTCCTTTGACGCCGCCAATAATTAGCGGCAAAATGACGCATGCACCATTGATGGACCAGAGGCGGGTAACCATCTATATGTTCTTCGGTGGCATTAAGGAGCCCCGCGTGCCGGTCAGATATCATACATATCCTGCGAGTTGTCCCAAGCACGTGAACCCTTAGGTGCCGCATGAACCACGACCATGATTCATTGTTCTCTCCCTCTACCAATGCAAAGGCCAGTGGTACTATTTGCTTCTCGGGGTCAACAGTAGCTGCCATCATCAGGACACCCCTGTACTTTCCTGTTAGGAAGGTGCCATCAACTAGAACAACGGGCCGGCAATACTGGAATGCATGTTCCGTCTGTGCAAAGGACCAGAACACATGTTGCAAGACATGACTCACTTTCCCATTCTCTGACATGTAGTACAGACCTCCCGTGTCTATGAACCATTTCAGACCCGGGTTGAAGTAGGTCATTGCACACAATATTCTAGGAATCCTGTTGTAAGCTTCTTTCCAGCTGCCCCAGCGAATCTGCAATGCAATCTGTTTAGCACGCCAAACCTTGCCGTACAGGGGGACATACTTTGTAAATCCTACTATGGATTGGATCAAGGAAGATATTGAAATATCGTTGTTGTCATCAACAAGGCCCAATATGCGACAGGCAAGGTACCGTGCCGTGAGTTGAGGATGCTTTTCGTTTGACTGGTTATCAGCAAATGTGTGGGGTTGCACCACTCGAGTTATCTTCCACTTGCCATCTGTCCTCTTCCGAGCATTTACCCTCCACATACAACCGTTCTCAATACGGTTTTTGCATTCCACATAGTACATCACTTCCTTGTCGGAACGATTGACCCTATACAGACTGTGGTGGTGGACAACATAGTTTTGCATAAACAACTTGAGCTCGGGCAATGTATTGAAAAGCATCCCCTTAGAAAGGATAACATTCTCATGGTTGTGCATAGACTGGCTGCACAACTGTAGGCCGGTGTCACAAACTACCATATCAGTCATGCTTACGTCCCTATAGTTTGGAACGCCATTGAAAGGTACGTCCATCAACCTCAACTGCATCAACTCTGTCGCTGTGTAAGGATCTGGTGCAACATAGGGCTGTGCTTCGCTGAAACGAACAAAGGTACCGGGACAGGGTACATCGTCATCCTCTTCTGTAGCAAGTCTTCCTTGGACCGGCATTGCATGAAGCTCTTCGATAGGTACTGTTGTTGGCATAGAATGAACAGGGGTTGTCATTCTCTCATCCTGCTCATCATCCTCATCCTCTGAATCACTGCCTACCAAATCGCCGATCCTCTCCTCCTCCTGTAGCTCTTGCTCTTCCCGCTCAAAATCATCCACATCACAGTTATCGTCCACCATGCCTGGTGACCTAATCCCGGAGTCATACGCTGCCATCTCAGAATTATCTTGCGTCAACTGACCATCCAATTGAGTATCTCCCTCCATTGCTTCCACACCCATCCCAACTCCATGCCCCTCAAAGTAAGGGGTGTCATCCTCATGCTCATCATCATCTACACATCTCTCCACCACCACCTCAGGCATTTTACAATTGCAACCTTGGAGGACCCGGGTGTAACGGGTCCAATGAGCCGAGTCAAGCAAATGCATCATAACATATCGCGGCCTAGTGGACCCTGCATCGAACCTCCCACTCAAGGCGATATCAACCCCAAACTTCGATTCAACCGCAGCAAAAGGGCATCGAAGCTAGGAGGTTCGTCAAACATCTCCGCATCTTCCTCCATACCATCAAACATACAATCCTCTTTCGTGACACTTCCTCCATAAAAGACACGGACAAAACAATCCATCTACAAAACGATATTACCCGGTTCATCGTGGCGCAAAAGGCGACATAATAACAACACTAAGTGTATTGCCTAACTATTGCAACTAAGTATCCTAGCCTAACTAACTACAAGAACTAACTATTATAGCTAACTATACAATAACTAACTAATAGGACCAAACTAATCTAAATATAATAACTAATCTAACAACTAACTATTCTAACAAAACTAACTATACGAGCAGCCCCAAATCGCTAACCCTAAATAATCTAACTATAATAACTACAAAATTGTTGCAATGTCATTAACAAGAATCCTTTAAAGGAGAAGAGGATTACCTTGCCAATGAATCGGCCTTTGATTGGGGCCGCCGCCGCCGCCGTGTACTCTTCTACACGGACCACGAGGGCCGCCGGCGGGAAATGGCCGCCCGGGCGATGGCCGCCCGCTTCGCGAAAGCCGCCAAATCGTGGGCTTCGTCCGCCACGAGACGTAGGGAGTGGCCGGGCGGCATGCAGCTGAACCGGGACGGCAAAACCGGCGGTGGCGGCGGCTTACTGAGGCGGCGGGCGGGAAGGGGCGGCGGGGGGCGGGCGGCGGGGCGGCGGGACCGGCGGATCCGGGCGGCGGGGGGGACGGAGGCTCCGGGCGGCGACGGGACGGCTGCTCCCGGGCGTCGGCGGTGGGGTTCCAAACCCCTAGGTTTGAAACCGCCGAGCGGGAGGTTGGGATGGGCCGCCACGCCGCCGTGGTCAGAGACGCCGACGCCTGAGAACGGCGCGACGAAATTGGCGCGCGTCGGGCCGCCATCACGTCGGCCGCGCTGGGGCGCTGGGTGTGCCTCGCGTGGGCGACCTTGTAGCGCCGCCATGAAAGGCGCTGCCGCGTTTATTGTGGCGCCTTTGCGAAAGGCGTCAAATGTGTTAGTTTTGGAAATAAAAGTCAACCCATGTTTTCACGGAAATTGTTTTAAAAAGTGTTAAATTTGCAAAAGATTCCCCTCCCCAGCCCCCACCGACCGCCGCCGCCTTGGTTGGTCGGTCGACCGCCCGCCGCCCGCTTGCCCGTCTTGTCTCCTGTTCCAGCGCAAAGGGCGCTCATTGCCTTTGTTGCTGGCCACCGAAGATGGACGGGGGGGGAGGAGAACGTCGGGCTGTTCCGCCGGACCAGCGCCCGCCGCAGCGCCGCATGGCCACGCCGCGATGGCGTCGCCTCGCCGCCTCCGACAACCGCGCCCGTGTAACGACGGGATTCCACCGGACGCTTCTCCCGTCCCCGCGTTCCCCTTCTCTTCCTTCTATCCCAAAATGTTTCCCTCCTGTTTGCCAATGAGGATGTCAATTCCCTTTCCTCGACGAGTTTTCTTTTTTCACTTCACTGTGCTGAACTTAGAATTGGATAGCTGCTCTCTCTAAGTTGTCTCTCCTCATGTGTTGTGGTCAAAATGCTCCAATTTTATCTAGCAAGTACTGTATATAAGAACCATTCAAGTGATTGGCCTTATTGTTATTTCTGTTTTTTAGAAGAATGATTGGCCATTTGGTCTCATTGAAAAGTACTATTTGGTAATACTAAGTATATGCTCTTTGAAACATTTTAGGAAAACAGTTCTATCCTAGGTTTGCAATGCGTATTATGTGCCATGTGTATTATGGTGCCTGTGCCTTTCTCATGGCTCCTTAAGGATTTGACTTTTTTTTAGGTGTTAATTAATTTAGCTTCCATACATACTCAGATTGGGACCATTTTATGCTTATGGGTCCCCGATATCATTGTGTCTGAAATTATTCTCCTTGATTGATGTTCTGCTGTCTCATTATGGACATCTTCATGTCTGGAATGCCTTGTAGGCTGCATTAGCTCACCTTGAGGCTCTGGAGAGCGATAATGCTGGGGTTGAGGTGGTAGATCTTAATGACGATGAGTACGGATCCACAGATGAGGAAGACCCTGGTCAGTTTCTTTCTCCTTTATTATCTTCATATAGTAATGCCATGATGTGAAAAGGGATAAGGTGGATACACTATGCACAAATTCAATGACAAAATGTTGCTCTTTGCAAACAACAAGTATTGAAATACATATTTCTTGTGTATGACATATTTTTTTGATATTACTTGCAGTATCCGGTTTGCAGAATAAGAAACATTTTTTTTAATTTCTTGACGTTGCAAAAGTTTCAAAGATTAAAATTATCCTTGAAAGAAGGTATTTAAATCAGATGCTCGCTTCTAACACATCTGCCATGAACAAAAACGCAAATTATTCATAAGGGGACTGTTATTCACATCTGAAATGCCCCTAAAGCCAGTCATTTAGATATCTGTGAGGTTCACATGCTGCAGCTTGTGAACCCGTGTTATTAGCATCTTGAATTCTTCTAAAGTCAGTAATTTATATATCTTTGAACTCCACATGCTACAGCTTGTAAACTGCTAAGGTTGGGTTCACAATTTCTTTAAATGTTGGATTTGCATTACATACTTATATAGTCTACCGGTTGTGCATCTGTGGATGTCCATCCAATGTTGTACCCACCGATAACTTTAGTTCAATGATGTAAGCCGTCTTTTATTTTCTGCTTTCCTTTATACAGTTCTCATGCAAAAAAAGCAGTCCAAGATTATGAAACGCAAGACAAGGCAAGGGAAAGCTTTGGAGAAGAGGGCAGCAAGATCATTCATGGATGTCTTACAAGAAGTAAGCAACCTCGAGCTACAAGGAACCTCGAGCTATAAGGTTCTTTTGTCATGTTTATTTTTGTCAGTACAATACTGCAAAGATTCACTCTGGAACTGTGACAGGCAAATCTGGAATATCTGCCTCCTCATGTCCCAACATATTTGAGGGCTGCTGTGGGTCCACCGAGTACCTCATCTCGACGGCACTACTGCTCAGTTTGTGGTAGTTCTGCAAACTACACATGCGTGAGGTGTGGAACAAGGTTCTGTTCTTGCCGCTGTCAAGTCATACACAATGATACCCGCTGCCTGAAATTTGTGGCTTGATCAATTGGTTCTACAAGCTACATTTGATGTATGTCCAGTACTCCCTAATGATTGCTCGTCTGTGGTTTGATCAGTAGGATATGCTTGCTTTGTATGTTTTGTACTCTGTATGATGGGGTAGGCCAGTGGTAGGAAACTGTTTTTTTCGCTATGTGCAGCAATTGAAATTGCTAGGCTGTAGGCCGACCACTTTTTCGTCCGAAATAGTATGTGAGTAGCTGCGTTTATGCTTAGCTTAGCCTGATTTACCATAATTCACTATTTGCTGTCCTGAACTCATAATATTTATAATCGCCGCCTTTGTTCCACTCTTGGAAATCATTTCTTAAGAGTTTTTATGCTTCCAGTGAAACATGCCTCCCTGTGCCAATAAAGCACCTTTTGTTACAAGGATATGCTAGCTGTGCGTGTATGTTTTGTACTCTGTAGGAGTGGGTAGGTAAGGTAAGTGGTAGAAAACCATTTTCTCAGCAGGTGCAGTGCAGTTGCAAGGTAGATCTCTTGTATACCGACCAATCTGAATTTTTGTTTAGAAATGGTATGTGAGTAGCTGCAGTTATGTAGTAGAGCTTGGTTCAGTATATCTGAATAGTAATTTTACATTGTTTCTTGGTGAATCAAATGTGGGCATACTCTGCTAGTAGATATGAGTTGGTATGTAAATACCCCAATTAATTAGCGTAAGGTAAACAAATGCAAAAGACAGTACTGCAAATGCTATGCTAATTCTTGGACCTATCAGAATGGTGATATGAATAGGACATCATGTATAAATATACTGTTCATTTGTATATTATAAACAGGTTTTTCTCGCAAGCAGAATTTCTAATACCCAACTTCTAAAAGATATGCAAAAACACAGCTACACTTACACAAGCAAGTTCATGCCCTTACATACGAGAGTCCATCAGCTAGCCATGACCATGACACGGAACAGTACGTCTATCAATTTTATACACTACATAAACATTTCAATCAAAAGAAATAGAAGTTTTAAAAACTCATGGATAAATCTGGACATGAAGTTACTAAAATTTCTTACCTCTACTAATCTCATATGTCCATTTTATTCAATGTACCATATGATTAGAGTCTACCAAATTAAAGGTTGGATTTTTTCTGATTATTGTGAGAATTTTTAGGGCTTATCTTTTTCCTAGCACGTCTGGTTGGAGTTAACATGATGCCTCCATTCGGGCCTCTAATTATTAATAGTATACTTTCACAATTGTGGAAGTTTATAATTTAGAAATAATATGTCTCGTACTTTATGGATATTGATTTTTTTAATAGCATATATTAGCATTTACATATAGTTTTGAGAGGTGGGATAATTTAGATGCATTGTGAGGGGTTTATTATGAATTATGTTTCATAATGGCAAAGTGGGTAATTTAGATACAAATTTAGGCGGTTATTTTGAATTACTTTTCATAATGACAAGTGTGGGTAAACAAATTTATGGTGTTATTTTGAATTATCTTTCGTAATGGCAGAGGTGGGTAATTTAGATATAAAATGAGGGGATTACTTAATGTATTTTTGAAAGGAACACTTAATGTATTTTTCGTAATGGCAGAGGTGGTTTTTTTTTTTTTTTTTTTTTACAAATTTATAATAGATCCAATGACTATTGTCGGATATGATGATTAGTCTACCAAATTAAAGGCCTATGAGAATTTTTAGGATCTATCTTTTTTTTAGCTAGCGTGCGGTGAGAGTTAACGTGGTGTCTTCGTGGGATATTTAATAATTAGTATAATAGTAGTAAGATACGAGTACTACTAGTTTATACACAATCAAACAAGACGGGAAGACTTGATTCCATTAAATTTCACCGAGGTCAAGGTCAAGCCGTGTCAATTTATACTCCTATATATAAGGCTGCGCACTCAGCGAATAATTTTTATTTGATCATTAGTGCGTGTGGGTGGGATATCTAATTATTAATAGTAGTAAGATAAGATTTAAGACGGGAAGACCTGATTACATTAAATTTTGCCGAGGTCAAGCCGTGTGTGAGTGTCAATTTATATATAAAAGGCAGTGCACTCAGCGAATAATTTTTATTTAATTTGATCATTAGTGTGGGTTGTTGGCCTTTTGAGAAAGTTATCTTCACAACAAATCTGGCGTCTTTGTAAATTATTGTAACGTTGAAACACCCCAGCTGGCCGGCATGCACCTTTTGGAACGCGAAGCCAGAAGGAAGCTGCTTTGCCTTGGTTAGCTCAGCTCTATATAAGAGTCATCAGGCAGCCGGGTGTGTTATATGTAGTACCTGGTACCTCGCTCGAAGCAGCTACCTTGAAGGCGATATGGCGGCCGATAAGGTAATTTTTGTTTCATTACACCATATATGTAGCAGTATATATGTAGCATAGCAGCACCAGTGCCGCCGTTCTTGTTGGTTTGATTTGGTGTTTAGTTTGCTTCCATCATAATCTCTCTCTCTTTTTTTTATTTGACATATACATAAGAAGCAGTACTGTTTGTATAATGTGTGGCGAGCGAGTCTATTTTTCTAATCACACAGTAGGGACGCAGATCGATGCTGTACACATACTCGTTTCTATGAACCTACACACACTATCCCATACCCTCCAAAAAGCTGAGCCAGTAGATTATTCATGCATATATATATATTAATCGATGATGTCTATAAACCTACACACACTATCCCAGGTTTTTCTACGTAGTTGGAATTAGTTTCAAGTTCAGTTCTGAAAATATGTAACAAAGATTTAGATTAACACATGTCCAATTTTTTTTTTTTTTTTGAGAGCTACGGTTTTTATCTAACAACAAGTGGTGTTTAATAGCTTAGGAATAATTTCAAGTCGAATTCTACGAATTTTTTTTTTTGAAACAATTTGATTTTTTTAAAAAACTTGATCCGATAATTTTTGTATTTATCCATGACCTCGGATAAATTTTTATTTTCCAAATGAAAACCCTGCCCGGAACCATTCTTGTCTTCTGAGTTCTTATTGTGTTGTAATCGTGAGCGGAGAGGAAAATATCTTAACCTGTATTTCACACTATAAACCACCTCATGGAGGCTTCAAACAGTGTCCACCATGCTAGAATGGGAAGACGTGGAAGGATTAGACAGAATATAACTAAGTCGATTGGAGAAGACCACTAGATTAATTTCGCCGAGGTCAAGCTGTGTCAATTTATGTACTCTCCATATCTAAATAAATCAATTTCTAGAATCTATGTAAGTCAAACTATCTTAAGTTTGACTAACCTTATACGAAAGGGTAGCAACATCTCTGACATAAAATGAGCATATTATGAAAACGAATATATTATATGATATATCTAATTATTTTAATTTGATGTCACAAATCTTAATGGACTTTTCTAGAAATTCGATCAAAGCTTAAAAGTTTGACTTAAAGACAACTTTAGGAATCTATTTATTCAGCGATAGACGGAGTACAAAGTATGCGCACTCAGCTAGTAATTGTTATTTAATCATTAGACATTAGTGCGGGTAGGTCGATCGGGTCGTCGGGTCGAGGGTTGGTGGCTTCTGGAGGAAATTGCCATGCATCTCAATTCTCAACAACGTCTTGTTGTAATGTATTGAGAGAAATATCATAGTTTCGAATATTTGAAATGTATCTGGACATAGTATATATCTACTGTACTTGATTTCTAATAAATACGATAATTTTGATCCTGTATTTCAGTTAAAGCAACTTAAATATTATTTTATGCTGCTCAAGGAGCTTTCCACAAGGCTGGCTGGATGCTAATAACTGTACTAAATTATTATTTTTTGATTTTCTTGATAAAGCTAATTGTTCTATCTCTTTTTGCGAAACATTTCACATGCAGGCGGTCAAAGTAAGTGGTTCGCTCTATTTTCCCTGGATCCGAGTCGACTCAAAGGAGACGACCCCCGAATCAGAATTCACAGCAATGATTCATGTAAAAGCGCCACCATTATCGGTACGTAGCATCAATGCGTCCCCATACACCTAGTTGTGGTGCTCGATGTCTCTGGTACAACAGGCCAGCAGGCAACAGGACCAAGGTTCGACCTACTGAAGATGATGGAGTTTATCAAAGGAGAGTTCCATGGAGACGCGACACAACACATGGTTGACGTCGTGACTGCGTTCGGTGATGGTATTTATTTCGGAACTGCTGCCCATTGCCAGTTGGATATCTGCGCAAGGAAAGCAGGAAAATCTTATGAGCAAGGGTGGAACTGACCTTAAACCACTCTTGGAGCGCACCCTCCACGTAAGTGTCATCCTTAGTGTACATTAGTTGTTAGAGTTTCCATATAAGAACTATATCGATCTGGTTCATATAATTAATGTCTTGTTAATTTAGACGTCTACTTGAGAATATTTTTCATTTTTCTGCAAATTTGAGAGATTAAGGTGAAAAAGAGTTATTGATTTTATAAAAAGTTGAGTTATTTTGATGCAAATTAGAGAGTTACTTAGGTTATCTATCATAATGGTAGTGGCGGGTAGTTTATAGATGTAAATTTAGGTTTCTAAGTTTAGATGCTAATTTGGAAGCTACTTAGGTTATCTATCATAATGGTAGTGGCGGGTAGTTTATAGACGTAAATTTAGGTTCTAAGTTTAGATGCTAATTTAGAAGCTACTTAGGTTGTTTTCAATAATGGCGGGTTTGATGATTTAGATGCAAATTTAGTGGTCAATTTATGTTATTGTCATATGGCAATGATGGATAATTCTTCCGTGAATACAATAGATACAATTTCTATTATTTTACATCTTACTGTTACTAACTAGAAACCTGAATGGAGCCTCCAAGTTATTTCTCTCTAGACACACTAGAAAAAGGATAAATTCTAAAAATAAAGTCGGGCAATAATCAAGAACATTTGGCCACTAATCTAATTTGTTAGAATATAACCATAATTGCTAATTATAGCCATTGGGTCTATTTATTTTTGGAAAAACTACCCGCCTCTGCCTTTATGAAAAACACAGAGTTACCCCCTGATTTTGCATTTAAAATTACCCACCTCTTCCATTACTTAGCATATTAAAAATAGTCCCCTAAATTTGTATTCAAACTAGTCCATCAACCCGTGCTCTCACACGGGACAGAATCTTGGGACATAAGAATTAGTTATTGTCTAATATCATTGGTTAATAAAAGTTCTAATATTAAATTGCATGATATTCTCTTTTTTTATTTTCTAACATAATAGACACAAAAGTAATATGTTATATCCTTCTAGTTGTCACAAACATATCAATTAATCTTTATATTTTTTTATCTATCCATAGTTTTTCCTTCAAATATTCATGGCACCTAAGTTTATTTTTACTACATTTTTAATTGAAACATTATGATTAACTATTGTGGTTGTTATTGTTGCTGATATCTTATGAAGATATGCATATTTAAAATGTCTATATACCTAAACTTAAAAAAAAATATAGACTATTTGTTAGTATCATTAGTTCTAAGATGTTAAGAAAATATTACTTTTATGATTAATGGCACACAACACAAATATTCATTGCTCATGCATGCATGTGTATATATAATCTACATGGTGACACAATATATGTTTATTCCAAGCACTATTATATTAATACTAATATAATTGGGTCATGTATTAACATATATAATTTGGCTATCATTTTGGATGCATATTTAATTGATTATGCAAGATTCTTTTCTTAATAGTAGGTAGGCAATTAGATGTAAATTTAGTTTTTTTACATCATGTTTTTGATGGTGGGTAATTTAAATAGATTCGCATGTTATTTTGTTTACATGATCAAACATATGGGTAATTATTTAGAAAATACAATTGACTATTAGTATCATTTGGCTACACTTCTTTTTGTTTTTTTGGGTGAATTTCTAGGATTTATCTTTCTATAGTGCAATATATATTTAGCTAAATTCTAATCTTAAGGTTTGATAGCCAAATTAATGTGAGTTGTCCCTGTTCCTGTTATGATTTTTTAAGGGACAAATTTCCATGTTTGGTTAGCTGTTAAACTAAATATTTATTCAAATGTGTACATATTTTCTTGATTTACACGATGGAATGTAGCATATATTTAACATTTGAATTAAGAGTGTAGAACTTCGAAATTTAGAAAGATATATATCATACTTTACAAATATTGGACTATTTCTTATTTTTTTCATGTTATATTAGTATTTGCATGCATATTTGAAAGATATTTTTGTATAATAGTAAAGATGGATATCTTTGATTCTTAGGTGTTAATTTATGAGCATTCTAGATACACAGGAGCTACAATACATCATCTTTCATAATGGTAGACATGGACGGTTTATAAAAGAAAACATAGGTGGATTGTTTAGTTATAAATTTAGGTCATTATTTTTATCAATCTTTCACAATGAAAGAGATATATAGTTGATATGATCTCTCATGAGTTAATAGGTTTTACACAATACTCATTTAATCATTTTAGTTATCGTTATTTGCTTAGGGTTGAGTTACCAATCACTTTGTATAGGTTTCACCTTTGCGTTGTACCTTCATATGTGCTTAACACATGTTTTCCCAAAACCTCAACCATATATTTGGCTTGAAAATCAGCATGCTTGCTACATGTACATATATATATATGCATAACGACACACAAATATTCGAGTTACTTTTTTATATTTATAATAACATGAGTGAATAATATATGTTAAGAGAAACTCTGAATGTCAATGGACAAATGAATCTTTGTATTATATTTGTGTACAGTAAATGATTTATACAATGTGAACAGATGCATGTGACCCAAGGGAAACTTGCCCCTTACGTAGCCTTCGAAGGGGCCTAAACGGTTATCGTCATGATCACTAATTAATTAATACTAATTAATCCAAACAATTTAGTCCATTATAAAAGTATTTTTGGAAACTTCTTCATAATTATTTAGCAAATGTTTCGCTAACAATATAATGTAGGTGGTTAATTAGATACTAATTTGTGGGTTACTTTATATTATTTCTCATAATGACATATTCAGATGAATATTAGAGGCTACTTTTGCCTATTTGAACATAACAATAGCGATGCTATTAAAATATAATATTATAATGATTGCATTATCAATAAAACTGCAGAGTACAGATTGGCATTGATGCATAACATACCTGCAGCTTAGTAGTGACATGCCAAGACACATATGATGTTGTTCGCCAAAGCTCACACGCATGCAGCAACAGCAGCATGCCTACCAGGATGTCCAGACTATAATGATCCGGCTTGCCATGTCATCTATCCCAGTTACGTTTATATATGATACATATACGTACAAAGCCTAAATAGGAGATTGATTAGGAAAATCCAAAGAACTACTACTACTCCAAAGAAGCTTACCTAGGCCATCGATCATAGGGCTGCTGTGAAGAAACTGCAAGGCATGACTCGGAAGGAAGCCCAGGCAACATCGATGTGACTGGGAGGGCAGCCTGACCTAGCACAGTGCTAGATTGGAAGGGACCCCATTGAAGGTGCGTGTGACTATGGCCGGCGGCTGTGACATGGGAGGGCCTGGCTAATAGCCTACGTGAGATGGGATGGGATCCCAGTATAATTTATGCTTTCATTTCAATTAGATCGATCTATTATATGCGTAGGATATTTTTTTTTTTTTTGAGAATTAGATGCGTAGGAAAAAAAAAATTTAGAATAGACGCGTAGGATTTTTATTTATGTGAATCACTAAAATTAGTTATATTAATTTATCGTAATGGCAGTCGTGGGTAAATTTAATGTATATTTAGGGGGTTATTTTATGGTACTTTTTATAATGGCAATTGTGGGTAATTTTTTAGAAAATGTTACGGATCGAATGGCTAACATTGTTAGAGGCTGATGGATTGACGGTCGGATGTTTCTAATTAATGTGAGAATTTCTAGCATTTATCTTTTTTCTAGCGCATCTAGTGAGAATTAATGTGATGTTCCATTGAGCCTCTAATTAGTAATAGTAAGATTACCCAACTCTATCTCATGAAACACAGTTCAAAACCTCCTAAATTTTTTTTCATAACAAGTTAAGGTATAGGCTAAAACTAGAGTCACCATAGTCTAAGCTAAGGTCTCAACTAAATTCATATTCAAGATATAAAGAGGTGCCACTGCCACACAAAGGGAAAAACCTATGGATGTGGGTGAAGAAACATATAGATCATTAATTGATAAGTTTATTATGACTAGATAGAGGCCAACGAGCAGGAATGGAAACAGATCAGATTCGCGCACAGAATCGGATTGGGGTGTCACCTTTGGCAGGCGCATTATATATGTTTGTTTTGGTGGTTTTTTTTAGGGAAGGCGCGTTATATTTGTTCGTCGATCTTGTATGGTAACTGTAATACTGATAATTAATACAGGCCCTGAAACGTGAATCTTCTGTGGATCGTGTTGGCTTCATCATCCTCGTCTCGGATGGAGAGAGCAAGTTAGACGGTAGTTTTGAAAAAGAACTTAGCAAGTACCCGGTACACGCCTTCGGCTTGGGTAAGAATCATGACCCAGAGGTTCTGCATCGTATCGCCAAAGAATCCAGAGGAACCTACTCGTCCGTTCCGGTTGCGGACACGGACGACACGGACGCGGCAAACCTCAACAACAGCAAGCTGGTGATGGAAGCCATCGCCTTGTGCTTAGGCGGGCTCAAGAGTGTTGTCGCCGTCGGCACGCGCGTCAAAATCAGCGTGCCCGACGACACAGCAACAGACAGCCTTATTATTCAAGACCTGAAAATAGTAGAGATCCAATCGGGGGACCACGAAAAGGAAATCAAGAACTCGGGAAAGGAAGGCGAAATTTCCGTCGGCGTCCTATACGCTAGTGAGGTGAAGGACTTCATCGTCCGCCTTACATTTAGGAGCACGGTTAAGAGCGGCAACGGGCGAACCCGATCGTCTGTTCTTACCGCTGCTGTGGAGTATGAGTACTATAAGGATATTTCAAGCAAGAAGAAGCAGCAGCAGCAAGTATCTAAAAAAAGCAAGCAGCAGCATCAGCCCCCTCCTGAATGCAAGGTGCCGCTCCTAGTCACATCGAGCAATGATGCCAAGGGAGCGTACGAAGATTTAAAGAACAATGCTCCCAACTCCAGGGTCCTGCAACAGATGATCTTATTCGAGGTGGTGCAAGAGCTGCTCAGCTTTGCAAAGGAGGCCAAGGCCACCACCACCAATAACAATGTGAATGTTGGAAACCTGCGGAAGAGGTGGGAGGACAAGCTGAAGAGCCAAGGAAATCTGCAGAAGGCCCGGGAGAATGACCTTGTCGACCTGCAGGGAATCGACAGGGACATAGACGCGCTGGCAAAGAGCCTGGAGCTGGAGGGAGGCTCGGGGTTGGGCTGCATCTATTCCTGGGTGTCGAGCTACCAGATGCAGCGCGCCACGACCATGGGTCTGCCAGTGCCACTGCCACCGCCGTTCCTGACGCCAGCCATGGAGAAGGCGGCGCGCAACGCAAGCAACCACTTGGTGGCCCAGCAAGCTAGTCGTCGTCAGAGTGCCATAATGCTCTTGGAGAATTTGGAACAACTGTTCGACAAGTGGGACGAAAAAAGCAGTCGTCGTCGCGGGGCAAAGGCATCCACCCTCGAGACGTTGAACTTCGGGAAGGAAGTGCACGAGGTGGGTTAATTACTACTCCAGTACCATGTCCATGTGTTATAAAGTCATTAACTAATCACTGTCGGTGGACGGCGCCGCGGGCATGCAATTATTATTATTTTTTGTTTACAGGTCGTCAAAGCAGCGATCAACGGCGGTGGTACCCGGACGACGAGCACCACTTCCGGCAGCGGTGGCGACAAGGAAAAGCCCGCCATCGCCGCCGCCACCACCACCACCCTGGATGATGATCTCAAGGGCGACATCAAGTCTACGATTGCCATACGGCTGTTCGACTGTATCATCAAGTTCAAAAAAGCAGTTCCGTAGACGACTTGCCCAAAATATACGAGGTGCGTGGTTTATTATTATTATTATTATTATTATTATTATTATTATTATTATTATATGTAATATACATACTGATCCAGGCCCAAATAATTAATTATATAATCAGTTACTTATACTCACTGTTAATGGACGCATGATATGATGCCACGATCTTGCAGGCCGCCGAAGTAGCCATCAACTATTGGCGCTGCGTTCGCGTTCAGGGAAAATCACTTCCGGCACCAGCACCGGCAGCCAGTACCAGTGGAGCGCCACCAGCCGCCCGCCCATCATCAGCGCCACCTCACCAGAGTGACATGGTGGGCTGATTTGGCTATCAGGCCCATCAGCGGTCCCGAGTGAAGCGCCACCAGCCCACCACAAGAAACAGTGCCGATAAGCAGAATATCGACTGTGACGATGCCGTACCACATATATTTTGTGATTTATTTACCGTACTCGTGTGTTGCAACAAGTTATTATATGTTTGTAATTTCCAAGTCAGCATCCAGTCATTCATAGTTGTCTCGCCACTGAGCTTTACCATGCATTGATATGCTCGATTGACTGCCTATATACACATTTCTTAGCGTCTTTAATTTGCTGACACCAGCTAAGTCTATGTCACCGGTCACCGTGCACAAGTCTATGTCACCGGTCACCATGCACAAAGTGTGGATTCCGTTTCTTAGAAAAAAGACTCTTAGGCCTCGTTTGGCTACTCATGGATTGGGGTGGATTCGGTCCAAACCATGCCCTCCCGTGGATTGCAGCCCACGCAGGGTTGGATTCCCACGCTCGATCAAAAACTGTATTTGGCAGCGCGTGTGTGGGAGTGGATCGCAGTCCGATCCAAGTCGACCCACGGGTGAGAGAAAAATCTCCACCCGTGGCGTGGAACGGTCGGACTCGGATGCACGCGGCTCGCGAGTCCTCGCGTCGTTCCTCACGCGCCGCCGCTTCCAAGCTCTCCGCCTCCTCTCGCCGGCGTCATCCTGAAAGCTCTTCGGTGGATCCAGGTGCCAAGTCCTCCCCATCTCTCCTCCACCTTCATCTCGTCTCCCTTCCCCCCCTCCTCATCCACTTTTTTGTTTGTGCTAGGGTTCTAGATGACGGCGGCGGCGGCGGCTGCTCACAAACCTACCTCGGGCATCTCTCAAGTCGTTGCAGGTGCATCTCTCCTCTACCTATGTGCTGTTGACAGCCTGTTGCCACTAGCTTTCTCACAGCTGCACTAGTTCAAGTGGTGATGTACGCCAAGTTTTCCTGTGAATTATAACTACCAACGAACATGTTCCTGTAGGATTTAAGGATGACTCTTTGCCATGTTCAGTTCAGAGCTAAGTAATAGATTGTCTTGAACAGTTCTGTAAGGTATCTTGTTGTACCATATGATGTAGAATTAATTTCTTGTGTTCAACAGTATGATAGAACAGTAATTTCACCTTTTATGAATAGTGTGAAAATCTAAAATGATTTCAAGACAACCTTGCCTTGTTCAAGCAGGTACAGGCTTTGGAGTATTGCTTCTCTATGTGTGCTTCTCTATTGTAGCTGTTCTTCCTCTTGGTAAAAGAAGTGCTGCTATCCCACTGGATGGTATAGTTAAAACTATTTTCCCTTCAGCTTGAAGTGATGTTGTGATAGCTTTCCAAAGGAATGTTTTCCCTTCAGCTCGAAGAATATCTTGTCATAGTGGAGCTCAAGATGTTTTTTTGTTTTTCTGTTCTAGAAATAGAAAACTGAAAGGTTGCTTGCTAAACTGACTGCATGCTTTGTTTCCATATGATCAGTGTACATACAACTTTATTTCTTTTCTAGTTCAGTAGGACTTCCATCCATGACTTGTGTTCACAAGTGTCAACTTCTAACCAACTTAGAATTAGTATGTACATTTGGATAACTAAATGTTAGCTCATGGTTGCTTTGAATAACTAATTGCCTCGCATTATTTGAGGGTTCAGTTTCTAAATTTTTTAGATTTATTTCCTTCACATGTGTCACTTTATGCATATCTGTAGCCTGTAGGATTTAAGGATGACTCTTTGCCATGTTCAGTTCAGAGCCTCTTTGTATTCACTCTGTTCAGAAGCCGCAGTCCAAGACCGAGGTAAGAAATAGCTTGCATATTTGAATCTTGACAATGACATACTTGGTACTCCCTCTGTTCCCTTTGTGTATGATGTTTCAAAATTGTTCACACTGAAAGAAAAGCTAAGCTATGACCTTATGCCCCTCTACTGTTTTGTGTATCTTGCTATGTACTAAATTTATTTCTCCCAAAACTGCTCATTTTATCGTATTAATTAAACAATATAAACAAAGAAAATTGTTGCTTGCACTAAATGGAATAGGCACACTTCTCTAACTATCCAACCGAGTAGTTATATATGGATGTATACAAAAAGATAATTCTTGGTGTCATATAAATCTTTTTTCTACTGTAGTTTGTGTATTATCCAGATTGGTACGTTGATAGGTAATTAGGATCCATATCCATAGGAGTTATCATGTCCTTCCAAATTTCCTGTGATAAACATCAAACTTGAACCATCGGCTGTAATTTCAGCAAAGCTATTGCACCATGTGCTGCAATTGTGATGGATGTTCAGTTTGCTCAATTTGGGATCATCAGGCTGCAGGCTGTGCACTCCCTGCTGGTCCCTGTTGGGAATTTCAAAAGGCAAGGTTGATCTAGATGGTATTGGCTAATTACTGTCCTGACAAGTGACAATTGATTAACCATGATATCTGACATCTATTTTGTTGTTATTTATTCTGCAGAAAGTCTATTGTTGCCTCTGTCCAGACTAGTCCTGTCCTTATCCATCTGAAACTGTGTCGATTGTTGCCTTGTTTCATTATTCTGTTGCATAGTTGTGCTCTTGACTCTGAATGGAATGAGAACAATGATTGCTTTTGTGCAGCTGCAACAGTAGCACTATCGAACTTAGTAATTGCTTTGTGCATAGAGTTGCCTATATCTATCAAAACTTGTCCTACTATATGAACAAGTGCACTTGCAGCAGTTCTAAATTCCTGAGTAATCTGATCAGTCTGTACAAGCTTATAAGAAAAATAGAGCAAAGTTAAATTAGAGGTGAGTTAGCAGCTTGCAGTTTTAAACCTGAGTAATCTGATTAAACTCAAATAGGAGGAGAACCTATAATGATAATTGGTTTAGTGGCTGTAGCAAGCAATTAAACTTTGCTTTGTACTAAATTCCTGGAATTTGCAAGTTGAAACTTCTACCATGATACTTCACTGCAGTCTGCTTCTTCATAAAGTTTGAGTTTTTATGTTTCAGTGCAGTTCATTTCATGTGGTGTGCAGTTATAGTACTAAATTATTTCTCTTTGATCTTTGTTGAAGTTTTTATTAGCCTAAATCAGTTGTGTCAATAGTTCTGATGTTTACTCTACTGTTGTACTAATTATGTTTACTCTACAGCTAGGCCGGCCTGCCACTGGAACATTTTATCTATTTTTTCTGCACTACCAAGCCACCATGTTGTATCTCAAGTCTGCAGGCAGTGGCATTCAGATATTAGTAGTTATTTCCACTGAACTTGAGAGATTACATATGTGTATGCACTCTTGTAATAATCTTTAGATGGGTTAAAGTTTCTAGTTCCTTGAATTATAATGTGTTCAGTGAAATGTTCTTGTCAATTTTTTTTTTCTTTTATATGATCGAATTCTCAATTTTTTATTAGTATTTCTTGAACTATAGAGATTGTTTCCTCATTTTCTGAAAGTTTATAGATTTGTTTTATTTTAAAATTTTTTCTTATTTACTTTGGTTTGTTTGGGTATGTTGTTAAACTGTTGTAAGCAAACCTTTCCATTGTTGTCAAAAAAAGAAAAGAAAAACCTCAGCTATCCACGCTCTTCCAAATGACCAAATTAAAGTAGCAGCGGGTCAACCCTGACCCCTGACGTGGGTGGAAGGGATCGGGTGGGGCACGGGATCAACCCAATCCACGCTTGGGTGTAGACACACGTGAATTTTTCACACTTCCAGCCAAACGAAGCCTTAGAGCTTGTTTGGCTCCACATAAATCCATCCCAAACCACGTGATGGTCGGGGGTGGATTTGTGCCAAACAAAGCCTTAAGCTGTAGAGACATGCATTATGGTGATCGGCTTGGGTTTTTCATTTTCGTTTTTGATGCTGCATATGGTTAGGGCCTGTACACACTTAACAAATCAAGGAAGCCAAACAACATCATATTTGAAGGCATTAGGTTTCAGTAGAAAATGGAGAGACTGGATTGCATTTTTACTAGGGACGTACTGCTTCTTCGAAAATTCTAGTTAACGGACAGCCAACTCGAGGGATTAGGCATGCTCGTGGTTTGAGACAGGGAGAGACTCCCTCTCCCCACTGTTGTTCATACTGGCTATCAATCCACTTCAACGCATCATCAAGAATGCTGCTAAAAGGATTACTTATGCCGATTCTCCCAAAAGCGGCAAATCTACATTGCTAAATTTATGGTGACGATACGGCTATATTTGCAGAACCATCGGCCTTGGAGTTGGATTGGCTACACAATTTTTTTATTATTATTATTATTTTTTTTTTGTGATTGCTCGGGGCTAAGAATAATTATTTCTAAGACGGAGATTTTTCCTATACGAGTGGGCATGCATTAGGGGAAAATGTACCTTCGCCGACGGTACAGTGTTTTGCCGAGAGCTAGAATATATGGCTCTCGGCAAAAAGTATCTCTTTGCCGACGGTTATGCTCGCCAACGGCGAACCCTTGGCGATGGTACATTTGCCGACGGCTCTTCTCTTGGCAAAGATCAGCCCTCGGGGAAAGGTAACCTTTGCCGACGGCGCGTCTCGGCAACAATTAGCCCTTGGCAAAGTGAATCTTTGCCGAGAACCGGGCGTTTAACCCTTGGCGAGAGGTGCGGCAGAACCGACGCCGTTCTTCACGTCACCTATGCCATGGGTTGGCGTTTAACCCTCGGCAACCCGCACCATCTTTGCCGAGGGGCGCACCACCGCCTCTCGGCAAAGGTTTTTCTCCAACCGCCGAACAACGACTCCTACGAGCGTGCCACACGTCCTATTACTTTGCCGAGAACCTCAGCAGGTTAACTCTCGGCAAAGGGTTTTTTTTAACACCGTAGCCGATTGGAGTGCCACGTGTCCTATCCTTCCCGAGAGGTGTACGCTTTGCGAGAACCGTTGTGAGGCCGTCGACGAACATGTACCTTTGCCGAGAGGTCGCCAAGGCAGCTCTCGGCAAAGCACCTCTTGCCGAGAGCCCCACCAGGCCCTCGGCAAATATTTATTTTTTTTTTGGATTTTGCCTTCCCAATTTTTTTTTTATAGATAAGGTACAATACTGAGATATCCATGTTCAAGTTTGGAGATTTTTTCGTACTTTTTACTATATTTTATGAATTTTCATCTTTTATTTGAATTTCTTTTCAAAACACATATTTGAACTTCAAGTCATTCGAATAATGGATCTAAATATTTGGAAAAATGATATTCATGCTTGTGAGTGTAACTTAAGGCCTCATCCCTAGCCACACCCTAAAATTCGAACATCTTGTGCGCGAAACATGTCAACTCACGTGCGGGTGAATCGTTTTTAAATTCTATAAAAAGCAAACGAAGTTAAAAAATCATGAAATTTGACGAGTTGCCGTGATATTGCATGTGTACATTGTGATAAAAATTTGGAAAGATTTTGTGCAAGTTTGGATCCTGGGCTGCGAAAACCTGGAGATCTCAGGTTGAGTTTCTGTTATCACATGTTGCAGATGTATGAAATGATGGACTTGGCCGCCAAACCCCTTCACGAGAACACCACGGTTTCGCAACTGGACAACATTGGTCGCTTATTAGGGGTGAAGTCCGAGTTAAACATGAGTCGAGCAGGCTTCGATAGGTTGTTGTCTGTGGTTGGCACCCTACTTCCAAAGGGCCACTGCCTGCCAACGGGCATGTACGAGTCACAGAAACTCTTTAGTGCACTAAAGATGCCCTACGAGCAGATACATGCTTGCGAGAATGGGTGTGTCCTATTTAGGAAAGAACACGCGGATACAAAGTACTGTCTAAAGTGTAAAGAGTCATGGTTCGAAGAGGTACCAACTAGAGATGGTCGGAAGAAGTAGCTTGACGTCGCCCGAAAAATCATACGGTACCTTCCGTTCGTACCGAGGGTCCAACGACTATACATGACCGAGGAATCCATGAAGCAGATGACATGGCACAAAAAGGGCAAACGATACAATCCTGACAAGATAGTACATCCATCAGATGGTGAAGAATGACAATACTTCGATGGAAAACATCGGGAGAAAGCAGATGAGGCATGTAATGTACGTGTTGCGAAAGCAATAGATGGGTTCAATCTGTATGGAATGAGTACTGCCACATACACATGTTGGCCCATGTTCGTTATCCCGCTGAATCTCCCCCCCGGTGTCGCCTTTCAACGGGAGACCATATTCTTGTTGCTGATAATTCCTGGACACCCGGGGAGTAACATGGGCGTGTTCATAGAGCCTGTGATCGATGAATTGATCAAGGCTTGGGACGAAGGCGTATGGACGTACGACCGAGCGACAAAGTCAACCTTCAAAATGCACGTTTGGTACCAGTACTCAATTCATGACTTCCTGGCGTATGGGTTGTTCTCAGCCTGATGTGTTCAAGGAAAGTTCCCATGCCCAATATGCAAGGAACGTGTGAGGTTCATCTGGTTGAAGAAGGTGGTAAGTATTTGTCGTTCGATCAACATCATTAGTTTCTGCCTCTTGACCATCCATTCAGACAAGACACGAAGAACTTTATAAAAGGGGTTGTAGTGACAGAACCTCCACCGCAGATGAAGAATGGTGGCGAGGTTCGTGCTCAGCTAGATACTCTTGTGGCCAATGAACAAGGTGGTGGTTTTGTGGGATATGGTCAAAAAGATATGTGGACTCATAAGTCGGGCTTGGAGAGGCTCCCCTATCATGATGACCGCTTGTGCCACATCACATTGACTTTATGCACACTGAGAAGAATATTGTTGAGGCACTTTTTGGCACCCTCATGGAAACTAATAAGTCTAAGGACAACCCTAAGGCTAGAGTGGACATCACAACCTTATGCGATAGACCAAAGCAAAAGATGAGGCCTCCCGCAGGCGGCAAGAAATGGAGAAGGCCCAATGTTGATTTCGTCTTGGCCATCGAAAAGAGGAGGGAAGTACTTAAATGGATGAAGACACTGAGATTTCCAGATGGGTATGCACATAATGTCAAGAGGGGAGTCAATTTAACTACTCTGCGAGTCAACGGGATGAAGAGTCATGACTACCACGTATGGATTGAGCGGCTGCTTCCCACAATGGTTCGAGGCTTTGTCCCTGAGAGTCTATGGCTAGTGCTATCAGAGTTGAGCTATTTCTTCCACCAGCTATGTGCAAAGGAGGTCTCTTAGTCTGTCTACAAAGAGTTGGAAAAAATGGCACCTGTATTACTCTGTAAGTTGGAGAAAATATTTCCACTCGGATTCTTCTTGCCGATGCAAAGATATGATTACGCACCTCCCGTATGAGGTACATATGGGGGGGGCACAGTGCATCGTTTGGTGCTACCCAATCAAGAGGACTCAAAAAATGTTCGCAAAAATGTAGAAATAAAGCCAAGATCGAGCCTTCGCTTGCGAGAGGCATACGTTGTAGAGGAGGTGTCAAATTTCACAAAGAAAATACTATACCGAGAACCTTCCTAGTGTGCATGATCAAACCCCTCGTTACAACGTTTGTGAAAATCAATCGAAGCTTAGCCTTTTCCAAGGCCAACTCGGAAGAGTGAGTGCATCTACCACTAAGCAGTTGAGCAATGAAGACTAGCATAGTATCATGCTATATGTGCTGACCAACTCGCCAGAGGTGGATCCATACAAACAGCAATTCATTCATGATTCCTGGCCTGAATCGAGGGCTCTAGAGCCACATGAAATTGATACCCTTCTTTCAAGAGGTGCGGGACCACAAAGGCCCAATTTCATTTTGTGGATCAAAAGAAAGGTAATGTCCAATTGCGCTCGTCCATTTGAAGTTGGTCATGCGTTCCAATCAATATTATAATGCTCTATCCTCCTTGAACTTGCAGGCACAAACCGATCCTTCCATCGGTGGTGAGTTGATTGTTGTTGCAAACGGTTGTGAATTAAGGGTCCGGTCATTTACCGGTTATGATGTGAACGGATATCGTTTCCACACGACAAGCTACGAACAGAGTCGACCCAATTGAAGTACCACAAACAGTGGCGTGCTTACGGTTGACATTACTGGGAATGAATATCATGGAAGAGTCCAAGAAATATATGAGCTTTCATTTTATGGCGCCCACATCTTAAACCCGTGATATTCAAATGTCATTGGTTCGATCCCGAATGTACTAAACGCATACCCCCGGCAATTGGGCTAGTCGAAGTTCGACCGGATTCCGTGTATCCATGAGCCGATGTCTACATTGTGGCTCAACGGGCCGTGCAGTTTATTACCCGCAATACGCCGCCAAAGCCAAGATTATCTTAAGGGTTTGGAGGTTGTGCGGAAAAGGTAGCGCCGCATGGTAAACTACACATCCCAAACGATGAAGATTATTACTTGATCAACCCAAACACATATGAGGAAGAGTTCTATCAAGAAGAGGGGCTACCCGGGGAGTTTTGTGATAGACCTAATCAGATTTAGGAATGGAAGTAGACAATGAAATGGTTGATGACGATGACAACGGCGATGGCGAAGAGGTGGAAAATTTGAAGGACTTAGACATGCTTGATCGATTAGGCACGGACAATGAAGACAACATTCCTCCCGAGGATTGTCTTTGTTATTTGGACAATTTTGATAGTGATGACGAGAGGACGGACATACCGGCTAATAATCTCAATGATGATCCCGATTACTTCTAAAACATGTAATCTTGTGTCTTTTTAATTAAGTTTTGTTTATTTTGCATATAATTCTAATAATGTCTTGTTTATGTTTTTATTTTAGGTGTTTGAAGAAAGATGGCGAGCACACGTCGGGGAAGACGATGGGCGGGGCTTGGACCCGAGGTGGACGTGGGCCGTCGCTTGCCCTTGTCCCACTTTTATGTCGCAGAGGGGAGGGGGAGGGCGGCGGGGAGGGGGTCGGGACAGAGGATGAGGAGGACCCCGGCGGTAGGCCCAGAGGCGCTGTCTCTCCGCCCGGTGTAGGGGCCCGGGAGGGAGGGGCGATGAGGAGGTGTCAGGACCCGGACATTCTCGGGCGTGAGCGGCTTACCCGACAACGGGCGGCGGCGGGGGGAGGATGCGTCCGGGGATGACTTCGGGTGTGGGTTCTACGGTGGAGGCGGTGGCAAGGGTGGCAAAGGTCTACTTGTGAGGCCCCATGCAACTCCCTCGGCCTCCGCTCCTTCGAACCACCCGGTGATTCGCCCCCAAAGGGACAAGGTAAGTAACTTTACATGTCTTGCTTTAATTTGATTTGCGAGAGAAACTAATATTTTCTCTTACTTGTGCAAGAATTGGATCGTTGTGTCGGGCGGTAGCTCACGCAAACCCGCCCGGCATTGTCGGGCTTACGTGCGGGCAGCACTACCCCGGTATTGTCACGTACCATGGGCGGAAAGTGCCGGCCTACACGTGGGGCCACTACTACCAAGGCGAGGACCCGGCCTACACCAAAGGCGAGGAGCGGGTCTTGAACTAGTTTTGGGGTAAGTCTCTCTCACACAAAGTTTATCTCAATACATCACATTTATTTGATGATACAATGAACGTGACATCATGTTTGTATGTAGGATTTCTTTCAATGCGAGGAAGGCAAACAAAACAAAGCGGACAAAGGCGCTGGAACAAGCACACGCAAAAGCGCGTCACCGACATGCATCACGAGGTGAAGCACTAGGCCGTCATAATGTACAATGCGATGGTGCTTGGCGGGAGGATCTCGAAGGACCAGGCAAGAAAGGAGATGTTGACCCGTGAGTAGTTTATAGAGGTACATGAACAAAATTAATCTTTTGAGATTATGTGTGTCTAATTTGATCTTCTCATCCGTCAAATAATTCATGTCGTGTAGATGATTCCTCGGGTGGAGCAGCGGTGATGCCAACGCCCGGGCAATGGAGGTGGACAAGTGGTTCATGGAGGACTATCAAAGGACGCACGGCGAGCCACCTGAGCGGCGCCGATGATGACCGGTCCAGCACACCACCAAGGCAGCCGAGCCTTGTGGAGTACAAAGAAGTTATGGGTACGTGGTTTTTTTTTTTCGATTCGGGCTCAATGATTTATCGGTCCAGCAAACTAATCCTCTTCCTTTTTTGCGCTTGCATCCCGACAAGGACCTTCCGTGCCTGGAACATCCCGACAAGGGGGCAACGACTTCGAGGTCCAGACAATACTTGCATGTGAATGGGCAAGGCGAGGCGTTTCCCTACGATGTGAATGACCCGCCCGAGGCTTACAACAACCCGATCATCACTGCGTACACGGTGGCAACTAGGCGTAAACATGGGGAAGATTACGATCCGGCGCTCATGACGCTGATACGACGCGTCGTCATGAGCTTGGGAGGAGGCAAGAAGCACGAGAGGTTGTGGATCAGCGATGGCATCATCGACAGCTCCGACCTCGGACTAGCCGACGTCCGAGTACGGAGGGCGGAGTCCGACCCGCCAATATGATAACGGCCGAGCGTGGCAATGGGCCGGGTCAGCGCCCTTGAGGTTTGCATTAATCGTCAGTACATTGATCTTTACATGCCTTATTAGGTTTGCATTACTAAAATGCTGAAGTTAAATGTTGCGAGGCTCGGATAGAGAAGAGGAAGGCGGCTTCGTGAGGAGCAAGCCCAGCAGCTACTTTGAGAGGAAAGAAGGTGCCGTGAGGAGGTGGAAGCCACACGTAGCAATGGCTGGCGGGTTCGAGGAACTTACTAGGTTCCTTTCGGCGTCCCGGTGGTTTGGCTCGCCACCTACGCTCCTAGATCCGGTCGCTCCACGCCTATTTCCGACTCGGCCGCGTTCTAGGACTTTCTATGAGTTTGATAGCAAATAGTTTTGTTTCCGGCTTTCCTATGTTAAGTAATCAACTCTAACACTTGCAACTCTGTCTCCTTTCTTTGCGCAGCTGGATCGGCGGGTCGAATCAGCCCACCGGAGGCCGGGAGAGCAAGTCTTCCCTTCGCCCGGCAACTCGGTACCCACCTTTCCCCGCCTTTCCCGCCGAAGGATGAATGTAGGTTTCTTTTCACCTTGTTTAGAGACTTGTGGTGAGACCGTGAGACTTGTGAACCTGTGGTGACACTTTTAGACTTGTGGTGACTTTGTGGACGTGTGGACTTGTGGACATATGTGGTATATATGTGTTATGGATGTCTTATATGTGCCGTATGTGTCAAATATGCGGTGAATGTAATATATATGTGTTCTGTGATTGAATGGATGTGAAATACGTGAGAAATGTCGTATATGTGTCCGTTTGTCAAGGTGGAAAGAAAAAATAAAAAATAGCAAATGTCACATCCTTTGCAGAGAGCGGCCTCGGCAAAGGGCGCTTTGCGGCGGCAATTACAAACTACGCCGGCAAAACGGGAAATGGGCGACAGAAAGTTGGTTTTCCCAGTTTGCCGAGCGTAGTGGCAAGTGCGCCGGCAGAAACCGTCTTTGCCGAGAGGGTGAAGTGGAGGCTCGGCACGGTCGTTTTTAAAAAAAATAAAAGTTTCTTTGCCGAGAGGAGTGTCGGGTGTGGCTCTCGGCACCGCTGGTTTCTTTGCCGGCGTGAAAATGTAAGGTTCTCGACAATGGTTTTTTTTTGGGAAAAAGATAATTCATTTTTTTGTCGAGAGTTTACATAGACACTCTCGGCAAAGGTATTTTTTTAAAAATAAAAATATGACTTCGCCGAGAGTTTGAGGTAGAGGCGCCGGCAAAGGGCAACACCTTTGCCGAGAGTCGCATTTGGCGATGCTCGGCAAAAGTATTATAACTGTCGTCCCTTGTGACCATCGTTAACAGCTACTTTTATTTTCCGAGAGGGGTCCTGGGCCGTCGGCAAAGCTTTGCCGAGAGGAAGTGTACCACGGTGCTCGGCAAATCGTCTCTGCCTATGAAAAATTCCCCGGAGGGCCTTTGCCGACCGGTGAGGTTCTTTTCGCTTGGCAAAGCCTTTGCCGAGTGGGTTAGCATCTTTGCCGAGCATCCTACCCACTCGGCAAAGGACCAGCCTCCCGTAGTGGGGTAACAGTACCATTGATCATCTCGTCTAGAATTTTCCTGGGAAAATATGCAAGTTGCATCGCAAGTAGTAGAACAACAAAGTTTGGGGACTCTAGAACTCTTTGTATTTTTCCTTCTCACATAATAATATACATATACAACAACATACATAGTGGGCTCTAGGCTCATAGAAAACAATAGACAGTCCAACACTCCCTCTCAAGATGGGTGACAGATATCTATCATCCACATCTTGCTACATGCTAATTCACATTCTTTTAGCCCCAAACCCTTTGTTAGACAATCAGCTAATTGTTCTCTTGAAATTACATGACTCAACTCTAGTGTACCCTCATCTGTCTTCTCTTTGATAAAGAAACGGTCAACTTCAACATGCTTAGTTCTATCATGTTGGACTGGATTATTGGCAATGTTGATAGCTGACTTGTTATCACACCAAAGCTTCGAAGCACCTTTTCTTAGTACTTTTAACTCTGATAAGAGACTCCTTATCCACAACATCTCAGAAACCACAAGAGCCATAGCTCAATACTCGCTACGCTATTGAACGCGATACAACAGTTTGCTTCTTGCTCCTCCAAGACACCAAGTTTCCCCCAACAAAGACACAATATCCTTGAATTGGGCTGGTTGATTAGAGATGCTTTCTATGACATGGTAAGGGGGCGTATGTTGGTGTTTCTTAGCGAAAAGCAGAAAAAATCCGTAAGCGCACGGAAAGACCGTTGTAGCACTTCACCCGGTGATAAGCGGGGTATCATAAATTTTCACGAGGGACGGTTTTGTAGAGGTTCTCGAACAGAGTCTCCCCCGTGCAAGGTGAGATAACTATGGGTAATGAGGTGTCTTTATGGGCTGATGTTCTTAGGCAGGCATAATTCGGCTATTATAACCTTACTTCAGGCACCGGCCAACGCACAAAACTAGGCAGCTTCCGACAATTAGCTCTATGCCGCACCCGAACGTGGGGGAGTGCAAATAAATCCACCAAAACTATGGAATTGGTTAGTGTAAACTCCTATTTCTAGGGTGTTTTGGTGGTTTCCATGCTAGTGTTGGCGGTATTTTATATACTGATTGTTTACCGCCAACAACGTATGGGAGAGCATATATATGCTGTAGGCACTCCCTTAGAGAGGTGGCAGGCTAAAATTAGAAGGTTGCGCCAATATCTCAGAGGATGAGCAAAAAATGTTAGTGGTTCCTATAAAAAGAAAAGGTGACAATTTTAAATAAACTAGATGAATTAGATAAGAAAGCGGAATGTGTAACGCTCAGTGAAATGGAATTGAACCTGAAACATGTTTTAAATTAAAAGCTGGCCGTACTACTATGCGAAGAGGAATAAAAATGGTACCAAAGGTCTAAGGCGAAACATCTGTTAGAGGGAGATGCAAATACAAAATACTATCGTCAGCTGGCTAATGATAGTCACAGGGAAAACTTCGTATTTTCCAGTTGGAAGATGGGAATGATAAATAAGTGGTGATGCTCAGCTAAAAAAGCATGTTACCAATTATTATAAAGCACTGTTTGGTCCTCCGATAATACATCCATTTCTATGGATGAATTACAGACCGACGATATTCCCCAGGTTTCCGTACTAGAAAATGAGTTTTTAGTTGCAAAATTTATAGAAGATGAAGTAAGAAAGGCAATCTTTCAAATGGAACATAATAAAAAGCTCCAGGACCAGATGGTTTCCCTCCGAGTTTTATTAGGTCTTCTGGCCATTAGTTAAAGATGACCTGATGGCTCTATTTATGGATTTCCATCAGGGTTCCTTGCCTCTAAATACTCTTAATTTCGGATCGATAATCTTGCTACCCAAACAGTCAGATGCTAAAGTCATTCAACAATACTGGCCAATATGTTTGTTGAATGTCTATTTTAAAATCTTCACTAAGGTAGCGACGAATAGATTATCTTCCGTAGCTCATAAGATTATTAGACCAACACAAACAGCGTTCATTCCTGCAAGCAAGTGATCGATCAACCGATGCAGCCCCACTTGTTGAAGAACTGACCGGGAATCTATAATACTCCTACTCCTAGGGTTTGGCATTGAGCGAATGATTATTTGATATGTGTTGGCGTCTTATTAGAACTGCCGAGGTCTCATATTTATTATACCCGAGCCTAGAGTACAAACTTTCTTCGATCAGGACTCTTCAAAGAATAAAAGGAAATCACAACAGATAACTTGGACTCTAATCTTCCCCTTCTCGTAGAGTCCGACAGTTTCTTTCCTAGCGCCATACGATTGATGATGTCACCATATCCGATCTTACTTTTTCCTCAACCGGTCGCCGCTAACCTTCCTTCAATCATCTCTTAAAGACACTCTCCTCTCTGCGGCGTCCCCTTTCCAAATTTCGATGAAAACACGGCCTTTTTAGCGAGGCTAGGCCAGCACAAGGCCCGCTTGCGCAGGGAAGGGAAAGAGAGGACACCTTGTCGGGCGCGACGTCGTGACCACTTGGAGGTGACGACTACCGCCGGCTGGCCACGCGCTTGGCCGGAGGTCGGGGAAGATCGGGAGGAGACGCGGAGGGATGGGTGTCGGGCGCGGTCGCCCGGCCGCCCGAGGCGGCCGGGCATGAGGCGAGCCACCGCCAAGCTTGCTCCCCCCATGAGGCATGAACGGTGCTAGGGCCAGGACGGGAGCTAGGGGTGCATGGAGGAGTGTTTTAACCGGTATGTCATGTATAGTGTGTCCGTGTGAGGAGGAGGTGGGCACCGCCGTGCTTGGCCGCGCCATCTGCGGGAGTCTTGGGGCGAGCGAGTTTGAGTGCGTCGTAGGGTAAGGGAGGGAAGGAAGTTAGGGTTTGGGTGGCGGGGGGTGCAACGTGGTGGGGGTCAAGGTTGGTGAGCTATGAGAAGGAGGCCGATGGGCTATTAAGGGGCCCGCAGCAATCGGGCCAACACCGAGTCTCTCTATAATTTTTAGGCCATGCCGTCTGCCCGATGACGGGCCCGAGCAACGGCCCAAGCACGGCTCGGTGCCCGGGGCCGGGCAAGACGAGCACGCAGGCGTCTCGGGTCGGGCCCGTCACTAGTAACGAAATGATTTTACGTGATACTCCAAAATCTTTTCCGTGGCGTGCACTTTTTTGCCCGTCACGTAAAATGCCCCTGTCACATCCAGTTTTATTTTGCGTGGCGGGCATGTTTTTGCGAATCACGGAAAATTGATTTTCCGGGCGGGCACCTTAACTCGCCCGCCACGGAAAATAACGTATTTTCGTGGCGCGGCGGCGTTAAGGTGCCCACCATGGAAAATCAATTTTCCGTGGCGGGCATCCTAAAAGGCCCGTCATAGAAAATGGACAGGCCCAAAACGAGGCCCAATAGCCGTCGAGAATATAAATAGAGTGACTTAGGGTTTGAGCAGTCCATCCCCTCTCTCCTCGCTGCGGCCGCGGCCGCCGCACGCGAGCACGCCTGGCGCTCTTCCTCGATCCCGACGCTGCCGCCACCACACTTCTCTCTCGCCCGCTCTTCCTCTCCCGTCCAACTTCGCACCGATCCCGGCCTCTCCCCGCCAGACGCAGCCACCCTCTCGCCTCCCTCTGCTCCTCCACACCGCCGGGCGCCCTCACCCTGCCATGGCGAGTCCGCGTCGTCAAGACCGCCTCGCCGTGGTGGCCGCGGCCCCGTCGACCGGCGCCCCCTCCCTCCTCCTTCTTCCACCGGAGCGCCGCCCCTTCTCCCACCGCGGCGCCGCCCTCTCCTCCTCCCCCACGCCCGAGATCCGGCCCGGCAGGAGGGCGGCCGGGACCGAGGCTCGCGGAGGAGATCCAGCACGGATGTCTTCCGGCGGCGTCTCCACGCCAGCAGTAAAGCGGTTGGCGGTACACGGGCGGCGCGGGCCGTAGCGGCGGCGGCGGCGGGGCGTGGGGTCGCGGTGGCGCTCCACCTCCCCGGATCGACGACGACGGTGCGTCCCACGGCGATCGGCGGATCCGGCTTCACGGGAACCCTAGATCCGCGCGTCCGTGCTCGTGGGTCGGCGGATCCGGCGTCGCTTTGTGCTTGTGGCGGCGGATCGAGGACGGCGGCGGAACCCTCATCCTGCGGCGGGCGGCATCCCGCTGGATGGGCCCGGGCGGGCTCGGGCGATGGGCTCAGCGGGGCTGGGCGGTTTGTTTTCTTTTTTTTTTATTTTTTTTCCATACCGTGGCGGGCATCCTAATGTGCCCGCCACACTTTATTTATGGCGACGCACCGTAGCCCGCCACGCCAAATCACGCGATTAACCGTGACCTTTCATTAGTGGCGGGCTCACGATTGCCCCCACGTAAAAATAAATTCACCCGTCACGCAAAATCGTTTAGGTACTAGTGCGTGCTTGGGCGGGCCAAAAATCAGGCCCCGTGCCGGTTCACCGGGCTGCATGCTCATTTTTATGCGGGTGGCGGTGCAGACCACGTCGATGGGGTTTATGTTCCAGCACTCACCTGTTTCCATCCGACAACACACACTTTAGTCACTATAGGAAAATCACGTACACTCGAATTTGTGGAATCTGCAACAATGCAATCCAACCTCTGGAATTTTGCTCCACCATTTTTTATTAAGGATTTCTATTTATTTTCATTATAGTAGATGCTTAGCTTTTCATTTTGGTTGTAAAGAGAACCTGTAGAATGATATACTTTTTTTTGTGAGAATCTGTAGAAGGGTACATGCATGTTAGGTCTATTGGGGAATGTGGGCCATAATAGCAGCCCATAGAAAACTAGAAAAAGCAGCAGCCTAATGATGCCATTTTGATTAACCATCTTTATATAGATTAATTTATTTAGTATATGAGTTTTTTTTAAGGAAATTGTTTCATCCAACTGAAGGTGCTCTGATCAAAGCCAGTTGTTTTGGCTTTCAGGTTGCTTCAGATGCAAGTATAACTTTTTCTAGCAAAACCAATTGATGATCTTTTCTGTAACAGGTGGTATACTAACATTAGCAAAAACTTCATGGTCAGATAAGTTGCCCATATTGCTTAGAATGATTCAGATTCAGTCTGAAAAAAATGAAACGAAACACAAGAGAGCATGGTATTGGTGTCTGAGTGGTGTTGGCCCCACAAGTCAGTGCCATATATATGTTCGTCTAATGCTTAAGAAGAATCTAGGCCAGGGGACGCCGGTGGTGGCGTGGTCGACCATGGCCCATGGGCAGGGAGGAGGCCGCCGCACCGGGGAAGCCGGATCCATGCCGGCAAAGGACGGATCCATGCCAGCAGAAGCCCACCAGATCGGGCGACGGCGAGCTGGGCTGGCCCTGCTGCCGCCCTCCTTGTGCCAGCGGCCTCTGCCCGTGCGCGTCGTGGCTGCGGGCCCCACGCACGCCGCCGCCGCCGATGAGGCGAGCCACAGCTGCCCACAAGCAGTAGCGTGACAGGCCACCTTCGGAGACGGACAGACGCCTGAATGCACAAATATAGGCACAAGATCAGTGGATCCGGCCTCCCCGGACCTGGTTCCGACGGCCCCTCGCGCAGCTCGAGCTCCGGCGACCCGGGACTCGCAGCCGCCAACAACCTCCACCAGGAAAAGAAGAAGTACGAAAGAAGAAAGAAAGAAAGAAGCGAAGGAAGGGAGGGAAGCATGTGCGTGGGCTGCCGCCGCCGGTGGCAGCGACGGCGCAAGCAAAGACACTACTGGATAGAAGCAACTCAAGTATAGTTAGGCCCTCCACAATGTGCTGCTTAAGTGGTGCCAAGAGAAGTGAGAGAAAATTTTAGAGTCACTCTATACGTTGCAGCCGGAGAAGCTAACTTGAAGTAGTGCTAGAAAAAAACAAGGAGCGGAGCAAGTAGTTGCTCGGTTCCAACTTCTGCGAAACAATAAAATATTTTGTTCCCCTCGCGTCGGATTCGGCTGTGGGCGGAAAATCCCCTGCGCTCAGCCCGAACTTTGCAGGGCTCGCCGCCGTCGCCGGCATGGTCGCGAGGGAGGAGGGAGCCGAGGAGCTGGATCGCGCTGCGGCAGCTGGCAGCCGGCGGGCTTCCCGGTCGAAAATTAGGGCGGGCGCCGTCGATCCTCCGGCGGACGCCGTCGGTGCACCGGCGTACACCGTCCGATTCCCGCGGACGCCGAGGGCGATTTCCTCGCACCCACGGGCGGCGACGCTGGGCAGGAGTCGCGGGAGCATCATCGTGGGGACAGCGCAACGCCCTCCTCGGCGTGGCGCGTCCCGACCGAAAGCTCACCGTCCGCGTCCCCCGATCCGGGCGTCGGCGAAAGCTGGACGAGGACCGAGCTCACGGACGAAAGCGCCGGATCTAGCGGAGAGAGAGAACGACTCAGTAACGAGGACTCAGTAGCGTGGTTGGATTTTTTTTTGATTTTTTTTTTTGAGAATTACACAGTACAACGCAAAATTACAACACGCACGCACACTCACCCCTATGAACACACGCACGCAAACCCTACCCCTATGAGCACCTCCGGCACTGAGGCGTACCGGCAGATCTGAGATTCTTGAAGTCACCATAGGCGCCTCGTCGCCGACGGGAACGTCACTTACCACTTAATGCATAACGCCCCCAAATCCTTAGGAAAATCCCGGGAAAAGGTGCGAGCACCAAGATTTGAACCCCTCGGTGGGTAGCGTCCCCACCGGACCGTCCTACCATTGGAGGGTAGTGGTGGGTCCAATAAGTGGTGCGAGTTTTCCCACCGTTGCGGCATTCCGAGTGGCTCGGGATCGAGCTAGGGTCCACAGATTTTTTTTTCTGGCATCACTATGTTGTGGAAGGCCTTAGAGCATCTCGATGGAGACCCTATCTCAAATTTTACGAGCTCGAGCAAAAAAATTAACTCCAATTGGCCTCCTATTTGAGCTCCTATTTTAGGAGACCTCTCAAATTTTAGTCCCAAGCCCCATAGTCCCGGAGGCTCCTATCCTCGAAAAAAAAAAGACAACGATGCTCTTCTGTTCCGTCGACCCATGCCGCCGCCAGCCGCCATCTTGGACGCCACGGCCGTCGCCACCCGCCGCGATCTCGCCCCGCCACCCCGCGCCACGCATCCACCCCACCACCGCGATCCACCCGGCCGGCTCCGGCAGCTTTGGCGTCACGGTGGCGGCATCAACGGGCGCTCATGGCGTTCGAGCCACCTCCCACATGAACCCGCAGGCGTTGCCGCCTCTGGCCGACGCGTGCGCGCCGCGCTCACCGCCGTCACGGGGAGGTGCCGCAACTCCGGCTCCAAGGAGCATGGCGGCGCCAAGTGGCGCGCCTTGGAGCCCGCCTCCGCGAGCTTTACCGCCGTTTCCGCGACGCCGGGGGCTCGTCGCCGCAAAAATCGACCCATTGTGCGGGCGGATGGTGGGCGCGCGCGCGGCGGCGCGCGGCGACCGAGTGCATGGAGAAGCACACGCACGGCATCCTATGGTGCGCCGCCCTCGCGGCGGAGGTCGCCAAGGCCGCCGCGGAGAGCGCCGGCGATGACGCCAACTTGATCGCGAGGAGGCGGGTTGTGCTCGCCAACAAGTACGACGGTAGGAGTATGCTCGAGCCCCCCATGTTCCGGAAGACGCCTCGACACAGTGTACTTGGTGTCCCAGAGCTCGCCGCGCGGATGGATACGGGCGTGGAAGGAGATTGGCTCTTTGTCGCAGCTGCTCAACGAGATCAACTCGATGGCGGCGCCGAACGGGCCGACGAAGAGCGAAGCGCCGGCTGGCCGACGTCCCCGCCGCGCGCGGACAGCCGCACACGGCGCGTTCGTCTTGCTCAACGGCGACTACAGCGTGCGGGCGCCCGGTCGCGCTAAATTTGGCGGGGCTCGCCGCCGGAGCAGCGGCAGCTCGCGGGTGGTGCTCACGCGTAGAAGGAACGTGCAATTGTTTTTTGTTGACATACTGGGTCCCATGGAAGATAGGGTCTTGGGCTGTTTTTCCACCTGGAGTTGGAGTCAATTTTGGGCCCTATTTTATGCAGGCAAACATGCAAATGGAAAAAATAGGAGGCCAATTTGCATGCGGGCTGGAGATGCTCTTAGAGGTGGGATTTGGGCGGGCGGGCCGGCACTGCAACCACGACCCTCTCGTGCTTCATGCTCCAAGTAGTGCCTCTAGGCACGGGGAGGCACATCGGGTCGTGTAGATATGGCACGCTAAATCTTTTCTTCGCCCAAGTACGGCCCGTGGCATGGCGTAGACGCCGGGTCGTGCCGCCCAAGTACGGTCTTCAAAATATTTTTACTAGTTTTCTTTTTCGGCTCATGATATGAAATATATATATATCTTGTGTGTACCATTTTAATGAAAGTTTTAATGATTTTCATAACTATACAAAAATTAGATGAGAGGTAGTATAGTAATTGCTAGAAAATTGTGTAGAGTTGTAGAAGTGTCTACGTGCCGTGCCAGGCCAAGGATGACCTAAAATGCGGGCTGGGCCATGTAGCCCGCCGTGCGAGATCCTAGGCACGGCACAGCCTCGTGTCCATGTCGTGCGGCATGGCCAAAAATATTTCGTCTTTGTGCGTGCTTTGAGTCGTGCCAAAAGATCGTGCCATGACCCACCCTCAAATGGCACGGACCAAGTCCCACCTCTAAGTATAGTAGTGTGCGCACTTCCACATATATATACAGTATTTATATTGGGCAAAGTAGTTGACACAAAATTGAGATTCTTTCGCAAATTAAACAAAGAATATAAAATTAATAAGGCGGCAGTCATGCCCAGAATGGATGGTGACCCGACAAAACCTAATTGGTTAACCATGAGTTCATTTCGTATTAAACTGATAAGAACAGAGATTGAAATTAATGGATTGTATTATCCATTATCCAAAAATGAGTTCTTTTCGTATGTGGTTCTGTAGCTGAGATTGAAATGGAGATTTGAGTAGATTTATTTTTTAGAAAAGAGATTTGCGTAGAATGCACTCCCACACCAACCAATTTTGTTGTGTGCGGGCACAGTTCTTGGATTGAAATTGAGACCGCACAACCAATTCACGGACACGGCATATGGTTGGATGCAGTACAACCCAGACATATTTTCGACATTTCATTATCTTCCTCCGTTGCGATCACTCACAACTTTATATAAAACTATATATATTAGGTCTGGAGCAATCACTATATCTGAAGCAACCTTTTCTTTTTTTTTTTTTCAGAACAAGCCACGACTGATGGGAAATTTTGGGTTACTCTCCTACTGTATAATATTATTTTTCTTGTTTCCAAACGCGGATCGATGTAATAATTTGGTTGAGTTTCACGTCGCTCCGTGATGTGATGCCAAGGAAGAAAAGCTATAATGAAGTTTTTGGCCTATAAATAGGTGTGCTACTTCAACAATGAGCAAGTACCCTACCGGCAGAACCATGGTCATGGCCATGGTTGTTGGCCATTGAGGGGCTTTTGCACTATGCCTTGTGATATCCATGGATGTCCTCGGCGGCACCGCCGGCGTCCTGCAGCCGCCACCGATGTATGTGTTCGGGGGCTCGATTCTGGATGTCGGAAATAACAACTACCTACCGGGAGCTCAAGGGCCAACATGCCCTACTACGGCATCGACTTCCCGGCGTTCCTGCAGGAAGGTTCAGCAACGGCGACAATATCGCTGACTTCCTCGGTAGGTTTGCTAACTTATCGACTTAATTTTGTAGTTTATTATGTATAGTAATGAATATGGAATTAATAATGTTTTGTTTGGTTGGTCCATCCGTCCATGCATGTGGTTATACATGCCGCAGCAAAGAGCATAGGATTCTGGAGTAGCCCTCCGCCTTATCTATTGCTGGCGCCAAAACCAGGCCTTTTCAAAATTGGTGTGAGCTATGCTTCCGGAGGAGCTGGCATCCTTGACTCCACTGTAATAAGCTCTCAAAATTGGTGTGAGCTATGCTTCCGACACGTAATTTAAGACAACTTAATAGAGCTGGCATAGTAACATGTAATTCTTTTATGGGTAGAGAAAAAATCCACTGTAATGGTATATAAGTTGTCTGCACTCCATCTTCTTGTTTCACAAGAATACATTCCCTTTTCTCTCTTTCCTTCACAAAAAATCCTTGCATTAAGAAAGAAACTTTAATGACAAACAATGACAAACAAGCATGCATGATGCAGAACGCTGGCACCACCATCCCACTGTCGAAGCAGGTGCAGTACTTCGACGCCACCACGTCGAAGATGGTCGCCGAGGTGGGATCCGGTGCGGTGAGCACCCTGCTCGCCAGGTCCGTCTTCCTCATCAGCGCCGGCAACAACGACCTCGGGCAGGCGCGCAACAGGTTGGCTGAGCAACTCTTCGCGGACCTCATCTCAAACTACTCGGCCACCATCATGGTACGGAACCCACCGATCACGTATGATCATGATCTTCCCTCCTCGATCGAGAGGTACAAGTACCAGTCAGATCATGCGCCATTAATTGCACACGCATGCGTGCAGAATCTTTATGCGATGGGCGCGAGGAAGTTCGCCATCATCAACGCGGCGCAGATCGGGTGCCTGCCGTTTGCGAGGGTGTTCCAACCGGCGGGAGAGTGCAACGAGCGCCTGAACCAACTCGCCGCCGGCTTCAACGTCGCCCTCCGGTCGCTCCTCGCTGGCCTCGCCCCTAGTCTGCCGGACCTCGTCTACTCCCTCGCCGACTCCTTCGGCCTCATGAAGGACATCTTCGCCGACCCGCAGGCGTCGGGGTTCACCGACATCGCCGGCGCGTGCTGTGGCAGCGGCTGGCTGCTCGCGCAGCCGGACTGCGGCCTGCCCACCTCTGAGGTCTGCTCCACCAGATCCGAGCGCGACCAGCACGTCTGGTGGGATAGTTTCCACTTTTCCCAGCGGGCCTGTTTCCTCACGGCCCAGGCATTCTACAACGGGCCGGCCAAGTACACCACGCCCATCAACTTCATGCAGCTGGCGCAGTCCAGTTAATGATAACAAACTACTCTCTTCGCCAAGGAAATATAATATATAGGAGGAGATTGTTGTGCTCATCAGCTCATGTATACATGTATATATAATGTGGTCGAGAAAAACATATACACGCAATCATGAATAATTTTACTCCTGCACAATGGCCCCTCGATCGGAGCTTTGCTTCAAAAGGGAATAAATGTCCCTATATTATATTGGAAGACGCCCAACAAATTGCCCTTCCACTAAATGTTTGTTTTCTCTACATGTGATTCTATAGTTGACCAATGAAATGGTCATGCTTTAGCTTAGGCTTTTTGTGAGTTCATGGAAAATTAATGATAACATAGGAAAATCAAGATCCTCTAATTCATAGCGAAATCACGCCCTCTCACGCATGCTACATCACCCAAAGTTCACAGCTGCCCGATTGCGTCCAATCTAGCCATCCATAGGCAGCCACCTAGACACGTGCATTTTAGCAAAAAGCCATTTAATTGTTACCAAAATCAACCTGCGGGTCCAAGGAGGCCCCTTGCGAGGTTGGGACCCCTTGCTCCTGGCTTTAGAAGTTTCAACCTTCTCTTTCTTCTTAACTACAAATGTTTGGACCACCTCATTATTCGAGGAGTCCAATTTCCAATCTAGAAACTTGATCTCCTCCAAGGGGAGATCTTCATACACGACCACTTCCTTTTCAGCATCTAACTTACTACATTTTTCTTTTAGGTTTCCTCTAGCTCTCTCTAAGTCTTTCAGGATATCAAATTCCTTCATCTCAATGTCATTAGTATTTATCCCCCATTTTATTAGATACAATCAAAAGTTCAGTGTTATCAAGAACTGTAAAGGAGTACCGAGGAGATCGGGTTTTTCTTCAAAGCAGAAAGTTCAGCTTTGTCTGCGATTTTCATCGCCCCCAAGCCCTTGTTACCGCCCATCTCTAAATTTTTAAAAAATAAAATATGAAATTAACTAAAGCATCAAAATTTAAACATGAAATTGACTAAAACAGGAAAAAAAATTAACTAACGTACTTGTTCCACAAAGATGATATTACTTATTCCACCGCACGAAAAACATGGAATTTAAACTAACATATATGAAATTAACTAAAACAACCTACGAGGGCGCCCGGCCTCAAGCAACATATTGAAGTTATTGCTCTTCGTGAGCCTCCCCGACGCGGTAGAAGGTAATATTCTCCTCACACCAAGCCTAGAGTGGGCCGAGTGGCCATGGAATCCACGCCCGTCCGGAGAAGGAAGAAGAACGTAGGGAAGTTGGCGTCGTCGTCGCCGGGCACGATCCTGCAGTGGTAGTCGCCCATCTTTCGGATCCATTAGTAGTAAAAATAGCTAGCTAATAGCTAATACTCCCTTTGTCCTTGAATATAAGGTGCGGTCTTCAGGAGCATATTTTGACCTATAATTTCTCTTATAATAGATACTCTATAGGAACAAAAGTTTGATCATTAGAAAGTATTTCTAAATACAAATCTTTTTGTGAATTACACAAGTTCAGACGCAGACGCTCTACACGCATGCACACTCACCCCTTCGATCACATGTACGTAAAACCTACCCCTAAGAGCACCTTCGAAAGACTGTCTCGGCACATCTCGATATTGATGAAGTCACCATAGGTGTCTCGTTGTCGACGGGAACGTCGCCTACCACTGAAAGCACAACGTTGTTAACTCATGGAATAAATCTAGGAAAATGTGAACACCCATGCCAAGTCAAGAACTTGAACCCAGGTGGGCAAGTTCCACTACAAGGAACCTAACCAACTGAACTAGGCTCAGTTCGCATTTCTAAATACAAATCTAATGTAGCTACTTTTGTAATACAAAATTTTGATATAATTAGGCTAACTGTTAGTCAAAGATAACAAAGTTTGAATTTAAAATACATGCATGCCTTATATTTAGGAACGGAGGGAGTAGCTGCTAATTTTTAGCAGGGGCTATTTGGACTACTTGCTAATAGGTGGTTGGATAGTGAGTGTTGGCGGTCCTTATCGATAAAATTATACAGCCAATATTAATCCAAAAAGGGGAGAACAACATGTTTCTACACATATATACCTTTGCTACTAAACGAATTCCACTTGTATTGGAAGAATTGTCACTTTGCAGGAATCAACACCAAATACAAGGGAATTATAAAGAAAAGGCGCCATTCGAGAAAGCTCAGAATTGCAAATCAACACAAATGGCCCAAGAAGCCCAACTAGAAACCAAATCTAGGCCAATCCACAATACCACCACGATCCAAGCCCATCCAGAAGCCAACCACATGAAGGAGGAGCTAGCCTAGGCGCGGCCGTGCTAGGGGCGCGCCCCCGCCCCTGTCGGCACGCCTCAGGCCCACCTCGCTCTGGAGGTTCGCTATTCAATGCTGGAGGACGGCGCAGGGGTGGATCCGGGAATATCCTACCCCCAAACCGACCATGGGCATCTATATGAGGGGGAGAGCTCCCTCTCACACATATCTCGAGACTCTTATACACCAAGCCTTCCTTTAGAAAAATATAAATAATGATACCCTGATAATACTTTTTGGTGAAATGCTACAACGATAGATCCATGCGTTTATGGATATATTTCTGTAAACGTTAAGAGCTATCTTGGTTGGCGTTCCTTAGGCTAGGATACACCAATTCTAGTAGTGATGCTAGGGAATGCCAATAAGGCTTTTCTGGCATCATCATCGGGGATAGATTCTACCTCTATTCTTGGTGGTGACGTTAAGAAACGCCAGCAATGAGTTAAGGATACATATGAACCATTAGCACATATTATCAACCCCAAACCTACTAATAGAACTAATAGTTAGCAGCCCTCTAGTTAATAATTATCAGGTTTGTTTGGATCCACTGGCACTAATTTTATTAGCGGCTAATTTTTAGTGCTAATGAATTCAAATAGGCCCTAAGACACAGATGAGGATGATCGATGAGATGATGCCTGCTTGAGTAGGGGCCAGTTCTAAGGGCAAATCCAACAATAATTTATGAGCTAATTCTAAGCATTTTATTCCATATTTTAATAGAAGAGAGAGGAAAACAAACTCTTAATCAGGAGCTAGTCTTATACTCACATTTCAAGATCATGTGAGGTTGTTGTGTGGACCTTTTTTTTTTTTAGGAGGTTGTCATGTGGACCTAATCATACTATGTGCCATTGCTAAACCTTAACACTATTAGAAAGGTTTTCTTAGAGCTAGTAACTAGCTCTCAATGCCACGGGTGCCCTAATAAATAATCATTTGTGTCAATGTACTACAGTAGGTATCATTAATTGGGTCCAATCGTGCATATACTATATATCCTATACTAGTTTAGGAGAAGACAACGGAAGTCTGAGTAAGTGGGTCAAGAAAAGTAAGGTTTAGCCAACCTGCTGCCACTTTAAGCCCCCAAGATCAGCAACTCCAAGAGACTAGCCAAAAATAAATTCTAAATTTGATGATTTAGCTAATCTCTAAAATAGAAATTCCTTAGAAAAACTGGTCTAATCCAACAGCCTAGCTAAAAATTACTATTCAACCAGGCTAGGCCCACTCCTCAGCGAACCACATCTACGTAGTGGAGGCAGGAAACGCGCGAGAAACGGGCGATTGCGTGGGGGAGATGATGAGGACATCGCCACGCTAGACATGCCGACGCCATGGTCTTCCCCAAGTTGCAATTCATCCCCAACTCAGCTTCCACGTCACCCTCGGATTCAGCAGACACGTCGTTACAGTTTCGGTCTTATCTCCCTCATACGACATCGAAACGGGGTGATCTTGGATGCGTTGGAAAGGGGACGATGACGCCGTCGTTTTGGTTCTGGTCCTAGCTCCAGAACGTTCATGGATCATGCTGTGTGACACCTATTTTGGGCCAACATCGGCTTTGTATCATGTCGGGCCTTAAGCCCATGTTGTGGGCGCCCCTCCTGGTCACACCCCCAACCCTAGAGCGTCCTTTTGCGTTATAAACTCAGTAGCCGCTGCCAGTTAGTTAGACTCAGGTTTTGTTTAGTTCAAGTTTTCCAGCGAGAAACTTTGATTGATTCATTGTAACTGTGAAGGCAATTCCTTTTACAGTGATCTAGGGCCCCCGTTCTTGATCTCCTCCACTGTGTGAATTAGTGCTTTGAAACCGAGTTCTTGAACCCCATAATTGAATTCGCTTCATTCATATTTGCAATTATTAGATTGCGTGTTTACCTGTTCTTACCGGTGTTCTTCGATTTGCTTGCAGGAAAAGTCTTCTTGGCGAGGTCAATCAAGTTGTGCTTGGTTGATAACCATCGGAGCTGTGGTGTAGTGGTTGCGGGGTTCGAATCGTGTGGATTTGAAGCCGGATCATCAACGTTGAGATCTCTAGAAATCGAATTTACCAGTTACCTCACGGAAGATCGGGTTGTGCCTCATCAGGAGAGAGCGCTGCCGTGCGTGGGAGACCGATTCATGCAACAGGGTGAGCTAGCCTCGCTCACTGTTTATACCCAGCGAAAAACAATGAATAGCTCGTGGCTATTTTTAGATGATGGGATAGAGAGTTTGTTGGAGGCCTATTTTACATCAAAATTTCTAGAATGGATTGCATGTCAAGAGATAGCTAGTCTCTTGGAGTTGCTCTAACAAGGATGAATATATTTTAGAAAAAGATGAGGCGGCACACATGACAGCAACGCCGAATCCACCGCCATAAGTGAGGCTAAAACTGAATCAGCATCCTGTTTAGTCTTTCCTGGGTTCTCACTTGCTCAGTTGGTTTGTGAGAGAGACGAAAGAGAGATAAAAATGCTGTGCACAGTGGTGCACTGGTGGTAGTGGGAGGATGAGATGTCGTCACACTTTATATCGATGTCATCTACGTACGCTTGAGAAATTAATAATAATCTCAAATGAAAAAAAAAGAGTTCACTAATTGTGCTCCATCGTACATCGATTTGGCCACTGGATCCACTTCCGAGATTTGCGAAGTTGCAGATAATGTGGTTTGACACCCTTATCATGCAAGCTACTAGCACTATTCTGATTTCTGACCCTTTGTTATTGTTATTACTACTGCTGGTTGTATAGTACTCTATCTTTAATTTGTTTGCACAAGCCGGTTGTCGACGTTTGCTACGTACTCTGACTCTCTTGCGGTCTTGCTCCTCATCAGTGTACTAAAAAGCTGTGGGTTGTTGTATTATGCTGACCTTTTATAATGACTTCCACTCTGTGTGATGTCGTTGTACCCCCATTTTTGTGAAAAAAATGCAATGTTTGAAATTTGGATGGTTCATTATCTAGTCGCAAGCTTACTTCCTAATGCTTTATTTGTTTTGCTTCAACATTTTACGTGTGCACATGAAAATACTGTTGTTGCTGCATCTTAACAAAACAGGTAGAGCGTCCAATAGTGTCAAATTAAGTTTGCATGCATCATTATTTACGTACTAGGCTAGGTTAGATACATCAGAGTGCAAAGGCACCTGAAGTGAAGAAGGAATGTGATTATTGGAGACACATTGGCTTGCCCATCTTAAGCATCACAAATTGGACTGGAAGCCCCCTGTCATCATTCATCAGTACCCTCGCTTGTTATTCAGTTTCATATATCGCTATGTTTGCATCGATTCTTATTCTGCAGCTTGATCAAACATGCAGCAGCTTAAGAGTGGTATCTGTTTGACAACGGTTAGCACGTCTAAGTGAAGAAGAGTGCGACGCAAGAGATCACAAAAGGCTGGCCCTTTAACTGCTGACCAACCATGGACATGGACATGTCCAGATGAAGAGTGGATGTATCTATGGTGTTCGGCTGAACATGGCTGTACTTCAAATGGAGACCCTTTGACGGTTGATCCCCAGCACGCTGAGGATGGTGTCGTGTAGCTGATGATAAAGTTGCTGCTGAAACAGCTGATGTTTACCTGTTGTTTGAACTTGGTGTGCCTCTGCGAGTGTGGACAGTGTATGTCAGCATGTGTGTCCCGTGTGCTGTTTCTTTTCTTCTCAATTTTTTAGCTGTAACGCTGGACCTGGATGCTGTAACTACTTTAATCGTCCTACTAGGTTAATGCAATTCAATGGACAGGGGATGAGCCCCCTCCAACTCTTACATCCCCTCTGAACTCTGAAGAGAGGAGCTGGGGTTAATCGCTTTGCTTCTCGACCGAAAGAAACAGAAACTACAAGAAGGCAGCCTTCTAACCAGACGGCCTGGAACAACCTTCGGCTAGCCCACTAGCCCAAACATCTGAAAGCCCATGGGAAGACAAGGAAGAAGAGCCGGCGCCGGAGTTTGCGGCCCAGTAGTAATCATCACCTACTGCCCGCCACCGAGGCCGCTCAGCGCTCACCAATCACCCGCCGCCACCCGGTCAACCCCACGCGCCCACACCTCTGCCACTCCACACTTGCTAGCTCATCCAGTGAAAGGGCCGCCCACCACTACCTGCTGCTGCTGGCGACCGGAGATCGATGGGGAGAAGGAGAACATTGGGCCGTTCCGCCGGACCATCATCCGCATGCGACAGATGGCCACGCGCATGGTGTCCACGCTCGCCAGCTTTGACAACCGCGCCCAGGTAACGGCCTAACGGGGGATTCGACTGACTGCTCCTGTAGTCCTGATTTCCCCTCTTCCTCTTATCCCAAGCCGTGTCCCTCTCGTTCATGAAATTATTCTCCTTTTATGTTTTGCTGCTCAATTATGAATACCTCCATATCTGTAATGTCATGCAAGCTGCTTTAGCTCGCCTTGAAGCTCTTGAGAGCAACAATGTTGGTGTTGAGGTGGTAGATCTTAATGATGATGAGTACGGATCCATGGATGAGAGAAGAGAGACTCCAGGCAACAAGCTGGACACGGAAACCTATGCAGTGGTGGGTCCAGATAAAATGATATGTGAGAAGAAAAAGGAAAGAGAATAGAAGACATGTGTCACATATATAATAATAAAAAAATTATAGACAGATAGAAGACAACTATTGTATAGCTTAGCTCTTATGACTTGATTTATAGTCAAGTAATTGGCTCTATTATTAACCTTGCTATAATGACCACGCCAACGGCTGCCTGACTGCCTCGAATCTCGTTGTAGAGATTCGCGTCCCGCATCACCATCGGCCCAATCCACAATATGTCGGCAACTTTGTAGTATTGCCAATGCCTTTTTTTTTTTTCTTTTGCACTATTCAACTTCCAGTGCATGCTTTATTTCGAGAGACTTGAGCACGCCACGCTGCATGCATCGAACGCTGTGACACGCTGCAGATTTTGCAAAGTAAAATCGATGGCACGATAGCATGGAGAATGGAGATGCTCCCATGCATTCCTGGATTTATACGCTGCCGCATGCTGTTCCTCAGTCCCTCTTGTAACTTTTGATTTGACACATGCTTGCATGTGATGTGTGATGTGATGCTCTTCCTGAAAGAGATAGAGAGAGAACCAGCTTTTCATGTATCCCACGTTGTCCAGCAACGACGGACCAGCTTTTCATGCAATGCCAGTCTGCCGCTAACCTCGTGAAAATTAAAGCTCAATCACTGTCTGGTTCGCCTTTAATGTACTTCTAACCCTACTGCTAGCAAGGACTAGTGCAAACAACCAATGACACATGATTTTAGGTAGTCCACAGTGTGGGTTGATTAATTGGACCCCTCACTATGACAATAATAACATATACTATATATACGTAGGAAGGCCGGGTACAGTACATGACCTGTTTGTGAGAGAGGAGAGAGATGAGAGGCCTCACGAGTGCTGTGCACTGGTGGGAGGAGTGGCAGCTACGCATCCTCGTCCTCACCAGTGTGGCCGTCCAAGTCCTCCTCTGGATCCTTTCCTCGTTGCGTAGGTTTGCTATTCCTAGATGGGTCAGATCCATAACGTGGCTGGCCTACCTCGCCGGCGATGCTGTGGCCATCTACGCCCTCGCCACGCTCTTCAACCGCCATAAGGATCAAGGTGGTGGTGGAGGCAGCAACGTCAGCACGATGGAGGTGATGTGGGCGCCCGTCCTCCTACTCCACCTTGGTGGACATGACAACATCACCGCCTACAACATTGAAGACAATGAGCTGTGGAGCCGACACGTGGTCACTGTGGTGTCTCAGGTCACGGTGGCCATCTACGTGTTCTGCAAGTCCTGGCCACCAGATGGCGACAAGACGTTGTTGCCGGCAGGCATCCTGCTATTTATCCCCGGGGTTCTCAAATGCTTCGCCAAGCCATGGGCCTTCAAGAGGGCGAGCATTTATAGTCTCGTCAGCGCGTCTGCAAGACAAAATGAAGACGAAGACATGTATCCACTCCAGGAATACGTGGAACATGCCAAGGAATTTGTGCACGGTGAGCCCTATATATAGCTATAGACGACGGAGTACAAGCATGCTAGTATATAAGCTATAATTAGTATATTTATTTAATTTGTTATATTTATTTAATTTGTTATATACCGTATATACGTCCATTTGGAAAAGGCTTCATCTCCAAAAATCATTAATAACTTTTAAGTTAGTTTTGAAATAAAATATATCAATAATTTGTCGTGAAAAATATTTTCATAAAAGTATATATATAATTTTTTATAAATATTTTAATAGAAAAGATAAGTCAAAGTTAACTATCATTTCACCACCACTTATTATATATATATATGAAGGCAATTATAAATATTTGTCATGGACGACATGGCAACACCTCTGGCGGCATCTGTAAAGAAGAACGACGGCTTCTGGGCACAACGTCGTCGTGCATTATTAAGAGAGGTTCATCAACGGAGACAAAGAACTAGGGAACGGCTTCAACAGCTCGGTGAGGCCTCCCGCCCGCCTCATATATAGATATAGATATCTTTTATACACTCCCTCCATCATCATAAAAAAATCATCATATATAGATATAGATATAGGCACACACTTTTCTATAAACCTAATCGAACTTTAAAAATTTGGCTTCGTTCATATATAGGATGACATTCGTTTTGTAACGGAAGGAGTATATTTGTAGAGCTGGATTGCTAGCGTACTTGTTTCATCTAGGTGTGTTATTAGTTAAAATCTCGTCTATATATTGGCTTAATAATAAGTATATATCTTGTCTCTCTCTCTCTATATATATAGGCAAGCTCGTGGACGACGAGGGAACAAGGACATGGCCACCTCCTGGTGAGGAGGACATGGACCATTCTCTATCGCAAGGGCAAGGCTGCTTCTGTGCACAATACTATCAACAACAAAGACAACTATGGAATGAAGTTGGCCAAGTTAGCAAGCGGCTTCTAGTGCTCGGTGATGCCTCAGATAAGCTATTTGTAGACCTTTCATCTCCATATCCTCTCCGGCTTAGAATCCTCAAGTATTTCTGGGGCATCTGCCAAGACAGAGCATATGGCCACGCGCAAGGAGGGCTCGCTGCCGCGTTCCTTCTTCTTTACACCAAACTAAAGACTGCAGGCTTTGTTACATATTATGAGATGGTGTCGGCTCAGAATTTTTGTGACTTCCTGAAAATTTCTTGTCGCTGGTTGATACAGCATTCACGTGTGGTGCTACCGTGGGCATCCGTCGTCCTCTTCCACCGGAGTCATCATAGCGAAGCAGCACGTAAAGATATTATCGATGTCAAGATTACTTATGCCATATTCTGTTCTACTGCTGCGCTGGAATTTTTTGCGGCCATTCCTATTGGTTTTAGGGAGACAGAGATAGCTATTTTAGACTATCTTTTTGGCTTCCAAGAACGAAAGATTACGTGGCCAGAGATGGTCGCTCAATACAGCCTCATTGGATACTTTGCCAGCAACAAAAAGCACAGCAAGTGGATGTGCATTGCAGGTATATTTGGATGCAAGGACTTTGTCTACCAAAGGATACTGCGCATGGAGCCGTGCTCCTCCTCTGCCAGAATTACACAATTGGTTCTTGGATATCTGAAAGACGGGTGGAAGAAAGAAATACACGACGCTCCTAGCTACCGCAGGTTCAACGACCACAGCACACACTGGCCGGTGATTCTTGGATATTTGGAAGAAGGTCATCATGTGGGTTTCAGCAGCAGCATGAGAAAGAGGGCATTTGATGAGAGTGTCCTCCTCTGGCACATCGCCACGGATTTCTGCTTCTTCTTGAGCCTGGCGGCTTCAGAGCATACATGTGGCGTAGCTGACTCGGACTGTTCAGCCTGTAAAGTCGACCAGTGCAATGAGATGTCCAACTACATGGTGTATCTCTTGTATGTGAATCCTGAGATGTTGTTGCCTGGCACCAGACGGAATCTCTTCATAGACGCCTACGATGGCCTCAACCACATCCTCAAGGACATGGACATGGACATGGACATGGACATGGACATGAAGCCGCCAAATGTGAAAAAGCATAAATGGGTTGTGCTGCAGAGAGTAATCAATACCATGCAGAAGCGGAACAGATCAAAGAAAGCTTCTGAACCATGTCCTGGAGAGGAGCCGAAGAAAGTTTCTTCTCGAGGGGAAGAGGAATCGCCACCTTCTAAAGAAAAATCAAACAAGAAGAAGGGAGGCCATTCCAAAGAAAAACTCATCGACGACGCCTGGGCTCTTGCCCAAATGCTGTTGGACAAGAATAAGGGTGATGAGAAGAAGATGTGGGAAGAGATCCAACGCGTTTGGGTAGAGATGCTCTGCTTCTCCGCCAGCAGATGCAGGGGGTACCTCCACGCCAAGGCTTTGGGCGAAGGCGGCGAGTTCCTCTCCTACGTCTGGCTCACGCTGTTCCACATGGGGATGGAGACCTTCACCGACAAGCTGCAGATCATGGAGGAGCCACCAAGCGTTCCACATGAAGGGAACGGCGACGGCAACGCTCCACCACCGTCGGCTGCTCCACCATCGACTTGTTGCAAGGTCTCCACCGGCATCACCACTCCATCGACTTTCGAGGTTCACGCTAGCGCAGGCGCTGCTCCATCGACTTCCGAGATTTGTTGCGTGGCTGAAGACGACATGGTCTGACCATCACTCATCTATGATATGCTGGTACTTTTGCTTTCAAGTCTGTTTTGTGCGTGGACGCGCTACTTGTATTCGATCTCTACTGTTCTTGCTTCTCATTTAACTGTGTGTGTGTAATAAAAAGCTACCAATGCTGTTTACTATTTCCCTTCCTTTTTTTTCCGTTTTTAGTATTGTTTTTTCCAAAGCACTGTAATTTCTGAAATTTGAATGGTTCATCACCTAGCTAGTCAAAGCAACTTTTGATTTCCCATTCCCAATTTTTTGTTTCACCCGTCCATTGTGGGCATGATATATTGCTGCCTGTAGCTGCTGCATGTAAAAGCAGAGCGTCCCGTCCATTGGTGTCAAAGTTTGCACGCAGCAAAACAAAGGAATGGAATTGTTTAAGATTCTAATTGGATGACTATATCTGGCTTCTGCGGCGCAATTTGTTCGTGTTTGGTTGTAGTCTTGTATGTCACATCTGATCGAACTAGACAATGCATATGTGCATAAGTGTATGCACACATAAAAATAAAAATATTTTAATCTCTAATACCTCTACTAGAAACATGGATCTAGCTCAACCAGAACACGGAGGTGACTACACACAAGAAAATGTAAACAAAAAAAAAATATCAAGTATGATTTGTTTGTGCAGAACAACCAAACACCAAGACACTGCTGTCACACAGCAAAAAAATTCCCAAGCCTAAGCATCGTGACTGAATATTTATTTATTAAAATAACGTTTATTTTTATTAATTAAATTAGGCTCAAAAGACTAATGGGCCTGATTATGTTTTAAATATAAAATATAGGGGCCGACTGTTTGTGTTAATCAGAAAAAAGAACAATTTAGGGTTTTACCCTTGTAAATCCCTCAAAATAAACCTAACAAAGTTTCAAAAATTCCCAAAATAAAAAGGGCCCACATTCCTAAGACAAATTTTTTCATTTTTTCTAATTCTCCCGTTATTTTACCACGTGTCTCTCTTATCTCGCCATGAAGTTATTTAATTATTTATTATTGAACATGCCATTGTAGCAGCTAGCAGTAGGATGCCACATACTTACTCCATCCCAAATAAGACACATCTTGCTTTTCAAAAAGTTACTTTAAAAATCTAACAGAACATGTAAAATATTAAAATTTATGATACGTAATAAGTATCGTTAGAATGATAGTAACATAAAATTTTAAATCAATATTTGTGCAGTGAGACGCATACTTATTTTGGGACTGAGATAGCATAAGGGTTTGGAAATTGGAATGGGAGATAGTGCTTTTTTTTTTTTTTTTTTTTTTTTTTTTGGGGATAGTGCGTGTGTTTTTTAAAGAGGGAGTTTTTTTTTTCTTAATTCGCATTGCCTGCAAACCGGACGGCCCGGCCCAATATCCAGCAATCCGTTACACACACAAGGCAAGCCCACGGAGTAGCCCACTTGTCCATCATCCCCACTTGTCCCTGCTCCCTCCCCCCGGCGGCCACTGGGGCCGCCGCACCGCACCTGGTCGACCGCCCGCGCCCGCGCCGCCCGCTTAATCCCACGCGCCCTCTACGTCTCCACTCTCCACACCTGTCTGTCTCCTACTCTCCTCATCCTCATCCAGCGCAAGGGCCGCCCGCCGCCGCTATTGCCGACCGGAGATGGATGGGGAGGAGGAGAATGTCGGGCCGTTCCGCCGACCAGCGCGCGCACGCGCCGGATGGCCACGCCGCATGGCGTCCGCGCTCTCCAGCTCGGACAACCGCGCCCGTGTAACAAAGCGGATTGGACTCACTGCTCTTGCTTCTTCTTCCTCCTATTCCCAGTTTCGTTTTCTCTCCCGGTATTCAATGTGTTGAAGTTAGAATTGCAGAGCTCTCTCCACATTTTTGTTTGCTCAAAACTGCTGAGGTCAAAATAGTCTCCAAAACCGAATTGGCATCATTGGCATGGCATCTAAGGACAAGGACAAGGAACATTTCAAGTAGTAGCCTTATTAGTATTATTTGTTATATTATTTCTTTAAGATAAGAAGGAATTTTGGCATCATTGACAAAATAAAAAAATATATTTCTATCCCGGGTCAACACCGATTATGTGTCACGTGTATTCTGGTGCCTGTGTTTTCATGACTCTTTTACCCAAGGATTTGACGGAGTTGTTAACTCAGCTTCCATTCATATTGAGACCATTTTGTTCTTATAGTATGCTCATCAATCGCCGTGCCCGAAATTATTATCCTTCATCTTCTGCTGCACCACTATGAATACTTCCCTATCTGTAATACCATGCAGGCTGCATTAGCTCGCCTTGAAGCTCTTGAGAGTGATAATGCCGGGGTTGAGGTGGTAGATCTTAATGATGATGAGTACGGATCCACGGATGAGGAAGACCCTGGTCAGTTTCTTTCTCCTTTATTATCTTCATATAGTAATGCCCTGATGTGAAAATACAATAAAGTATGCAAAACTCAATGAAAAATGCTGCTCTTTGCAAACACAAGTACTGAAATACAGATTTCTTGTGTATGACATATTTTGATGTTGCTTGCGGTATCCAATTTGCGTAATAAGAAACATTTTTTTTTATTTCTTGTCATTGCGAAGGATTCAAAAGTAAGATTAAAATTATCCTTGAAAGAAAATATTTAAGCAAACATTTGCTTTTAACAAATCTGTCATGAACAACAATGCAAATTATTCGTAAGTTGATCGTGTTATTAGCTCTAGAATGCCTCTAAAACCAGTCATTTAGATATCTTTGAGGTTCACATGCTACAGCTTGTGAACCCATGTTGTTAGCCTCTAAAATTCCTCTAAAATTCAGTAATTTATGTATTCTTGAACTCCACATGCTACAGCTTGTAAACTGTAGAAGTTGGGTTCACAATTTCTTTAAATGCTGCATTTGCATTACATACTTATATAGTCTATGGGTTGTGCATCTGTGGATGTCCATTTAATGCTGTACCCACTGATAACTTTAGTTCAATGATGTAAGCCATCTTTTAATTTCCTGTTTTCTTTTGTACAGTTCTCATGCAAAAAAAAACAGTCCAAGATTGTGAAACGCAAGACAAGGCAAGGGAAAGCTTTGGAGAAGAGGGCAGCACGATCATTCATGGATGTCTTACAAGAAGTAAGCTTTAACTTGATCTATAAGTTTCTTTATTAGCATGTTTATGTTTTGTCGGTGAAAAGATTTTCACTCTGAACTGTGACAGGGCAAATCTGGAATCCCTGCCTCCTCATGTCCCAACATATTTGAGGGCTGCTTGTGGGTCCACCGAGTACCTCATCTCGACGGCACTACTTGCTCGGTTTGTGGAAGTTCTGCGCAAACTACACATGCGTGAGGTGTGGAACAAGGTTCTGTTCTTGCCGCCAAGTCATACACAATGATACCCGCTGCCTGAAATTTGTGGCTTGATCAACTGGATGTACAAGCTATATTTGATGTATGTCCACTCCCGATGATTGTTCATCTAGTCATCTATTGTTTGGTCAATAGGATATGCTTGTTGTGTATGTTTTTGTACTCTGTAGGAGAGGGTTGTTAAATGGTAGAAGTGTTTTTAGTAGCTATGTACTGCAGTTGAAACTGCTAGGTAAGATGTCTTGTAGGCCCACAACTTTTTTGTCGAAATGCTATGTGAGTAGCTGCATTTATGCAGCGGTAATTCCACTTTCTTCTGCACCTTGTAAAATTAGCTTTGGTCTTAATTTGAGAATACATAAACTTTTATTTGCAAATAGATTTTTCTTTCAATTTCTCTGAGTAATATTGGTAGTATTTCAAATGTAGACAAGTAGAGTGGTAGCCAATCTGTCAATTTTAGCGTAATCACATTTCTGAATCGCATAAGGTGTGATCTGAATAAGATTAATATCGAAATAGTCCTTACTTTATGTTTCTTTCTCGAGGGTTGTTACTTGTCACTATATCAAATACGAGAAAAATCTTATTAATAGCACCGAAAAAGTTATCTCATTATCAAATATGGGCAATTGTACCGCTAGTATATGGAAGCTCTTGGATGTCCTAGTAAAAATCGAAAAGCATGAATTTGACCAAAGCTCTTTGCGAACGACAAGTACCGAAATGCTGATACCATGTGTACAATATATTTTGATATTAGAAACTTTGACAAAATGTTACTCTTCGCTTGTAGTACCATTTTTGAAAAATAAAGCTTTATCTTTTGTCCTTGTAAAGGATTTAATCAGTAATAATAAGATCCTTGAAAGGCAATAGTTGAAAGATAATTTCGTTTCTCGCATGAATATACAACAAATTATTCATAAGGTGATTGTGTTGTTACCATCCGAGACCGGAATGCTCCTAAAGTCAGTCATTTAGATATCTTTTCATCTTTGAGGTCCACATGCTACAGCTTGTCAACCTTGTTATTAGCATCCGAATGCCCCTAAATTCAGTAATTTTGTATGTTTGAACTCCACAACTTGTCAACCTTGTTATCGCCAGTAAAACAAATTCGTGTCAAGCTCTTCGATTGTGTAAATAAAGTCTGTTTCGTGATTCTCTTTATTAAATACACTCTCTTTATTAAATACACTGATAGCTGGGCATGCAAATGGTTGTGTCCAGGTCTTTATAACAAAGATGTTGTGATGACCAACCAGCATCTTTACAAAAAGTGCTACCTCATGATGCTTTGCAAAAGAGAAAGTAAAGGTGCCAAGAATGAAACAAAGCATATAAGCATCGGTGCGTTACTTCCTCTAAATTTTAAGCGACAAGAAGCAAGGAATAGAATCGTGAGTGCTTTAAGTTCGAGGTGAACGTATTTAACAAAAAGCCATTACGCCATCCTCTCTTGTTTGATGCCGATTATATGGCATCACATGACAGCGGCATCTGTGTCGCTAGCTAATCTTGATTTCATCATTGGAAGAAGTGCCATTTCAACACTAGTTAAGTACAAGCACATCCACCATACGGTGTTCCTGCATCACCAACACAGACGACACACACAACTCAATGTTTTACAGTTCTCCGATTCAGAAGCTAAGAGGACCAAGACCTCCATCATGTCTGTTGTCGGTTCAGATCAGGCTAAGCAAGAGCCTTCTAAGTTTTACCTAATAAAATGTATTTTTTTACCTAATAATACCAAGACCTCCATCATGCCCATATCTGTTTCCTGATCACTTGGTCGTCAGTTCAGGCTAAGCAATACTCCAAGAGCCTTCTAAGTTTTACCTAATATCAGTTTCCTTATCACTTGGTTTTTAGAAGTAACACTATCTCGCCCATACTTTTGTAGGCAACTATAGAGAACAATTGCTTTGAAAGCAAAGAGCATCTCTTGCCAATCGACTTCAACCCCGTTTGTCACCCAAACCCACACCCTTCCTTGTAGCGTTCCACCACCCCGACAAATCACACACCAATGCTTAACCGCTAGCCACCACAAGTATTTGACAATTATTATATACAGAAAAGAAAAAAAACAATGACCAAAACAGGGTACTTCAGGAAACCAAAGAATTCATGTTCACTTGTTCAGATAAAATGCACTAGACACTGAAATGATAACAAAATGGTATATGTAGTAGGGACAGTAAAGCAAAATAATGAAAACTAAGTCCTCAAGGAACCCAAGATTCCGTGTTTATCTGAAATAGTACACACTTTGATGCCAAGAATTGTATGACACTTGATAGTAATCAATATATGCGCTTGATGCGCATGACCCTTTGGCGTCTGTGTTCATGTTCGCCTCACTATCAAGCCTTGGTAGTTACTAGTTAAGTACAAGGTTTTGGATGTATGATTCTTGGTTCCAAATTTTATAGTTGAGTTATTGAAAGTCAAATGGGCATGGTAAGAAAATTATCAATTGGCATAACTACTTACCACATCCAAGATTGTATCTCGCTTCACCTTTCACCCCACCAAAGGTGAATATTGAGCCACCGAAAGCACAGCTGAAGAATGGTATCCTCTCCGGTGTAGTTCATGGGTTCAACCATCACCCATGATGGCATTCTTGGCTCATACACCTCAACAAAGGCCACCATTGCTTTAGCCCCAAAGTGTCATATCCACCAATCGAGAATCCGGAAGAACATACAAAGGCAAAATACATCAACAAAGGATAGTGTACACCCTGATGCACCCTCTCCCCTTTCATTTGCTGGGCACACGTTATATAGCATATTTTTGAAAGGAACTTCCTACATATCTTCAATTCATTGTTTTGATATAAAAAAAGAAAGAGTTACATGACATACATCTTCTCATTAAACACTTTGTAAGTGTATGATGCCCCTTCCCCGCACTCATCTTTGGCGGATTTTCCGCTTAGCCTCCCGAGGATCGAGTCTTTCAAATAGAGCTGGCAATACACATCGAAAAGTTAGCACAAAGTATTATTGTGTTCCTCCCACTTCAAATATCACTGTCATTATAGGCTAATGAACATTTATGAAATAATTCAGTTTATTCAGATTTTTGCACTAAACCATAGGTCGGGCACATGAGGTTTAACTAATCTGTTTTGAGACGTTTGGAAGTTTTATGAGCAGTTGTATTTCCACCGGATCAAAACTATTCATAAAACTTGCTTCTTGGCAGCCTATGGTGTGATTTTGAGAGGTTTAACCAAATCAAGTACAAAAAGGAAAATTACAAAGACCTCGGATATTGTACACCATTGAAGCCACCAACAAAGATAAATCACACCATTTAGTGCCACACCAGCTAGAGCAAAGCGCTGAAGAACAAGTGTGACAAAATCAGTCAAGTTAAAGAGTTTATCATATTATGTGGAGATTTGTGTCAAGCAAACATTTTCCCAAAAAGGACAAGATATGAAATTGAAATGGGACCAGAACTGCTTTTTTTTCACCGCAGAATTACAAAGTTTTCCATGAGTAAATAGTTATTATTTTCCCAACATGTTTGTGTCTTAGGTAAATTTATGCATGTTCTACTTCTACAAAGTGCTTCATCAAGAATATATGAGAAGAAAAGCTTTCAGACTCTAGAACAAATAAATGGTAGAAAGTGATACCTTTTCCAAAGATAGGTTGATTCTCAGATCCACTTCCCATGTGTAGGATAAAACATCTCAACATCGAGAAGCACTCGGATCCGTCTCCACCACCAAATGCATAGATTCTCCCATTGACACTAACCCCAGCAAGGCTCCCCTTGTCACGAGTCAATGATGGGCATGTGGACCAATCATTACGGCTTCGGTCATAACAGTCAACTTCATACAAAAGATAAATGCAGAATCAGGACAGCAATTGAAATACGAGAGCTCAAGAGGGAACTAAACCCAGAAGCCAAGTAGTAACCTGTATCAAACCAGCAAGCACCATCACCACCACCAAGAACAAATATCTTGCCCTCTAGTGCAACAGGTTGAGGTATATGACTTGCCAACGTCCATTGGTTTGAGGGGTGTTAATACGTCCAATGAAGGGGAAAAAGAGTCTAGTGATGGCAAAAATGAGAAGCCATCAAATCCACCAACTAGATAAATGACATCTTCTGAACCCAAACATTGTTCTACAAACTGATTAAGTGAATCATCTAGGGTCAAAGGATCTATTTTAGAATTCAATGTCTTAACTGCTCCCTTTAGTTCAACAATTCTTTTCGCAAACCTCTCATTCACCCCTTGTAAATGTTTGACTTCTTTGTTGGACCAAGCCTGCATTTGAACATAAATTAGATGTAACCACCAAAACGTTTTTTGCCAGAAATGAGATGTTTTTCCTAGACTTTGGGTTTGCATCCTTTTTCTCCACTTCCTGTATTGAAAGAGTGGACTACAGAGGTTAAACAATCGATCATAGAGGATCCTAGATGAAAGATTGATTAGAAACTACTGATCTGTTTGGTTTGAGGAATCAACTTGTTCTAGATAGAGTGATTCATCATGAGCCCATTCCTCAATGGAATAACTTCATTCCTCGTAATAATACTAATTATTAGCTTGTGAGGAATGAGGTGGTCATGGATCAACTCATTCTATTCCACAAGCCAAACAAAAAACTAGAGTGTGAGATGGTGATGGACCACATCATTCCACCAACCAAACACCCCATAAGTAGATGTGAGATGATTTAGAAAAATAATGGAAAAATCTTTTCATTTCATCCTGTCTTTACTTCTTCCGTTTCTTTAGGTATCCTTGAACCAAAAACACTACATAAGTATCTAATGGATTCTCCCCGTTAATGCCACATATCAAATTTAGCCATTCTAGAATGCAAAATTTAGCTATTGCAATCCTACAGATCTACACTCATGCAGTCTAGTATCAGTACAATAATATACAAAGATTTACTCAATGTGATGTCGCTTTTGCTCTAATCTCTTGGTTCCTATATTTTTTTTGTTAAGTTATCAACACATCTATTCGTGCAATTTCTAGTTTTATTTTTGTGCATATAACATTTCCATAAAATTAAGATTCCATGGTTTGGTATAACAGATGCAAGGATTTTCATGAGGTTACAGCATAAAGAAGAGACCTGCTTCTGCTCCATGACCTCTATTCGTCCAGATAACTCTTTAACTACATCAATCAGCTGCAAACAAAATTAGTGTGAGAAATTTTGCAATAGATAGACAAGAACTAAGCATGTTAGCCAGACTAAACTGAAGCACAAAACAAGGATGATAAAATGGAATGCAGATATCATCTGAGTTCAAAGTTACAACCTTAGCTTCTGTGCATGATTCAGAGTCCAGTAACTCCACCAGAAAATTAGAATGCCCCAAGGACAGCTTATCAATTTCAGAATCTAAGGTTTCTGGCAAATTAGAGTTCCCATCCAGAATTGCACATTTGACCTCTTGGGCATACTTGCAGCTATATGCATCATGCATCATCATCTTCAGTTTCAGTAGCATTGGCATAAAAATCAGAATGCCACTGCTGACCAGGAAAAGGCATGCTCCCTTGTAACACCTGATCAAAGCTCAGAATTTTCCCCTGCTTATCAGGATACTGATGTTGTTGCAAAGGAACGACCCTATCTGACAGTGCATAGTCATTGTCCCGCTTTGGTGATGTGTATTGACAATCCAGTTCATCGAAACCACCAGAAGATTCATTACCCGAGCTTGCAAGCTCTGCATCCACATCTCCTGTCCGACCTTCCTCAAAATTGTTCTTCTTCACTATGTCTGCATATGAATTTACAACCTTTTCTGATTTGAGGTTATTGTTCACCTCACACTCGGTGCCCATCCAGGTGACAGCAATAATTCTCTCCCATGCTCATTAGCTGGTCCTGTGGCAGGGGCATCCAGAAAATTGTTGGGAGAAGGAGAAGGAGTAAACATATCCATCAAAACACATGTCTGTGCATGATCCAATTCAAACTTGAAAAAATGAAGCTTCTGGTCAGCAGCACCGGGTATGTTTTGATAGTAATTGGCTATGATAGCATTTCTAAACTGATTCTCTGCTAGTGGGAAACACCACACCCTTACCCGCATTGCAACCTAAACAAATAAAAGGGCATGAATATAGAAGCCATTTTACTGAGAGCGAAAAAGAAGATGACATTCAAAGTACTGACCACAGGGATTGTACCTGGGCAGGATAGCTTGTTTTGCCCTTGCCATCATGTGACCATGCATTTGATTCAGGACAGAACTTGCCACTCCCTGCAGCTTCGTAAATACCATACAATCTGCGATCATCATAATTGAAGAGGAAGAGAGGTAGTCCTTCCTTAATGTTTCTTACATATGAAATATGTGATTTTGGCAAACCTGAAACATGACAAAATGGTAACTAAGTCAGTAGATCGCTCAACTAGTTGATGTTCTTTGGGAGGCATGGAGTGATATACTCCCCTCACAGGAAAAACAACAAATGCATTAAAGGGGTAGCTCAGTTTTGTAAATACAAAGCTTAGAGAAGATACCAAAAGCTGCCGTGAGTGACATTCTGCAATGGTATTGTTTGTGCAACCAAATATCACAGCTCCAAGGTCTTGTGATTGGAGGTTTCTTACTGGAATGGACTGGTTTGTTGGCCTGGTATTTTTTACAACTTGGCTCCACGAAGATTTGCTCGCCACCATTGTACTGACACTAGCATGATAAGAAACAGAAGGAAAGGAATAAATATACTACACTGTCTAGTTGATCAATATCCAGTTGCATGCATGTTTGATGAGGCAAGAAATGGTAACATTCTTCAGAATCACAAGTGCAGTACTTATTTTCTAAGCGTGAAAGCAAAGATCAAATGACAGTAATGCAAATGTAGATACTACAGATTGATATCACCGTATCATTTGACACAGCTTATTTTACACTAGAGTTACAGTTCAAGAAAACTGTCACTTGCTGCATAGTATATTTTCAGCCTTGTTTTCTCTGATTCACAACAGAAAAAGAAGGCAAGCATAATTAAGTAATCCCTACATATTAAAGTGAGCAGATAACCCTTGCTGAGACTTTCTTTTTCATTTCACGGTGCACAAATATTTGAATTTGGGAGTGGCCAATATTGCACAATTTAGTGATGACAGTAATAATAATGCAAACTGAATTTCAATGATGAGTAGTATGCAGCTACATTACAAAGTCAGTGTCTCAGGTTAATGCAGTCCAACAAATGTGATTGCTCCAAGTTCCTAACTGTCGCCTTGATATGTACTAGCACATGGAGGTAAAGCAAGAGACGAAGCTGCAGTCACTGAGCTCGTAGATGGAATGGACAAAACGATGCGCAACAGCTCAATCAATGTTTCTCTCATTACAATGCCCCCCAGTCCTCACACCAAAAAAAAGGGTAAATACAGAGGACCACAGGGCAAAACTAATGAAGGAACTGAGCAAGTTGTACATGAAGGCACTAGTGATTGGGCAAAGATGACACATGCGAAATCAATGAAGTGGGTTACGGAGAAACCAAGATGGCCACTAGACATAGAAGCAAACATAGTTACTCAGTCAGGGGAAATGGGGAAGGGAAACGAAAATCCCCCTCCCCACAAAAACAAAACCCTGGTCTGTTGACAAGTCTCTCAGAATGAATGAATGCCCTGCATACATGGCTGAATCCTACATTGCGTTACCGGCTGGGAGTATGAGGGAAATCCTAACTACCCTCTCGGCCGAATCATCAGCACGCAAACGAACCGATCCAATCATCAGTAACAACTAACAAGCGCGGCGCATGATCGATCGAGCGATACTACTATTTTTTTCTACTAACAAATAGTGAAGTAGTTGAACCCAAATCCATCCAAGAAACAGAATGAATACAAGCAGAGCAGCGAAGGATCCGTGGATTATCTCGTGCGGACTAGACAAAAGGAACGGGGTTGTGCTGGTTGGCGGATCAATCAAGCAATCAAGCAAGAAAGGTGGGGGCTAGCAAAGGGGTTGGGGGTTTCGTGGTACCTCAAATCGCTTTGCTTGAGAGTTGGAGTGGAGCGGACCCAGTGCCAAGCCCTAGTGCCACACAGAAGGAAGAGGACGGAAGGCGGGCGGCGATCGCCCTCGCCGACGCCGCCGATCGAGATGGTTTTTGCTGGCGAAGGAAGGCAGGTGGATGGATGGAGATGAACTGCTCTGGCCTCTGAGAATCATCACTGCGCGGTGATAAGGCAGCAGCCAGTGGTGGGTAGAAAAACCAGATGCTGCTTTTACTGCTCCGACTCTTTGTACAGCAAGCAACCAACAAAGCAGAGGACGAGGCCTGGCCCACCTGTCAGAAGCACAGATGCAGTATAGCTTCCGTTACGGGTAAGAAGATTACGAGGGAAGGAAGCAGTTTCCAAACTGGGTCCGTTCTGCTATCGGGCCACTTCTGGTTACTTTATTTGGCTATGGCCCGGCGTCGGCCCAACTAAGCCTACTCCGTCGGGCCGTGCAGTTTCCTTCACCGTTTCTGGTAGCTTTTCAGCTTAAACTGATACTGCCCGACCCGTCTCTGGCTACTTTGTATTAACATACTCTACCTAACAAACATACTCGGCCCAACTAAGCAAAGAATGTTAATCACAACTGGTCAGCCAGTACGCAACGTGAACACAACTAGTACTTGCTCAATACAGTTCACCTTGTCTAAAATTCAGTACAGAACGTGCAGGTTTTTTATCACCGAACGTGCAGGTTTTTTACTTTTTTTTTTTTTTTTTTTGAGTAAAATGCACCCAAGGTACTTAAACTATTGGCCTCCTCCCATCTAGGTACTCGAACTATCAAAACGACTATCTAGGTACCTGAATTATTTCCAATGCACACCAAAGGTCCAAAAGTTGCCACGTCGGGGGGCATATTTTTCAAAAAAAAAAACCTATCTATTTTCTCTTCTCACAACTAGCTCCTTCTTCTACCTCGGTCGTCTCCCGTGGTCCCTCCTCCGGGAGCTCACATCATCAGCGTGTCCGCGGCGCGCTCCTGGGTGCGCTGCGTTCGGGCCGCCGCGGCGTGCTCCTCCACCGAGGTCTGCACGCACTTGGGAAGCCAGTTGCTTGACCCACCCGCTGGACCTCATCGGGGTGAAATCACCCTCACGGCACCGACCACGGCGCCACGGGGCCGCTCCTCTTGGTCGCCACCGACTTGCGCTGGCGGTGCCTCACCCGCAAGGGCGCGCGCGGATGCGAGTGCGCGGCGCTCATCGGTGAGGGCGCCCCCTGGTGAGGGCGCGCGTACGTGAGCCGGCGGCCTGGGCGAGCGCGCAGCGGCCACGTGGTGGCGCTTCGTGGGCGGCGACGGCGGAGGAGAAGGAACAGCATCGAGGAAGGAAATCCGCCGTGCACTCGTCCTCCGCCGCCTCGGCGCGCGTTGCGGCCCGCTTCCTTCCTCGTTCCCCGCCTCCCGTTCTCCTTCCCCCGCAGGCAGACGGGGTGCTGCCCGGCCGCTGCGGCGTGAGCCGCGGGAGCTCGCGGCCGCCGTGGAGGCACGCCGAATGTAGGTCCACCACGGCACGGGCGCTGGCATGGCGAGGAGCTCCTTCCCAGCCGCCGCATTTCAGCACTACGGCAATGTCCGCGCGCGACAGGGTGGGATGAGCGCGAGGCGCGCAATGGAGGGCGTATGCACGGCACAATCGTACTACCTATCACCACATGCCATGGCACTTTATTTAATCCAAAAACGAGGCGCACCGTGCAATCGAGCTGCAAATAGTTTTTTGTGCCCCAATTTCCATCTTCCTCGCTTTTTGTCGGGCGGAGTGGCGGCGTATGCCGCCCGTACCACATGCTCGACAGCCACCGCCTCGCATAACCTGCCCCGACGCCGCGTGCACTACGACTTCTCGCCGGGCATGGGTGGTCGGGAGAAGGCCGTGGTGTGCAGCCACCAGCCCGCGTCACCGGCAGGGCTCATGTGATGAACGCCGCGCACCGCCACGGGATGCGTCGTCGCGTGCCTCGCAGGAACGACCACAAGGGCGGGTACGCCGTGGACGACCGCGGCGTGCACCACCGCACGCTGGAGGCCGCTCGAGTGCTGCGCCGGGCACCGACGCGTTCGCCACATCGAGGTGCACCGGACCGGCTGAGTCTCGTTGGATCGGACAGCATGGAAGAAGGTGCTAGTTGTGAGAAGAGAAAATGAGAAAATAGATAGGGTTTTTTAAAAAATATGCCCCGACGTGGCAACTTTTGGACCTTTGGTGTGCATTGGAAATAGTTCAGGTATCTAGATAGTCGTTTTGATAGTTCGAGTACCTAAGATGGGAGGAGGCCAATAGTTTGAGTACCTTGGCTGCATTTTACTCTTTTTTTTAGAAACAGGGGAGTTTTTTACTTGACTCGCATTGCCCACTAACCGGACGGCCTGGCCCAATATCTAGCAATCCGTTACACACACACAGGAAGCCCACGGAGTAGCCCACTTGTCCAAAGATCCCACTTGTTCCCCGTCCCTCCATCCCCACCGGCGCCACCGGGCGCCGCCGCACCCGGTCGACCACCGGCGCCGGGCGCCGGGCGCCGCCCGCTTAATCCCAAGCGCCCTCTACATCTCCACTCTCCACACCGCTACGTCTCCAACTCTCCTCGGTCCTCATCCGCCCGGCAAGGGCCGCGCCCGCCGCTGCCTACCTCTATTGGCGACCGGAGATGGATGGCGAGGAGGAGAATGTCGGGCCGTTCCGCCGGACCAGCGCCCGCACGCCCAAGCATGGCCACGCGCATGGCGTCCGCTCTCCAGCTCGGACAACCGCGCCCCGTGTATTCTACTGGCGGATTGGACTCACTGCTCTTGCCTCCCCCTTCCTCCTATTCCCAGCGGTTTCCGTTTCCTCTCCTGGTATTCAGTGTGTTGAAATTAGAATTGTAGAGCTCTCTCGACATTTTTGTTTCCTCAACTGCTGAGGTCAAAATACTCTCCAAAACCGAATTGGCATCATTGGCATCTTCTAAGGATAACGAGTATGCAAGGATCATTTCAAGTAGTAGCCTTATTAGTATTATTTGTTATATTATTTCTTTATAAGATAAGAAGGAATTGGCATCATTGACAAAATAGAAAAAAAAAATATTTCTATCATGGGTCTACACTGATCATGTGTCACGTGTATTCTGGTGCCTGTGTCTTTCTCATGACTCTTTACCGAAGGATTTGACGGAGTTGTTAACTCAGCTTCCATTCATATTGAGACCATTTTCTTCTTATAGTATGCTGATCAATTGTTGTGCCTGAAATTATTATCCTTTATCTTCTGCTGCCACAGTATGAATACTTCCCTATCTGTAATGCAATGCAGGCTGCATTAGCTCGCCTTGAAGCTCTTGAGAGCGATAATGCTGGAGTTGAGGTGGTAGATCTTAATGATGATGATTACGGATCCACAGATGAGGAAGACCCTGGTCCGTTTCTTTCTCCTTTATTATCTTCATCCTATAGTAATGCCCCGATGTGAAAAGGGATAAGGTGGATACAGTATGCACAAACTCAATGAAAAAATGCTGCTCTTTGCAAACTCAAGTACTGAAATACAGATTTCTTGTGTATGACATATTTTCATGTTGCTTGCAGTATCCAATTTCAGAATAAGAAACCTTTTTTTATTTCTAGTCATTGCAAATGATTCAAAAGTAAGATAAAATTATCCTTGAAAGAAAATATTTAAAGCTAGCGCTCGCTTCTAACACATCTGGCATGAACAACAATGCGAATTATTTAAAAGGTGACTGTCTTATTACCATCTAAATGCCCCTAATGCCAGTCATTTAGATATCTTTGAGGTTCACATGCTGCAGCTTGTCAACCCATGTTATTAGTATCTGAAATTTCCCTGAAGTTGGGTAATTTATATATCTTTGAACTCCACATGCTACAGCTTGTAAACTGTGAAGGTTGGGTTCACAATTTCCTTAAATGCTCCATTTGCATTACATACTTATATTCTGTTGGGTTGTGGATGTCCATTCAATGTGTACCCACTGGTAACTTAGTTCAATAATGTAAACCATCTTTTTTTTTCTGCTTTTAGTTGTACAGTTCTCATGCAAAAAAAAAAGCAGTCCAAGATTATGAAACGCAAGACAAGGCAAGGGAAAGCTTTGGAGAAGAGGGCGGCAAGATCATTCATGGATGTCTTACAAGAAGTAAGCACTCTTGAGCTATATATTTTTTGTTGTCATGTTTATTTTTTTCGGTACAATACTGGAAAGATTCACTCTTAAACTGTGACAGACAAATCTGGAATCTCTGCCTCCTCATGTCCCAACATATTTGAGGGCTGCTGTGGGTCCACCAAGTACCTCATCTCTCGACGCACTACTGCTCAGTTTGTGGTAGTTCTGCAAATTACACATGCGTGAGGTGTGGAACAAGGTTCTGTTCTTGCCGCTGTCAAATCATACACAATGATACACGCTGCCTGAAATTTGTGGCTTGATCAACTGGATATAAAAGCTACATTGATGTATGTCCATTGTGCACTCCCTAAAGATTGCTAATCTGTGGTTTGATCAGTAGGGTATTATTGTTGCGTATGTTCTATACTGTGTAGGAGTAGGACGAGGTAGTTAAGTGGTAGGAAACTGTTTTTCTTGGCTATGTACTGCAGTTGAAATTGCTAGGTAGATCTCTTGTAAGCCTTCATCAGAAATGTTATGTGAGTAGCTACATTTATGCTGTAGTAATTTTCACTTTCTTCTGCACCCTGCCACTCTGTAATGCTTTGGTGTTAATTTGAGAATTCAGGAACTTTTTCCGCAAGTAGATCTCTTTTCAATTTGTATAACAGTGGAGATTCCTCTATAGGATGAGAGGAAGTCTGATCATACACACTGTACTCCGAAGAATCAGGATACACCTTACATCTCTTTTCACTGTTATTATCTGTTACTCAAAAGTTCAATGATTGGCAGTGCATCTAATAACAAGACAATGTTTGGTATTCTCAGGCAACAAGTATGTTGTGTATCATGCACTGATTGCATGCACATTTAAATCCTTTCATCAGCACCAAATGATGTGGGACCTGCTACTGGTGTAGAATGAGAATAATCCTTCTTTATCTTGTTCGGTGTCACAACCACATCACTCATCCTCGCCCTTTTGTCAGGTATGTCACCTGAGCATAGTAAGCCCAATTCAAACATCGATGCAAGGAAGTTATCTGTGCAGCTGATTGAAGGGGGTCTTGCAGTAAACGTACATCCACAACATCGATAAGTTTTTCTTGGAAATGCTTGGCTTAGTTGTCCGCCAAACATCAGAAAACATATGAATTGGTATGTAAATATCCCCATGAATTGGCGTATGGTAAAATATTTCTTTAAAGGCTGTGCTAATGCCTGGACCATAGCAGAGTGGCAATACTATACAGAACAAGGCATATTATAATATTTCTATTACTATAAATTTCTTTTTGAGCTTTACTTATACACTAGCTATTGCCATTTCTAAAGGCAGCTCCAACAATAACTTATGAGCTAACTCTAAGCACTTTATTTATTCCATATTTTAATAGAAGAGAGAGGAAAACTTACTCTTAATTAGAACTAGCCTTATACTCACATTTTAAGACCATCTGAGGTTGTTATGTGGTCTTTTTTTTTTTTACAAGGAGGTTGTCATGTGAATCTAATCATACTTTGAGCTATTGCTAATACTTAAACATTATTGGAGAGGTTGTCTTAGAGCTAGTAACTAGCTCTTAATGTTAGGTGGCCTATATAACTAGTTTAGGAGAAGACATCGGGAGTCTGAGTAAGTGGGTCAAGAAAAAAAAATGTGTAGCAAACTTGCTGCCACTTTAAGCGCCTAACATAGGATGAATTTATGTGAGAAAAAGATGAGACGGCACACATGACAGCAACGCCGAATCTACCGCCGCAAGTGAGGCTAAACTGAATCAGCATCCTCTTTCGTCTTTCCCGGGCTCTCACTTTGCTCAGTTGGTTTTGTGAGAGAGACGAGATAGATAAAAATGCTGTGCACGGTGCACCGGCGGGAGGGGAAGGAGATGTCGTCACCTTTATATCGATGTCATCCACGTAAGCTTGACAAATAAATAATCTCAAATGAAAAAAAAAAGTTCAGTAATTGTACTTTATTGTACACCGATTGGGCCGCTAATACAATGGAGTTGTTTATGATCTTGACCTCTCCACGGAAGTTTGAGCAAGTCAGTCAACAAAAAACCTGCTGGACTAACATTTTTTTTGAGGGAAACAGGAGTTGGGTGCCCCGGCCCCCTACTGTGCTTTTATTAAAACTGAAAGAAGTGTCTTACAGGTGGAGTTTAAGAAACAAAGCTAGATGCTGGACCAACATATGATTGATACTAGAAAAAGAGGCGGCAGGCACGGCACGGCACATTGACGATAGCAATGGCGCATATGTCTGTCTGTCTGTCGCTAATATTCTTTTGCAAATATACCACTTTGTAGCATATATAGCGTTATGTTAGACGGTCGGGTGAGCCTGAACTGAGTCACCTACCTCCATTCCGGGTTTCTCACTTTCTTGGTGTCCTGCGTGCGTGCGTGTTTGCGAGAGAGAAAGATGGGGGTTCTCACAGGTGCTGTGCACTGGTGGGAGGAGTCGCAGCTGCGTGTCCTCGTCCTCGCCAGCCTGGTCATCCAATTCTTCTTGTTTTTTTCTTTCCCTTTCTCCGTAGGTTTTTCCTTCCTGGCTGGTTCAGGTTCATAATGTGGCTGGCATACCATGGCGGTGATGCTGTGGCAATATATGCACTCGCCACACTCTTCAACCGCCATAAGGTCGCCGAAGGTGATGGTGGTGTAGGCGGCGGCAGCAGGAGCAACACGCTGCTGGAGGTGGTTTGGGCGCCCGTTCTTCTAATCCACCTCGGTGGACATGACGGCGTCACCGCCTACAACATCGAGGACAACGAGCTGTGGAGCCGGCACCTGCTCACCGCTGTTTCTCAGGTCACCGTGGCCATCTACGTCTTCTGCAAGTCATGGCCACCAGGCGGCGACAAGAGGCTGCTGCAGGCAGCGATCCTGCTGTTCGTCGCTGGGGTTGTCAATTGCTTCTACAAGGCATGGGCTTTTAAGAGGGCGAGCATTTATAGCCTCGTTAGCTCAACTGATACAGCAGCAAAGGCAAAGCAAAAAAAAATGGCAACATGAATAATAGAACTACACTTGAGGAGTACGTGGAGGATGCACGGGATATTGTCATCCGAAAACAACCAGAGGAAGACCCTGGTGAGCTATCTATGTAACTTTCCCCTGCCATGCATCTCCGTATTATCTTCTATATATCATCTGCTTCTCATCTGCTAATAGTTAGTTATTAAAAACTAATTCACGCCAATAACAAAAATGAAGGCACAGCTGTAATGACGATCTCCCAGGCCCGGCCCTGTTGCTGGAGGAGGGCAAGGAGAAAATGAGTAAGGGATATTTTCTCCGAGGATTATTATCATCAAGCAAGGATGAAGCAGCAAAGGGTAGCACCAATGATCATCGATCACAACAAATAGCAGAAGCACGGAAACTAATACAACAAGAAGAGGAAAGACTATCTGAAGAGAGTGGTGAGGCCTCTAAGCTATTCGTAGACCTTTCGTCTCCCTATCCTCGTCGAATTAGTATCTTCAAGAAATTTTGGGGTCTTATTATTAGAAGGGAAGAAGAAGAAGAGAGAGCAAATGTCTCCATGCGAGCAGGGCTCGCTAGTGCCTTCTATCTTCTTTATACCAAACAAAAGACTGCTCCTCTTCGTCTACTTGAGGACGGTAACATAGACATGTGGAATGAATCATCTTCGGGGGGCGAACAAATGATGAATGTTTTATACCTCATACGTGCGGTTCTGCCGTGGGCGTCCGTCGGTCTCTTCCACCAGAGCCACAGAGAAGCCTATAATGGTATTGATGTCAAGGTTACATATGCCATATTATGTTGTACTGCTGTGCTAGAAGCTTATTCCTCCTTCGTTGTTGTTGATATGACAAACAAGGTTGGTAGGGACGTGTGGCCAGAGACGGTCCATCAGTATAGTCTTGCGGGATACTTTGTCCGCAATAAGAAGCACAGCATCAAGATGAGGATTGTAAGCTTTTTTCAATGCAAGGACTTCGTCGACCAACTCTGGTGCATGGAGCCCTGCTTCACGTCTGCCAGAATTACAAGCTTGGTTCTTGGATATCTGGAAGACGGTTGGAAGCAAAAGATAGAAGACGTTGCAAGCTACCGCAGCTTCAACAACCACAGCAGCCACTGGGGCTTGAACATGAACATGCCATTCGATGAGTGTGTTTGTGACACCCTGCACTCCAAAGCCGCATCGCACAGCCCTTCCGAGGGGCGCGCACGCGCATACACATAGCACCCTGCTACACTTTCGTCCTCGCTTAAAAGGGTTAACCCGAAGGTGATATGGCTGGAAGGCAAAGGCTTATAAGTTGGCTCCACCCTTGCTTAACCAGCAAGGTGGTACTAAACATGTGCACTCTGCACTCATAGGCCCCCTCTTGGGCCACATCCAAATTGGGCCGGGTGTTACATACACCCCCTCAAAGGACTCGGCGCCCCTCGCCGAAGCCAACTTAACCAAGACCTCCCCTCTTGGCACACGCACCCGCGCTTCATGCCGCACATGTGCCATGCCGCGCACTCCGGCAGCTACACGCCGCAATGAACCCCATGTCCGAACATCGGCCCGCACGCGCCCGCGGGCGCTGAAGGTCGGCTTTGATACCACTTGTAACACCCGCCCTCCAAAGCCGCACCGCACGGCCCTTCCGGTAGGCGCACGCCGCACACATAGCACCTTGCTTACACTTTTTCGCCCTCGCCGTGTAAAAAGGGTTAACCCGAAGGTGATATGGCCGGATGGCAAAGGCTTATAAGTTGGCTCCACCCTTGCTAAACCAAAGAAGGTGGTACTAAACATGTGCACTCGCACTCATAGGCCACTCATGGGCCACATCCAAATTGGGCCGGGTGTCACATACACCCCCTCAAAGGACTCGACGCCCTCGCCGAGCGCCAACTTAACCGTGACCTCCCCTCTTGGCCACGCTCAGGCATCCAAAGTGTCGGCACATGTACACCCATGCCCGAACAACCGCGACTACACCAGCCCGTGAAACCGCAAGGGTCGGGCTTTGATACCATTTGTGACACCCCGCCCTCCAAAGCCGCACCGCACGCCCTTCCGAGGGCGCGCACGACGCATACACATAGCACCTTGCTTACACTTTTCGCCCTCGCCGTGTAAAGGGTTAACCCGAAGGTGATATGGCTGGATGGCAAAGGCTTATAAGTTGGCTCCACCCTTGCTTAACCAAAGAAGGTGGTACTAAATATGTCTTGCCGCAGCCCCCATCGGGCCACATCCTTGGGCGGGTGTTACAAACACCCCCCCTCAAAGGGACTCGGCGTCCCTCGCCGAGCGCCAACTTAACCAGGGACCTCCCCTCTTGGCACACGCGACCATGCGCCCGGGCCGGCACATGTGCCATGCCGTGCACCAAGCAGAGCCTACACCGCGCAATGAACCTCCATGTCCGCGCTCCTGGCCAAGACGCGCCCGTGGCCGCGGCGTCGCCTCGATACTACTTGTAACACCCCGCCCTCCAAAGCCGCACCGCACAACCCCTTCCGAGGGGCACGCGCATTGCCAGCACCCTCGCACTTTCGCCCCTCGCCGTAAAAGGGTTAACCCGGGGTGATATGCCGCCCTCCAAAGCCGCACGCACTGCACAGCCCTTCCGAGGGGCGCGCACGCGTACACATAGCACCTTGCTTACACTTTTCTTCGCCTCGCCGTGTAAAAGGGTTAACCCGGTGATATGGCCGATGGCAAAGGCTTATAAGTTATTCCACCCTTGCTAAACTAGCAAGGTGGTACTAAACATGTGCACTCTCGCGACTCATAGGCCCCATCGGGCCACATCCTTATTGGGCCGGGTGTTACATACACCCCCCCCCTCAAAAGGACTCGACGTCCTCGCCGGCGCCAACTTAACCAGGGACCTCCCCTCTTGGCACACGCGACCGTGCGCCCGCCGCACATGTGCCATGCCGTGCACCCGCTTGAGCCTACACGCGCAATGAACCTCCATGTCCGGTGCCTTCCGCCCGCACGCCGCGCCGCGGGTCGGCTGGTCGGCTCGATACCATTTGTGACACCCTCGCACTCCAAAGCCGCATCGCGACGCCCCTTCCGAGGGCGCCACGCCGCATACATAGCACCCCTCACACTTTTCGTCCTCGCTTCGTGTAAAAGGGTTAACCCGAAGGTGATATGGCCGGAAGGCAAAGGCTTATAAGTTGGCTCCACCCTTGCTTAACCAAAGAAGGTGGTACTAAACATGTGCACTCTCAGACTCATAGGCCCCCCTTGGGCCACATCCAAATTGGGCGGGTGTTACAACGGTCATTGACCATTTTGAAGTCATAGTACCGCTCCATGATGTACGCTCTCTGCGCGCATCGGGGACCCCGAACTTGGCCTCAAGTGTATCCCACATGTCCTTGCCCGAGGGCATATCCATATACACTTGCATCATACTCGGGTATAATGCCGATGAGAGCACCTCGAACAGATTATTATCCCACATCAAACTCCTTTCTTCCTCGCCAGAAAGAGGAGGATCGATGCGCTTTCCCCCATCACATGCTCACATCTCATTGCGGTAAACCACAACTTGGATCGGACACGCCGGATCTTATAGTTTGAGCCATCATCATTCAAAGCGTGTGGTTTCAATGACGCAAAGAAAGCTAGCACTCGTAATAAACCTATCAAGTTTTTGGATTGTTGAATATTTAGGCATATTACGAGATATATTAACCCATAAAGACGACATCATGCATGCTAACAAGAACATCATAGGCATGAATAAACTTAACATGCTACTGCAACTAGCATCATATGCAAAGCCTACTAAATTCACAGTAAGCAATAGCATAAGAGGAGTATTAGGGTTATACCCATGGGTGAGGCCGCCGGTACCCGCGGCATGCACATCACCGGATCCGGTTGCAGCAGCGTTGGCGTCGGCGCTTCTCGTCGTGGGAGCCATCGGAGCAGCGGAAGGAGCAGTCGCGCCTGAGAGAGCGCTCCCCAAAAACTTGATTGCCCGCTACCCGTGCCGGGTATGCGATGCGGACGAAGTTCCGGAGGCCTGCTCGCCGGAGTTCCTTGTGCGCGCAAGGAGCTCGGGCCGAGATGCGAGACTTCACCTCAAGCTCAAGAACAGTGAACAGAGAGAGGGGTGGCGGCTGCTGGATGGGAATGACAGGGGAGGCTTTCTTATTTATAGTGGCAGCTAGGGCAAACACCGCACAGGTGCTTTTACCTTCTTGCCCTCGGCTAGGGCGCACACTGCACATGTACAGTTACCCTTTAGCCCTCGGCTAGGGCGCACACCGCGCAGTATGTTTACCCTTATGCCCTTTGTGACCGTTGCCTTGGCCATTTAGCCGTTGGGACGTTTCAGGTGTGCCACAAAAGGCACAATCACCTCACCTCCGCCACGGCGCCCGCGGCGCGGCGACGGCAGCGGCAGCACGGCAAGGCGGGCGGCGGCGGCAAGTGGCTTCCCCATGTTCCCTCTTACTCCTCACAGAGAGCACCAACTAATCCACTATTTAAGTTAAGCACTCTCTCGGTGAGTGTACCATGTGGTACTAATCCCACTCCACTTACCATAAATGTGTGGGCCTTTGGAGTTTCTTTGATTAATTGCTAGTTAACTAATGGGCTAAGCCCAATTAATCTAACAACCAATACCTCGAACAGGCAAGATTCAAAACGGTCGAGGATAAAAAAACCTCATAGGCTACCGAAGCGATTCCAGACGAGGCTGGGTAAAACCAATAGCGTCTCATCGCGATTCAAACCCATCATCGTAGCGGCACCGTCCCGGATTCAAGACCGCCCAGATTCAAGATCACGCTCGTCGTCATCGCCACCAACCTCGTCTCCGGCGTCGCTGTCCGTGCACATCCGTCGTCCGCGCCACGGATCCACCTGTGGGACTCGGCCGCGCCGCTGCGGGACCTCAACGCCCGCCGAAGCCGCGCCGCCGGCGCCCGCTGAGCTCTCGGCGCTGCGTTCGCAGCGTAACGCGGTCGCCGTACCTCCTCGAGTCGTGCTCGCGCCGTCGCTGGACCTCGGCGCCGTTCACGGGACACGGCGAGGGCGACCGGGATCCGTGGCCCGAGCGCCCAGGGCGAGCTCAAGCTCGCCATCGAAGCCCACCGGCCACTGCGCTTCCACGCTAACTTCGCACCGGCCAGCTGCTACTTCCCTGCCGGATACGCGTGCCGCAACTTCCGTGAGGAGTCGGGCGCAAAGATATGACGCATAACGCCGGGCCGGGAAGTGCCCCCGACGACAACGGCCGGCCGGTTCAGCTTCCGACACAGAAAGGCGTCCCCGCCGCCGGGCGGCGGGACGGTCCGGACTGACCGACATGGGCGGCGCGACGCACGCTTCGCGGGCGCCAAATGCGGGAGCCGAACGCGTGACGCTGGTGACCACGAGCCTCGTTAATTGCCCATGAGTTCTTTATTTTTATTTATTTATTTTCCTCCGGCCACACTAATACACTACTCCTCCGTCCCCAAATAGATGTCATTCTCGCCCCCGAAAGTCAACGTTTTCAAACCGCCGAATTATATATTAAAATATATAAATATTTATGCTAAGTAATTAGTATCATTGAAAAGATCTTTACGCCTAGTTTTTAATAAATTTATCCGAGATATAAATGTTGCACGTATTTTCTACAAACCTAATCAAAGTTGAGAAAGTTTGACCTGCACGCACCCCAAAAACGAAACGGCTTCTATTTAGGGACGGAGGGAGTACACTTTGAAGTTTAGTTTCACAAATGCACTGTATTCTTTTATTTCTTCGATTCGCCGACATCTCCCCCTTTAATTTGATTGCTTTCTCTGTAATTCGCCTTATCAGTAATATATTTGATTTCCAACTATCTGGCAGGAATTTTTGTGTGTTGTCTAAAATGTAGTGCCGGGATTGCTTTGTTTTCTGTAAACAGGTTACTCTTTTAGACATCTAAAAATACTAGCTGGACATTCAGCCGAGGATATAAAGGAGTTCACAATCTTTCTTATGATATATAGAATCACAATAATTCTATTCAGCTAGTATTTTTAGATGTCTTTAAATATATATATTAGTTAGTATTATTTTAGTTTTTACTTGTCAGATAATCAGATTCACTTTGTACTATATATTAATTACTATGTATTATTTTAGATTGAAAAGTTTTTACCTTACCCTTTTGTATGAACTAGCCATACCGTAACTGTTACACTGCCATTTCCAGTATCCTTATCCACACATTGAAACTTTTATCTATACATATGCATCTACATTTTTTATCCTGAAAAATGCCGAAGTCAAGTATTCTTGGCTTCTATAATGTTTTTTGTCCTAATTGATTTGAAGTCAAGTATAGTGTTTGATCATCATGTGTAATAACAATGGTACGAGTTCCTTTTCTTTACAAAATATATTTTACATCTATGTAATGAAAAATCATAAATGATACTATTATTTAATGAGTTATTGCAATATCATCTGTAACTTTGGACGTAACATGTATTTTTTTACTAAGTAATACCTTATATTGAATGGTAAAGTAAATGATGGAGTAGTAGCTCTGACTATTCAGAATAAAATGAATAAACAAAAGTAGAGTAAATGTGTTATTATTAGATCATGTATTTTTAAAAGTAGGGTAAAAGTGTTTTTTAGTGATGCCGCATTATTTAATCATGGGCTAAAAGTGTTAACATTATTTGATCATGGATTTTTACATTTACGCAATCCTCCAGTACATAATTCAACATATCCTTTTTTTTTTTTTTATTTGAATAAAGTGTTGTTACCGTGTGGCAAAATATTTTTAAAAGTATAATAAAATATTTTGAAATATGTATGTAGGTATTCTTATATAAATAATTAAGAAAATTCATGTCAAAGATACTGTAAAGAGTGTGAAGAAGATTATGCTAAAAAAAAAGTCATTTTCTACGATATAGTGTACCGATTATGCTTTCATCTTTGACCGAAAATAATAATCTGACGAAAAAAAGCATTTGCTGAAAATTCGCATGTTAGAAATAAAGGGTGCTGCAACCCTCATATTTCCTAATTAAACATTGTGTAACCATATTTGCAGTTCTGCTGAGCGTTGTTCCTTTAGAGTGGCAATAGTAGTACTGATCAGATATAGTAGTACGTACTTGGCTTGATATCGGCCAAGCCTGCTTTTAAGGGTGGTCCATGACGATGCATCATTAGATGCCCCTGACACAACTTTTGTCATTTTGTCTTTTGGACGTACTCCCTCTTTATGTATGTCGCCGGGAAGCGTTGTCTGGCGAAAAAACACGGTTTTCTGTAGATAAAAGATTTAGAGACAGAGGGTTGCTTTGGTAAATCCATCATGACTCGTCAGGGGCTGGCTGCTTTGTTTTGAATCAGTATCGTGTTGCTGACCGTTTTTTTGGTTGCTAGCGCGGATTTCAATCCAAGCCAATGAAGCACACGTGGATCGGGTCGTCAATGCATAGTTTCACAGATGAAAGCAACATCGAATTATTGCACTATAGCAAAAAAAAATTTGGCTGTGATGTGCAGTACCTATGTCTAATAAACAGTGGCGTAACATCACTGGGTTTGTACATGGATTTCCAGATGGGTTTTTGAAAATATCAAAAAAAATTGCTACAGCAACGAGCTTATTATTGCAAGCAAACAAAAGGGACCAGTAAAGCCTAACATGGATTCAGAGTGTACTTAATCATGTGTAACACTATTGTAGCAGGACCACGTTGATAAGTGCTTCACGTGCACTATTGCTAGCTCAGTGGAGAGATGGAACACTACATAGCACCGTACTATATTGAATAAAGCAGTCAGGCAGATCTTTGACCACCTAAAATTACATGCCTTGAATAAATGTGTGCGTGGACTGATTCAGTCAATGATCTACCGCGGCCATATCTAAGCACCTCATCTTTAACTTTGAAAAGACCATCGTAATTATAGAAGGACTTATTACACCAACAAAATAACTGGATTGCGAAAGTAAGCAACCATAGTCTAGATGCTAAGAATCAAACCAGACACAATCTTGGAGCAGAATAAAAAATATGGCTCGGCGAAGAATCCTACACGCAAATCTAAAAGAACGTAAAGCTAATGATCTAGGCGAAAGGCCACAATGGCAGAGACTAGAAGACTAGAGGCACGAGGAGCTTATAAGAGCAAGCTCACCAATTATTAGAAACAAACAAGAAACCAGACCTGAAAAGCATCACCCGTTGTTTCAGTCCTGAAAATGCAGACCTAGCCAACCACACTGATCATACATGCACACGGGAATCAATGAAACAGAGGCACTATTCATAACAGATGGCAGAAGGAGAGTACGAAGGAGAGTACTACAGGCTAATAATAACCACATACTCTTTGAATAAATGAGTCAAGCCAAGCTTTGAAAGCCTAAACACAGACTGATATGTACAAGAAAAATAATTGTCTATGCATTGAAGCGCCTGTCATTTGCACTGGCTATGGCCGATAACCGCGAGGCGAAAGGAAAACTTTTTGGCAACGAGAAACTGATGGACACTTCTACTGAATACCATTTGATAACTATAGTGGCTTGCAATTTAAAAATACTAGTACAATACCATCAGTCCACTATAACTGTAGAATTACTACTTACAATACGGGTAGTTAAAGTATATCCAAGCATATCTTGGATGAAATAAACAGGGCTGAAAATACCAAAATAATAAACTAACTTGTCACTGAAAATGCCAAAATAATAAACACGACCAAGAGCTACGTTGTTACTCCTCAATCTCTTGATGAATTCCCTTGGCATTGGATCAATGAAACTGTGCGACCCCCACTGTTTCTTCTGCCCACAGCTAACACTAAGGGGATGATTGTGCTCTGCAATTATCTTGGAAACTATCCTGCAAATAAATAACACGGGGGAATATATTAAACATTGCTAATTTAACAATGGTCCACCTGATATTCAACTATATGCAAAACCTACTGGAACAACAAACTGAACTACCAGACACCGACAATGCCTTACTCAAAATAAACATTTTCAATGAGTTGCCTAAATCAAGCATTACTTCCATCCAATTTGGGAGACTATACTAAATAGATTCCATCAAATAAATCCCCAAAAATCGACTGCAGACGATTTCGCAGTAAATGCACAACGATTTCGCAATAAATGCACAAAAAAGGACTAAATGCAGTCGCCCTGAGCCAGCAGAACCGGCAAAACTTGAGGGAACAACGGATAGGCCCAACCTTATCGAAACCCGAATGATAAATGAGCATGACAACAACAAACTGCATCCTCCCCCCTAAAATAGAGAGCAAGCACAGCCAAGAAAAACTTGAGGTCGAAACGGATCCGGCGAATACAGAACAAACAATATATTAAAAATCCAGAATAGCGATTCATACCTCAGCATGCAGACGCAGATTTCGATTCATGCGGGTGAGCAGATTTGAGCCTCTTGCTTCGACGCCTCATCGAATCAGAAAGATAGGGGGCACAATTTCAGATCTAAAATAACCCTGTTGCTGACCTAGAACTAGTATAACACAGGATCTGTTGCTGACCTAGAACTAGTATAACACAGGATGCGAAAGGGCGCGTTAGCAAGAATTGAAATATATCTCTGCCTGCCTGCGTCCTCCCCTTCGAACAGAAGGAACAAGAAGACGACGCAATGTACAGTGTAAGACCAAATAAAGTCGCCTGAGTCAATAGTGACTTCAATAAATAATGGCCCCACCAACCACCGATTACGGGTGTTTATAATCCAGAACTCACCGACCGTAACCGAAAAGAAAACTCATATAAAGATGGATGTTAACACTAAGCCAGCACGAATCTAGTAGCAAAACGTACGTCAGATAAAGTGGGTGATACGTCCGCACGGTGGGTCTCCCACATTCGGCCGCGCTTGCCGGCTGCCCCACGAACTCGCCCAGCCACGCGATGGACGCAGGTGGTGGCAGTAGGTGCAACAGGAACCTCGGCGGCCATGGTAGAGGCGCACGGCAATGGCGGCGACGAGCATCGCACCGTGCCAACACAGAACCAAAATCAGCATCGAAACCAGCAGAGGTGCAAAGGGGTCACCCACCCACGGTGCAGCTCACCCGCAGCATGTCCGAGGCGTGTGGAGCAGTGCTGGCCACGGCGGCATGCCCAGCGGCGGTGGAAACCGGTGGCAAGGGCGCCGTTCCCGGCACCACGATGAAGCTCCCTTGAACCTCTACGGGACCAAGATGGAGGGCATCAGGCGGACCTAGAATGGGCTAAATGGTGCTGATTCGGTGAGAAAGAGAGCGGGGTTGCGCGCGGAGCTCGAGCCACGGCAATGGCGGTCGGCGGCGCAAAATCTGCCAAATTGAGCGATTACCTTGGTTTATCTTGCAAGAAGCTGGCTCAGGGACGTTACCAGGGAGGTCATGAAGCCATGGCGACGAGGAATTGAAGAAAGACGCGGCGAGCCTGACAAATTTTGGGATGGGAGCGGCGGAGGTCCTTGTGATGCTAGCAGGTCACCTCTATGTGCCTTGCATGCATGTGCTGCCCCTACAAGTGTTTGCATCGTCCACCGAATGCTCGCCCTGACCTCGCAGTGGTCGCCAATTACTCGTACGTGAGGCGGCGACGGTGGCCCGAACGCAGTCACCTGCTCGGGCGCCCACGAGCAGCGACACTGGTGGCTTGCACGCATGCCCGCAACAACCGCTTCGGTGGTGCAGAGGCTGCCCATGCTTGCACGCACGGCTGCGTGGTGACGATGGCGGCCCACCTGTGCTTGCCTCGAAAGCATGCTAGGAATTCCAGCGGCACGTTCGTCGTCATTGTCTTCTAGGGAAAAAACACGACGGCACCAGGGGCAGCCGTGTTTGCTCGGCCAATATCAGGGGCCCAAGCCTCTGCGTGGATGACGAGATCCCGACCGACATCGCAGACTCTGTCGAAGCGCTGCGGATCGAAGAAGTCGGGCGCTGGCGGCCGGACCAGCTACAGGGCACCGGCGACGAGAAGCAAATCTGCCGGACTAGCATTATAGAAGAGAATGGGAATGCTAAAGAATAGAACATTCTTGTCAAAAAAAAAGAACAAAACATTCGCGGGGGTTTTTCTGCTAAAGTGGAATGACCTAGCCCTCTATCTGCCACTCTAGGAAGGCCACGGCGGATTATGTGGCTGACGTGGCTATGTCAGGACCGTGGATGCCGCGGACATAGATGAGGGACCTGGATAGTTGCTTTGATAGTTAGAGGACGCGGATGGGAAGGAGCCAATAGTTTAGGGACGTACCATGCATTTTACTCTAAAAAAAATAATTTTCCTAATCTAAACTATTTTAAATTTAACTAAATTTATAGAAAAAGTCCATCAATATTTGTGTCACCAAATTAATATCACTAGATAGGACGTAGATACGTTATAACATACATTTTTTATAATGTATTTGTTTTGTGTTAATATTATTATCACTAGATAGTAGATACATCATAAAATACATTTTTTTATAATGTATTTTCTGTGTCATATATATTATTAACTTTTCCTATAAAGGTGATCAAAGTTAACATAATTTGAGAAATTAATTTATTTTGGACCGAGACCGTATTTATCAAGCGTGGATGACGTCGATACTAAGCGATGACATCTCCTCCCACGGTTAAAGTGGCAGCAGGTTTGGTTAAATCATTCTTGTTTCTTTTTTTTTTTTTTTTTTTTTGAGCAAAAATCATTCTTGTTTCTTGAGGACCCTTCTCCTTCAAATGGGCTTTCAGATGTTTGGGCTAGCCGGGAAGTTGGGCCAGGCCGTCTTAGTAGGAGGTTGTCGCAATTTCAGTCAAGAAGCAAAGCAATTAACCCCAGTTCCTCTCTTCAGAGTTCAGAGGGGTGATAATAATCGGGTAAGAGTTGGAGGAATCTCACCCTATCCAAACCATTGCATTAACCAAGGATTACAGTAGTTTATTACAGCATTCAGGTTCAGAGTTACAGCTCCGAAAAAAAAAAGGAAAGGGAAGAAAATAAAAGAAAAAAGAACAGCACTAAGGGACACAGTACTCAGTCGCAGAGGCATCAAATTTGAAACACAAGTAAACACGAGTACTTTGACACCAATGGACACTCTGCTTTGAGATGCCCACACTTACACAATGGACACGCGAAGCAAAACACTACTAGAAATGCATGGGAAGCTCAAAGTTGGAAACTTATCACTTGTGGTGAATAGGTGGTGAACCCATTATCAAATTTCAAGCATTTTTACAGTGCTTCCGGAAACAACATGATGTATAGTGGAAAAGAATACAAACAACATAACATAGTTTCCTTTTTGTTACACACATGAGGAGCATGACCAAGATCGCTAGAGAGTATGTAAGAGTAGCACAGCCACAAAGACACTTGCAAACAAAAATACAAACACTACTAGTATATATAGTAACTACGAAAAGGGGTGGAAATCACATCAGAATATAATAGATGAGGGTGGTCCTTAACCCATGTTGTCTTCGGCCTTGCAAATCTCGGAAGTCGGTGGAGTGGTGCTAGCGCCCGCCACGGGTCTGCACTTCGAGAAAGTCGGGCGGAGTGCCTGCGCCGGTGTTGTGCCGCTGGGAGCACTCCCTCTGCAGCCTCTCGAGAAGGTTTCCATCCCCATGTAAAACAAGAGGGAGCCGGACATAGGAGAGGAACTCGCCGCCTTTGCCCAAAGCCTTGGCGTGTAGGTACCCTCTACATCTGGCCGGGCGGAGAAGCGAGCATCTGCACCCAAACATCCCGGATCTCTTCCCACCTCTCCACCTCATTCCTTTTCAATAACTTCTGTGCAAGGTTCCGTGCTTGATCGATGATATTTTCTTCATTGTTGGAGCCTTTCATTGATGATACCTCTTGAGAAGATATCTCTCGACTTTTCCTCGCGTGACTATAATTACAGTGTCCCTAACAATCGCTTCATTTGATGATTCCTCTTGGGAAGCCCTTTCCCCGCCTTGTTCTCGCATGATTCTAATTAGTCCGCCCATAACATGCCGCTTCCTCTTTTTATTTGTTCGACTAGATCTTCATCCCACTCCCTGCACCTCGAGGTTGAGGATACCCTTGAGCTGATCATAGACCGTTTTGAAGAGATTGCGCCTAGAGCCCGGCAACAACATCTCGGGATTAACAAACAAGAGGTATGCCATGTAGTTGGACATCTGTCCGCATTGTACTCCTTTACACTTAGCCGATTCTTGGCTGCATTGAGGTATACCGGGTTAGGGGCTTCCTTGTTGGGGCTCAAATAAGGCACATCTGTGATCCGAAACGAGGTGAAGAAGAAGCGTAAATTGCGGGCAAGGTGCCGAGGAGAACACCGTAACACCCTACCACTTTGGATGTGGCCCAAAGAGGGGGCCTATGAGTGCAGAGTGCACATGTTTAGTACCACCTTGCGGTTGAGCAAGGGTGGAGCCAACTTATAAGCCTTTGCCTTCCACCATATCACCTTCGGGTTAACCCTTTTACACGGCCGAGGACGAAAAGTGTAAGCAAGGTGCTATGTGTACGCTGCGCGCCTCGGAAGGGCCGCGGCGGTGCGGCTTTGAGGGCGGGTGTCACAAGTGGTATCGAGCCGACCCTTGCGGTTTCACGGGCCGGTGTAGTCGCAGCTTGTTCGGGCATGGGTGTACATGTGCCGACACCGGATGCACGACGCGGCCAAGAGGGGAGGTCCCGGTTAAGTTGGCGCCGACGAGGACGCCGAGTCCTTTGAGGAGGGGTGTATGTAACACCCGCCCAATTTGGATGTGGCCCAAGAGGGGCCTATGAGTGCAGAGTGCACATGTTTAGTACCACCTTGCCGGGTTGAGCAAGGGTGGAGCCAACTTATAAGCCTTTGCCTTCCACCATATCACCTTCGGGTTAACCCTTTACACGGCGAGGGCGAAAAGTAAGCAAGGTGCTATGTGTACGCCGCGCGCCCCTCGGAAGGGCTCAGCGGTGCGGCTTTGAGGGCGGGTGTCACAACCGCTCGGGTCCAAAGAGGCTCATGAGATACGATGCCGGTTAAGGAACTCAAGAACATGGAGTGTGTGCTTCCGACAAGTTTGTGGTCGGGCGGTATCATTGCCAAGCCGCCACCTACTTGGTCGACTTTGCCACTACCGAGGCACGTATGGCGCGCTCGCCAGAATGACCTGATTTCCATCCTCACCGCCGAAGAGAATGCAAGGGCTAAAGAAAGCCGTGGCAAGAAGGTGTTTGAGGAGGGAGGCTCTAGCGCCAACATGGTGCGTAAGAGGAACCCTCGTAACCATCGAGGAAGAAGAAGAATCCTCGAACAAGAATGTCAGTCAAGCCAAAGGTCGCAAACTTCAAGAAGAAGAGCAACAAGGAAAAGGGTCTTTGCTATGCTCGCGGTGGAGAGGGCCACTTTTGCGAAAGATTGCCCCGACCGCGGCGGACAAGGTGAAGAAGTCCGCAAACATGGTGATTAGTGAGGCCGAAGGATCGGGTACGGTAAATGTTTACCTACGCTTCTTTTCGCTTTGTCTCTCGCCGATTGGTGGGTTGACACGGGCGCTAATATTCATGTATGTGCCGACATTTCTTTGTTTTCTACTTACCGTGATGGCGGTCGAGGTTCCTCCCCGCCGATGGGGAACGGGACTTATGCATCCGTACGTGGTGTTGGTACGGTCAATCAAAGTTTACTTCGAAAGATCGCGCGCTTGAAGAACGCGGCAAAGATGTCCCCGCTATCAAGAAAAATCTAGTGAGCGGCTCTCTACCGTAGGGATGGCTACAAGCTTGTCTTTGAGTCCAATAAATGTGTTGTATCCAAGTGTGGAACTTTTGTTGAAAGGCTATGAAAGCGGAGGCTTGTTCCGCTTTTTTTTTGATGGATTCTAGTTCTAAATTTGTAAACCATGTGAGACATGGTGATGAACTTAATGTTTGGCATTCGAGATTATGTCACATCAATTTCGCTGCATGACGCGCTTTAGCTAATTTAAAATTAATCCCTAGATTCGATGTGATCAAAGGAGAGAAGTGCCATGCGTATGCTCAAGCCGAAGCAACCTCGCAAACCTCACAAGGCCGTGAAAGAGCCGAGGAATTTGGCACCTCTAGATCTCATTCACTCGATTTGTGCGAGATGAATGGTGTGCTAACAATAGGCGGAAAGAAATATTTCATGACTTTAATTGATGATAGCACTAGATATTGCCGCATATACTTGTTAACAATAAAGGATGAAGCATTGCATTACTTTAAAATCTATAAAGCTGAAGTGGAAAACCAACTCGAAAGGAAAATCAAACGGTTGCGTCCGATCGCGAGGAGAATATTTCTCCCATGAGTTTGACTCATTCTCATGAGGAACATGGAATTATTCATGAGAGGACACCGCCTTACTCTCCCCTCCAAACGGGTTGCCGAGAGAAAGAACCGCACGCTGTATGACTTGGTAAATGCCATGCTAGACACTGCGGGGCTATCTAAGGAATGGTGGGGTGAGGCTATATTGATCATGCGAGTCATGTCCCGAATAGAGTTCCTACAAAGAATAAAGAAGTAACACCATTCGAGGAATGGGAAAAGAGAAAACTAAATCTCTCATACTTGCGACGTGGGGGTGTTTGGCTAAAATGAGTGTGCCAATAACCAAAAAGCGCAAAACTTGGACCAAAAGACTGTTGATTGTGTATTCATCGGGTATGCACTAAAACAAAGTGGGATATAGATTTCTGGTCATCCAAGAAGGAGTGCCTGACATGCGGGTCGGTGCAATTATGGAATCCAGAGATGCTACATTCTTTGAGAATGAATTTCCTATGAAAGGAATTAAAGTGGGCAAGTCTAGTCATGAACCGACTATCTCCCCCGATGTACCTTTGCCAACAGAGATTGTTGAGCAAACAACTGTGGAAAATCCTGAGGAGGATAGTATTGAGGTCACCGAAAGAGCAAGAGACAGAGGGTTGTAAAATCCTTTGGTGATGACTTCACTATATACCTTGTGGTTGACACCCCAAATACCATTGGTGAAGCATATTCCTCTCCCGACGCTGACTATTGGAAGGAAGCGGTGCGGTGTGAGATGGACTCTATTATGACTAATGGAACCTGGGAAGTTGTAGACCGTCCCTATGGGTGTAAACCTGTGGGATGCAAATGGGTGTTCAAGAAAAAGCTAAGGCCCGATGGTACCATTGAGAAGTACAAGGCCAGACTCGTGGCTAAGGGTTATACCCAAAAAGAAGGCGAGGACTTCTTTGATACCTACTCACCGCTTGCCCGATTGACCACAATTGTATTATTACGCCTTTGTCGCCTCTCAAAATCTTCTCGGCCCACCAAATGGATGTTAAGACAGCCTTTCTAAATGGAGATTTAGAAGAGGAAATTTACATGGAGCAGCCAGAAGGGTTTGAAGTAAAGGGTCAAGAAGGAAAGGTGTGTAAATTATTGAAGTCTTTGTATGGCTTGAAACAAGCACCCAAACAATGGCACGAAAGTTTGACAAAACTATGACGCCTCTGGCTTTGTTGCGAATGAGGCCGACAGTGTGTGTGTACTACCGCTACGGTGGGGGAGAAGGAGTAATCCTGTGCTTGTATGTGGATGACATACTAATATTTGGGACAAGCCTTAATGTGATTGAGGAAGTCAAGGTTTTCTTGTCACAAAATTTTGACATGAAAGACCTGGGAGTAGCTGATGTGATACTAAATATAAAGCTGCTGAGGGAAGAAAATGGTGGGGTGACATTGGTACAATCTCACTATGTGGAGAAAGTTTTAAGCCGCTTTGGCTACGATGATTACAAACCTATTTCTACTCCATACGATCCTAGCATAATCCTGAGGAAGAACCGAAGGATAATGAGAGATCAGCTGAGATACTCCCAAATAATTGGCTCGTTAATGTACCTGGCCAGTGCGACAAGGCCTGACATCTCCTATGCTGTGAGCAAATTGAGTCGATTCACGTCGAATCCAGGAGATGATCATTGGAACGCTCTCGAGAGAGTAATGCGATACCTAAAGGGTACAACCAGCTATGGCATTCACTACACCGGATACCCAAAAGTATTGGAGGGATATAGTGATGCAAACCGGATATCCGATGCCGATGGTTTGAAGGCCACAAGTGGATATATGTTCACACTTGAGGTGGCGCCGCTTTCCGAAGTCTTACAAGCGCACTATCATGACGGTCTACAATGGAAGCAGAACTAACAAAGACTTGACACCGCCTCTTGAGGCCGAAAGTGGCTTCGTGAGCTCCTAATGGATCCGCCGCGGTGGTTGAGAAACCTATACCGCAGTGTCTATGAACCGTGATAATCAAACAAAGGATAACTAAAGTTCATAGTTCGAAGGACAACATGAAGACCACCGCACACGTGAGACGACGGTTGAAATCGGCCGAAAAACCGAAAACTCCGAGTAATAGCCGTGGACTATGTCCATACGCCTAAAAATCCGCGCATCAATTCACTAAGGGACCGGCCACGGAATGTGATAGATAGTGCATCGAAAGTGAGATGGGACCGAGACCCACTTGAGATTTATCACGCTGGTAACCTATTCTATGTGATCGGAGATCCCGTGAAGTAGAGTAGCGAGACAAGCCGGGTGGTAGATCGGGAGAAGAGACCCTTGCAAAGGTCCATCTATTTAGTAAATGCACTTCTCTTCTATCTCGTATGGAAGGATGGTATAGACCTTAATGTGCTTTGTGTGGCTATTTAAAGCGTAGATGTCGCCCCTACAGACATCTTAGAAGAAGCACACCTATATGGGTTCGACCGCTAGTCACGCCTATGAGATTCGGGTGATCTCTAGATACTCATGAAAAGGCCCGAGATTGACTTATATGCTCCAACCGTAGGGGATGCTCTAGACAGCCCAAGACGCTAAGGAACCGAGTAAGCTCTACTTCGCACAAAACCGCCAATTCAAGGCATAGTCCATTGATCGCTTGTGAACTAGAGCAAGCTCCCTTCCTAGATGGACGCTCAACTTAACCGTCTCCATCGAAAACACCGATATATCAAACAAGCTCGATATCGAGACCATATACTTGTATGGTTTTGGACTTTGGTGGGGATTGTTAGATTAATTGGGCTTAGCCCATTAGTTAACTAGCAATTAATCAAGGAAACTCCAAAGGCCCACACATTTATGGTAAGTGGAGTGAGATTAGTACCACATGGTACACTCACCGAGAGAGTGCTTAACTTAAATAGTGGGATTAGTTGGTGCCTCTCGTGAGGAGTAAGAGGGAACATGGGGAAGCCACGCCGCCGCCGCCGCCGCCGCGTCGCGCCGAAGCGCCGAAGCCGAAGCCGAAGCCAAGCGACGCTGTCAAAGCTACCCAGCGGGTTTTGGCCTTGGCCTTGGCCGACGTGATGTGATCGCGTTTTTTGTGGCACACCGAAACGCCCCAACGGGCTAAATGGCCAAGGCAACGGCCACAAAGGGCATAAGGGTAAACATACCGCGCTGGGTGCGCCCTAGCCGAGGGCTAAAGGGTAACGTAGACATGTGCAAGCAGCGCCCTAGCCGAGGGCAAGAAGGTAAAAGCACCCGCGGCGGTGTTTGCCCTAGCCGCCACTATAAATAAGAAAGCCTCCCCGGTCATTCCCATCCAAAGAGCCGCCCCCCTCTCTCTTCACATCGTTTGAGCTTGAGCTGAGTCCCGATCTCCGCCCGAGCTCCTTGCGCAAGACAAGGAACTCCGGCGAGCAACTCCTGAATCTCTCCGCCCCGCGACGCATACCCGCACGGGTAGCGGGCAATCAAGTTTTGGGGAGCGCTCAGCGCGCGCGACTCCTTCCGCTGTTCCGATGGCTCCCACGACGAGAAGCGCCGACGCCAACGCTGCCGCAACCGGATCCGTGATGTGCATGCCGCCGGTACCCTGGCAGCCTCACCCATGGGTATAACCCTAATACTCCTCTTATGCTATTGCTTACCGTGAATTTAGTAGGCTTTGCATATGATGCTAATTAGTTGCAAAGAAGAGATGTTAAGTTTATTCATGCCTATGATGTTCTTGTTAGCATGCATGATGTCAGTCTTTATGGGTTAATATATCTCGTAATATGCCTAAATATTCAACATTGGTCCCCGCCTGTCTTTCAGCAAAAGTTCCGGGTAATCATGTGTGCTCAGTTGGACTGTAGTGTTACCTTGTCGTGCACGCTGGTCCTGTCTGATTGTTATTTTGATTGTACTTTGTGGTCCGGCTTGTCCGCTAGTAAGCAGCAAGATTACGGTGTATCATTGAGCTAATTGGATCGGTATGTGGACGGCGCTCTCATCTCAGCCGTCGAGCTTTCATGCCGTTATTCATTGTTAGCCGTCGATAAGGGGGATACCTCTGCACCGTGGGACTCTTTTCGCGTTGGGCAAGCGCATTGGCACATCTTGCCATGACTTGAAGCTCGCCAGCGATGCGCGGCACATCAACGCGACGACGAGGGTCAGACTGCAGGTTCTCAACAGTCTCAACCAACAGGGGTTTGTTTGAAAAGTTTCCATGGCCACGGTGTCTCAGCTGCCATGGTGGCATGACCACATGAGCTGTTGACGCCGTCGTGGCTAATTTTGGATCTTTGGTGTGCACCAAAGAATAGATCGGGAAACCGGATAGTCGCTTTGATAGAATGAGCCAATAGTTTAGGGACGTACGGTGCATTTTACTCTATTTTTTAAGAAAGGCGGCAAAAGCTTTGCCAATTTTTATTAGACGATAGAAAGAAAAAAAATAAACAACTTTTACAACAGATTAGGACAATTATATAGGTTGTTTTAGTTTGAAATAGAGGGAGTCAAATGAAAAAAAAAAAAAAGGAATAACCAATTGTGCTTCATATATACATCGATTTGGCCACTAGAATGGTGTTGTTTATGACCTAATGCACGGAAGACCACGGTAGTTTCAGCAAGTCAGTCAGTCAAGAAAAAAAAAAGGATTTACCCAACCTGCTGGACTAGCATATGATTGAATATATATATTGGAAAAAGAGGCGGCACGGCACATAGACGACAGCAACAGCGCATCTGTCTGTCCCTAATAATCTTTTGCAAATGTACATAGCACAAATGTACATAGCACATAGCGTTATATTAGCCGGCCGGGTGAGCCTGAACTCGATCAAGACCTCTTCACCTCAATTCCGGGGTCTCACAAGTGCTGTGCACTGGTGGGAGGGAGGAGTCGCAGCTGCGTCACCTGTCCTCGACCTCAGCAGCCTGAAATATGATAGACATCGTAATATCATCATTAAAGGAGTACGTAATTCAATAAATCAAATATGGCTATTAGACTGCCATCTTGTATTAAAACATGATGCAAATTCACTAGCCTAAGAAAAAAATTGTGATTACGAAGCATGAGCCATGGTTCTCTTCTCCCTAGTTCAGTTTTTACCATCCTAAGAAAAAAATTGGGACCACAATTCAGATGATACATCACAATAAGATTTTTTTTTTTCCTATCCCTGTATTGTAGTAGTCAATTTTTTTCTTGTGAAATGGCATGTACTCGACATTCACATGAGATTCGATCACAATTTTGTCTGAAAGAAACCGGCTTTCACTTGAAATTCAAGTGTTTTTCTACCTACTGCTAAAAATTGTCACACCACATCATCATCTGCTGCGATCGAGCTTCTCTGCAGTCCTTGAGTAAAGGCACAGGTGACTTTAGGTGTGCCCGATCCCATCCATTCTTGATCCGATGGCTGTGGACATCTCTGCTCCAACAGTACAAGATTCTATATTATTTAGAAGAAAAAAGCATGTTGCCTAAACTCTATATTAAGCCCATAACCCTAAACTCTATATTATGCCCTTAACCCTAAACCCTATATTAACCCTAAACTCTATATTAAGCCCTTAACCTTAAACTAACACACCAAATCATATACCCTAAACACTAAATTGTACCCCTAAACTCTATATTAAGCCCTTAACCTTAAACTAACACACCAAAACATGTACCCTAAACACTAAATTGTACCCTAAACCCTATATTAAGCCATTAACCCTAAACTCTATGTTAATCCCTTAATCTCAGGCAACTCCTTGAACCCTAATTTCAGCAAAACACTATTATCAGTTAATGCTCTGAACACTAATCTCACTTGATGCCCTAAACTCAAATCTTGCAAGCAGAGATGTCCAGCAACCGTCGGATCGAGAATGGAGGGCATCGGGCACACCTAAAGTCACCTGAGACACTGAAGTACTGCAGAGAATCTCAATTGCATCTGCTGGTGTCGACTGAGACACCGATGAGAATGAGATGGGAGGATGCCTGCTCGAGTAGCTAGGGCCAGTTCTAGCAAATACTCATTTGTGTCTATATACTAGGAGTATGTATTATTAGTTAGGTCCTATTGTGCACATATATATACTCCATAGCAGTTTAGGACAAGCAGCAGAAGTCTGAGCAAGTGGGTCAAAAAAAGTAAGATTTAGCAAACCTACTGTCACTTAATTTAAGCGCCTAACATAGGATGAATATAGATTAGAAAAAAGATGAGGCGGCACACATGACAGCAACGCCGAATCTACCACCGCAAGTGAGGCTAAACTGAATCAGCATCCTCTTTCAGTCTTTTCCTGTGTTCTCACCTGCTCAGTTGGTTTGTGATTGTGAGAGAGATGAGATATAGATAAAAATGCTGTGCACAGTACACTGGCACTGGCGGAAGGGGAGGAGATGTCGTCACCTTTATATCGATGTCATCCACGTAAGCTTGACAAATAAATAAGAATCTCAAATGAAAAAAAAAATAGTTCAGTAATTGTACTTCATTGTACACCGATTGGCCAAGAATAGAATGGAGTTGTTTATGACCTCTCCACGGAAGTTACGTTGGGCAAGTCAGTCAAGAAAAATTATGATTTACCCAACCTGCACTTGCTGGACTAATAACATATATGATTGATTTATATCGATGTCGGCACGGCATGACACATTGACGACAGCAACGCCGCATCTGTCTGTCGCTAATAAGCCTTTTTGCAAATATACATAGCAATAGCATTATTATATACATTAGCGGGCCGGCTGGGTAAGCCTGAACAGAAACACCACTTGATCACCTCCATTGATTCCAGGTTCCCACTTACTTGGTGCCCCGCGTGTGTGTTTGCGAGAGAGAAGATGGGGGTTCTCACAGGTGCTGTGTACTGGTGGGACGAGTGGCAGCTGCGTGTCCTCGTCCTCACCAGCCTGCTCATCCAGTTCCTTCTCCTAATCTTTTCATCTTTGCGTAGGGTGGGCATACCGGGTTGGTTTAGATTCATTATGTGGTTGGCATACCTTGGCGGAGATGCTGTGGCGATATATGCCCTCGCCACGCTCTTCAACCGCCACAAAACAGATGAACATGGTGGAGGAGGACGCAGCAGCAGTAGCACGCTGGAAGTGGTCTGGGCGCCCATGCTGCTATTGCACCTTGGTGGACTGGACGGCATCACTGCCTACAACATCGAAGACAACGAGCTATGGAGCCGGCACCTGCTCACTGCGCTGTCTCAAGTCACCGTTGCCATCTATGTTTTCTGGAAAACATGGCCACCAGGCGGCGACAAGAGGCTGTTGCTGGCAGCAATCGTGTTGTTCTTCATTGGGGTTCTCAAATGCTTTCAAAAGCCATGGTCTCTCAAGAGCGCGAGCATTTACTGCCTCGTCAGTTCACCTGCTGCTGTGAAACAAGAGATGTATCCGTTGGAGGAGTACGTGAAACAAGCAAAGGTTCTTGTTGTTGTTGTCCGAGAACAAACAGCAGAAGAAGGTGAGGTGCATGGAGCAAGGGCTTCTGCTAGTTCTATAACAGTGGAGGACGAAGGCCGTCGTCCAAGACGCAACGACGAGGAGCCCGCCGCCGGTAAGCTAGCTAAGCTGTCGTTTATATTATCGATCAATCTGTACGTACAGTATGTCTTGATGTGTATATATGTACGTACTTTAATTTCATCTCCAATTATTCAGTAAACTATAGTATGTATTTATTTCTGGAATATATAGCAGGGTGGAGACGAGCAATGCTTGAATGTTGCAATGATGACACATACATAGAAGAACAAAAAGCGAGAGCACAAAGGATTTCTGCGGGCACAGTGAGTCGTCTAAGTTATTTGTTGACCTTTCCTCATCTTCATATTCTCGTCGGCTTAGCATCCTTGAGGATTTCTGCGGGCTCTCGGAAGAGAGAGCATATGGCTCCGTGCGACAAGGGCTAGCTACTACCTTCCTTCTTCTCTACACCAGTATCAAGACAGTGAATCTTACTGATGCTTATTATCATCATAGAGAGGTGAAATGCCTTTTTCCCGGACTGGTAATAGGGTCACGTGGGTATTTACCGTGGGCAGCCATCGGTCTCTTCCACTTCAGCCACAGAGAAGCTTACAACGATATTGATGTCAAGGTTACATACGTCATACTTTGTTGTACTGCCGCGCTAGAAGTTATTTCCCTTTGGACCATTTGTGTGCCGGGATCGTCCACGGGGGAGGGTGGGGAAGAGTGGCCAGAGATTATCAGTCAACGAAGCTTCATAGGATACGTTGCCCACAGCAACAAGATGGGGATTGTGAGTCGTCTGCTTGGATGCTGCTCTAAGGACTTCCTGGACCAACAACACTACTGGCGCGAAAAGCCGTGCTTGTCGTCCTACAGAATTACAGGGTTAGTTCACCAATATCTCAAGGCTGGATGGAAGCAAAAAATGCATGACGCTGCTAGCTACCATAGGTTCAACGGTAACCGGGGCCATTGGGCGCTCGAGGGCAACGACCACCTCGGCTGGAGCATAAAGCGGCCATTCGATGAGAGCGTCCTCCTCTGGCACATCGCCACGGATTTCTGCTTCTTCCTGAGCTCATCATCCTCACACCATAGATGTGCCTTTGCTGAGGTCCCATCTGAATTCATGATGATGATGCCGCCGGGGATCAGACAACGATTTATTTCTTCTCGATGTAGTGAAGAACTAACCGACTGTAAAGCCATCCTATGCAGGCAGATGTCCAACTATATGGCCTACCTCTTGCTGGTTAATCCTGAGATGCTGCTGCCTGGCTCCAGACGGAATCTCTGCACAAGAGCCCAGGAAGTGCTTGAGGAGATATTCAAGGACAATGGTGACAAGCCAACACCGGGTCTCAACAGGAGAGAGCTTGCACGCGAGATTACCAGCAAGCTAGAGTCGTCATCATCGTCACAACAAAGAGGCTCTGGCCCCCCACCCACAGAAACTTTTATCCACGAGGCTTGGAAGCTAGCTCAAGCGTTGCAGAGCTTAGGCGATGAGAAGATGTGGGAGGTGATCCAGGGCGTCTGGGTTGAGATGCTCTGCTACTCCGCTGGCAGATGTAGAGGGTACCTCCATGCCAAGGCCTTGGGCAAAGGCGGCGAGTTCCTCTCCTATGTCTGGCTCCTGATGTTCTATATGGGTATGGAGACCTTCACCGACAAGCTTCAGAGGGAGGACCTTCCAAGCCATGAAGCTGCTGGCAATGGGACTGGGAACGACGCCACCGCCGGTCCAACAATGACATCGACTTCTGAGCGGGTCTTCTCCACCACCGGCTGCACTGCTGCATCGGCATCCGAGGCCCACACCGATGCTGCTGGTGCCAGCAGCGACCCTCCATCGAATTCCGAGATCCGCATGGCTGAAGACATGGTTTGATTTTGCTCTGCATCGTGTCCACCCTGTTAGTTAATCCGATTGTCCAGCCCTTTTCGTAATTACTAGTGTTTAATTTACAAAGTCTGTCTGTGGGCATGCTGCTCTATACTGAACCTGCCCCTCATCTGTGTTACTGTCACTGTATGTGTAATAAAAAAAAAAAAAAAAGCAACCTTATGTCGTTTGTTTTCCTCTTCTGTATCTCATTCCGCTCTGTGTAATGTTGTTTCCTGAAGCTGCATTGTATTGCTTGAAATTTGAGTCGCTCATTTCCAACTTTGCCATACTGATCTGCTTCATTTGATAATTGCAACATGCCAAACATTAGGTGGCATTCTGAAACATAAGTTGCAATTGCAACATTAGCAGTCCTTCAGGATGATACATCATTGCTATTGACACTTTACACCCCAACTGGAGATAATTGATAGTGCAAACTTCTTGGATACGGGCCCGTTCAAGTCTGATCGGAAGGAGCCCAACCCATCAGAGGGTGTTCTGGAGTCAATTAGGGCGTGACCTAGATCATGGATGAGTAATGCAGCCTGGCAGGCCCAATATCCAGGAGCCCACTACTTCCGCCGGCTTAAGCCCACAGTTGTCTCCTCTCATCCAGCGCAACGGCCGCCCGCTGCTGCCTGCCTCTGTTGGTCACCAGAGATGGACCGCGAGGAGGAGGACATCGGGTCGTTCCGCCGGACCAGCACCCGCATGGGCCGCATGGCCACGCGCATGGCGTCCGCGCTCTCCAGCTCCGACAACCGCGCTCAGCTGAAGACGGGATTCGACTGAAACTGACTGCTCCTGCGTTCCCCCTCTCTTCTTCCTATTCCAAGCCGTTTGCAATGACAAAATGGTGACACGAGCCTTTTGACTTTCCTACTATAGTTGTGGGATGATAACTTGACGAGGCAAGGGCAGATCAAGGATAAAAGTTTTAGGGTTGGCTTAAGTTAAAATGGTTGTGAAGCCATGAAGCCGTGCTTTTGGCCAGGCAATGCTAAGGGCAACATTTATTTATGTGCTTAAACTATCCACACGGAATTCTACTGTAGCAACTATCATCCATACGTATGTTGCAGCAAAAAAGCTATATATGACATTTTTCCACCTTATATAACATATTTTTCAAGAGAAAATGCAAGGCATCGAAGCAATAAAAACATTAAGTGCTCAAATTAGTAACTACTCCCTCCGTTCCAAATTGTAGTTCACTTTTGGTATACATTGATTTTGCTATGCACCTAGCTATATACTATGTCTAGATACATAACAAAAGAAATGAATCTAGAAAAGCCAAAGTGAACTACAATTTGAAAACTTAGGGAAAGACATAGAAAAGGCTGTGTTTAGTGTAGAAATTTCTGAGATGTAAGTTAACTGGTAATAACATTTGCATTATTATATTTTTATAGGTATATATATGAAATTAGGAGAGACCATCTTAATTTGTTTCCATTAACTCCTTTCAAAAAAATTATGTACAGATAAAATGACATCCATCTCAAACTAGAGAAGAAGAGTTGCATCGTCATATAACTATCAATGTCATGTACGATAAGATTATACCATTGCTGATCTTTTATGTTAAAATATGTTGCTCCAGATGGTCGATGAAACATTAGCTAGTAAGAGCATCTCCAACAGTTTTGTAAACAGGGTTTGCATTCTTTAAATTTGCCAAAACGTAAAAAGTGGTCTCCAACAGTTTTGCAATTTGGATTGGCATTTTGGACAACTTGGTATTTTCCGGATGAAGACTTGCATATTTGCCATGCCGCAGTCAACTTGGCATTCGTTGTTGTTCCGCGGTCCACGTGCCGGCACTCCCCGCCAGGGTGCTGCATGGACGCAAATAAAAATTGAATGACCACCAGGAGATGCATGGATCGACCATGTGTGCTAGTGATGTGCTAGTGATGGGCGTCGATTCTTAAAAATAAAATGCACGCACGCAACATACTGCACTCTATCTGAATTTACTTGAGCTGCAGCGATCGCTGTGAGGGCTAGTGAACTCAGCACCAACAGACCTTTGCCGACAACAACTTGGACGGAGAGGTTCAGCAGGCACCGCGAATGAGACCGATCTCCGGGCATCGTCCCCGGGCGGCGCACCTGGTCAACCGCGCCAAGAAAAGCCGGGATCCACCGGCGAAGAAAAGCCCGCGACTGCCGCGCAAGACGGAGAAAAATTTCGTGCCAAATTGAGTTGGGTCCACAATTTGGTAAATGGCAAGTCAATTTTGCAAAACTGTTGGAGATGACTTTTATTTCTACTTGACATTTCGTTTTGGGAGTTAGCAAACTACAACAAATGGCAAAGATAAAATGCAAAACCAAGTGGAGATGCTCTAACATAGAATTGGCCGCCCGGCCGCCGGCCGCCGAATTGGGGAGGCGAAGTTACTGGGCCAGAATGTGCTTTGTACCCCATTAAAGTTGAGTGCGAATTAAGGGCGTGTTTGGCGGGAGCTCGCGTAGCTCCAGATTCAAAATTCCAGCTCCGCTCCGAGTTTTTCTAGCCAAACAGTTCTAGCTCCAAAAACTCAATCATGGACCTGCTCCTAAAAAATGGTGGAGCGTGCCCCAAATTCATGTATTTGGTGGAGTACCTCCGGGGTGCTCCACGAAATCGATTTAGTGGAGTTGGGAGAAATTACCCGCCACCATCAACGATTAGTGGAAAATGGTCGGTTAAGTTTTATTTTCTTGCCTCTTCTTCGTTTTCCCCGGGCCCGTCGATTGGCCTTGCCCCATCCCCAGGCGTCGGTCCCCGCCAGATGTTCTTCCCTCGCCGCCCGTCCCCGCCGGTCACCACGGGATGTTTCTTCAAGCGCCGCCCGTCCCGCCGGGTTGCTCATCCCGCGCCGCCCGTCCCGCGGTTGCCCGCCCTCAGCGGTCCACTCCCGGATGTCACCGTCGCTCGCGTCCCTCCGCCGGTATTTCGTCCACGTCACACCGGCCGTCCCTCGCGGTTCCCAGTGCGCTGAGCGCCATCGATCCTCGCCTATGTTGTCCCCTTCGCTACGCTAGCTCCCCCGGCAGCCCCCACGCCGCGCCCGTCCCGCTCCGCCCGTCCCGCCGGTAGCTCGCCCTCGCTACGACCGTCCCCGCCGGTTCCCCCGGCGATGGCGCGGTAGCCGGTGTGACGCTGACTCGCGGCGCCACTGAGCGCCGCTGCGTGCCGCGGCGCGCCCGTCGCGCCGGTCGTAGTGGGCCGCGCCAAGGCGCCCGCTGCCGCTGGCAGCCGGAGTCCACGCTGTGCCGCATCCGGAAGCCGCGCGGTGAATAGCCGGGACCGGAGAGCACGGGCCTTTCCGCATCTGACTCGTTGTGCGGCGTCGTCCTCCCGGAGCCCCGTGCATCATCGCGTGATGATGGCGGGGCGACGGCGGCCTACGAGGCGGACGCGAAGCGGAAATCTCGGAAGGTAGTTTTTTTTTTTCGTCACGACTTGTTCGGACCCCTCTTGTCATAGGGATAGGGAATCTAGAGCTGTACCAAACACTTTTTGGGGATCTTAGATCCACGGTGGAGCCGCTCCACGGTGGAGCTACGCAGATCCGTTGTGTCCGAGCTGTTTTTTCTCGAGTTGAGCTATGCCAAACACGCCCCTAAATTGCAGCCCAATATCGCTGGGAAATTTTCTATTCTCAGCCACCCCAAGACACACATGAAGAGCCCACGAATTAGCCCAAGTAGGGTCTCCGGCTTTGTCGCTTGCCCCCGGGCCATGAGAGAGAATGCAATTTGCATCCCCGAGCACACCTGGAGGAGCGAAAAGGCCGCCACACGCCTCTCTCAAGAGCCCGAGAGCATAGCCGAGCCCACGGGCTACCCTTTGCAAACAAAGCCCATAGTACATGCTTCCTCTCCCCGCTCGATAGAAATTATTCAGAGAGAAGTTGAGCTAGCAGCTACTCCCTCTGCTCCAAATTATAATTTGTTTAACTTTTCAACCCTAAATTTGACCACTTATCTTATTCAAAAATTTTATGCAAACATGGTCAAATTTAAGTCATTCTTAAGTACCTTTGGTTAATAAAGCATGCCACAACAAAAAGCAAAGATATTTTATACAAATTTTTGAATAAGACAGTGGTCAAATTTGGTTTTGAAAAAATCAAACGAACTGCAATTTAAAACAGATTTAGTACTGGATAGAGACGGTGACACACGTACGTATAGGAAGAAAGAAAAACAACTACTACCTGGTACAGTTCTAGTACTAGTTATATATATAATTTTTTTTGACTAAAGACATTCACCCAACCCGTTTACCTTTTTTAAGCACTCATAGTGCAACACTTACCCTCCAGAAGCATCTAGCTTAACTCTATTTAAAAACTCAACTCAAACTCAAAGAGGAAATCTTGAAGTACTGAAGATAACAACCATTACAGACCAGAACATTCAAATAACAGAAACAAGCTTCCAGTATCATACAGTACACAGACCCATATCGATCGTTACCTAATCTATACCTACTAATAAAGAGAAGAAATTTCTGCCTCCACCCTTTTTTTTTCTGCCTTCTTTAATGGGCCTTAATTGGCATGTCATGTTCGCTCACAATCAACACCTGCTGCTGAGCCCGCCTGCGCAGGCAAGGAAAAAAGCCCACAAGCGATCAACTAATATCGAACCAAGCTGTGGTCGCGGGTCCAGCCCAATCACGGCCCACTGCTGCTAATCCGCCAAAGCGGGGAAAGGAAAAAGCCGAAAATTTTGTCAATGCCGTGGTCGAAATTTGCTCTACAGGAGAAAACTGTAAAGGACTTACCACCACACCACTAGAACACAAGTGATGTTTATTAAACCTTACTTTATTTATTTCTACAGCTTCGAAAAAGATCATTACAATTGGCAAGGAAAAAAAAATACTATGAAAAAAGTTATTTGCATATATATCGGGCAAAGAGTATTTGCATATATATATGGCAAAGGGTATTTGCATATAGATCTGGCAATTTATTTAGCCCTAATGCCTTCAAACTTTTACGTAAAAAACATCATTATGGTTGGCAAGACAAAAAAATGTTCACCCAAAATTTACGTCCGATCGAGAGCCCCGCACAAGGCAAAACGAGTTCACAATGAGCCTAGCCATGAGGCCGCTTGTCTTAATCCGTATGTTTGTTATTTTAGCCTGCAAGTATATTTTGTATGTTTTGTTTTTCGTTTTGTTATATTACTCACATACGGCTTATGAAAGGTGATAACCGCGACCTCAAAATGTGTAACCTCAAATGTCGTGGTCACCATGAGGAAATCATGGGAAGGAATCATCAAATTATATAACTTGCAATGGATTAGATTGGACCGATCACTTGACTAACACCTCTATCCGCTAGCGACACGGCTGCGAAGCGGCGGAATCAAGATGCACCTCTATCCGCCGCGACACGGCTGCGAAGCGGGGATCAAGATGTACCTACCTCCGGGCCGCGACACGGTTGGTTGTGTCACGACCAAAAAGTGGTGGCGGTGGCAGCGGCAAAGGACGAAGATAAATTGTATATATAACATCCCGCTGCAACGCGCCGCGGGCATATTTGCTAGTTAAATTAAAATCGCGTACGTGTCACGAAAATTACGTTAATAATAGTTTCGCAAAAAAAATACGTTAATAATAAACTGGCGACCTATAGAGAGGAGCCGACGAGACTCATCGCGCGCGCCGCCGCCCGCTACATACTATGCGGGACGGCGCGGCATCCGTCGTTCATTCCGTTGTGATCCTGAAGCCCAGCTCCTTCTCGGCGAACTCGATGAGGCCGTCGATCTCGGATTCGTCCACGAACCCGTTCGCGGTTCCTGTCGGCGCGCCGGACAGCGAGCAGTGCGCGCAGGCCGGAGAACCACGCGCCCCGGCGGCGGATGGCCTCCCAGAGCTCCTTCCGGCTGATGCGGCCGTCGTAGTCGGTGTCGAACTGCATGATCCATCGCTTGAACTCCGGCGCCGTGACCGCCGTCCTTCTTTCCTTCATCCATGACGGGAAATTCGGTACCGTGATCGCCGTCCGGTGATCCTCTTTCTTTTTTTCTTCTTCTTGTTGTATCTCATACATGTCGCTCAGCCCCATGTGCTGCGTAAGCAACCACACGATTGTGACGAGCTCGCCGCCACGGTTGAGGCTCCGCACGTGGGCGCTACCTCGGCCGTTGACCGCCACAAACGTCAGCATCTCCAACCACAACCGCGACACCAACCTCCACATGAGCCCCTCGTCCAGCTCCCGGAGCACCTTGGCCAGGATGACCCCGTCAAACAGCACAGACTTGCTCTGTTCTCCCTTCACCCTCACTGGCTTCTCCGAGGTGTTCACCCTCAGCAGCGCTTGCTGCGCGGCCACACCACCGCTGGACATGGAGGTGGAGCCAAAGAAACGCCGTGCCTCCGCACACGTGTCTCGATATGGCCGTAGCCCAATGCCGGTTGTCGCAGACAGCATGTCCGGTTGCTTGATCAGTAGGTACAGCATGTACCCGACAGGATCTTGCTGATGCCACGCATCCGTCGTGAGTCTCGGTCTCTCGCCGGCGCCGCCAGAGAAGGACCTGCTCCTGCAACTGCAGGCGGTGATTGGAGCAAGCATAGGTCCGTGGCGATATGCCACAGCAGCAGGGATTCGTCCAAATCCTTCTCCACGCTCTCTGTGATCACCTCCAGCTTGTTGGGGTCATTCCTCAAGGCCTTGTACATTTCCTCTTCAAGGTCTTGGATGACACCGGTGCCTCGGCGGTTGCACACCTGCTTGATGCTCTCCTTATCATTTCCCACGTTGTGGGCAGTGTGCTTGAGACCCTCGAAGATAAACTCTAAGGTAGCTGCAGCATATGGGTCCTCCTCCTTAGTAGAGATGAATTTCACATGTTGTATGAAGACCAAGTCATCGACCACCTCCTCCATGCGTAGCATCTTGGCTATCATATGCATGAGCCACCGCCGGTTCTTCCTTGCACCACCACCACCACCTCCGCCACTGCTTCTGTTGTAAAGGCCAGGTTTTTCCAGGCAGTAGCGGATGAGGTTCATCTGCGAGGCCACTCGCGACCAGCTACTGTGGCGCCGCCACAACCGCGTGATCGCCTGGGTCAGCCGTGCAAGACACGCACACGCCGACCGCTTGGTGGACTGCTGCTCAAGAAAGACCATCGCGCGGTTGGAGAAGAGGAGCATGATCAGCGCGGCCGCATCGAGCGCCAGCCCGCCAAGGAGCAGCGCGTAGGTGATGCCGACGTCGACGCGCCTCACCTGGTGGCGAGGCTTGTCGAGGAGGAAGAAGATGACGAGCGCGGAGACAAGGCAAGAAGAGCAGATGAAGCGAAGGACCCAGCCCTTCCACGTGTGGGCAATGGGGGCCTTGGTGTGCAACGTGTCGTACATGAAGCCAAGCTCCAGCTGCATCACCTCCAACGCTTCCTCGGGCTTCAACTCAGGTTGCTCCACGAAGAAGGCCCGGCTCTTCATGCGCTGCTGGAAGCTGATGACGACATCAACGAAGACGCGCCGGAAGATGAGAAAGAACTCATACGCCCGCACCTCCAAGCTCTTCACTGTGACAACACTTTGCGACTCCTGCATCATCTTCAATCGATCCTCTTCCGTGCGCTCAGCAATGGTGATCTCAAATCCCGCCCTCCGCCTGGCATCCAACTCCCCATGGCTTCAACATAGTCGAGGCCCGTGATCTCAAATCCCGCCCTCGGCCTGGCATCCAACTCCCCCATGGCTTCAACATAGTCGAGGCCGGGGTCTGGGGGTGCCATCATGCTGTCTCGTAAGCGCACAACACTGCCGGAGTAGAGGGAGTAGGTGCGCTCCGCATACTTGATGATGCCGACGACGAACATGAGCACGGTGGCGTGGATCATCGGGTTGCCCTGAAGGGAGCAGAAGAAGATGACGCATGCGGAGAAGAGTTCGAAGAGGAGGCCGATGAGGTGGCGGAGCCACAGCTCGTTGTCCTCCACCGAGTAGGCGGTGATGGTGTCCGGGCCACCCAGGTGGAGCAGCAGGAACGGCGTCCAGAAGGCGAAGATGAGTGGGCTGCTGCTGTCCTTGTCGGTGGAGTTTCCGCCACCACCGATGTTGCCCATGTTGTTGAGGATGAGGCCAAGGCCGAGGTCGGCGACCCAATCGGCGAGGAGGTAGCAGGACCACACGACGGAGCGGGGTATCGGAGAGGTTGAGTGCTTGCGTGTGGGGCCCAGGAAGATGAGGAGGACTTGGAGAAGGAGGCTCAGCAACACGGCTACCCGGATCTCCCAGTTGCTGTCCTGCTGTGGCACCGGAGGGTTCAAACCCATCGAGTCACTCGTACAGTCGTCGTCGTCAAGCGTCGACCTAGCCATCCATACATCATTCACAGATTAGTACTATCTAATAAATTAGAAAAAATATTCATGGTTGATTTATATATGTTCTTGTCTAGGTTGTAAGTTAGTGCATGGTTCCCATGGCGCTTTGTGCATCTGTTTTAAAAAGATTTCTATCTTATCTTAATAATTAACAAACACATATCTCCTCTATATTCAAGAAAAAAAATTATGTATCTTGTAACTTACATGGCACAGTAATTATCGATCACGGCTACCTAAACATAATAGACTTTTTCTTCTCTCGAACACGCAAGAGACTTGCGTCTAGTAACCTGTTCTAAACCAAACTATATACTCATAGAGATAATTTGCCATATCTATCCACTTGTCCGGTCGTAGAGGTAAAAAAATCTATTTTCTAAAAGAATATATTTGTCGTTCATCTTTTAGTATGTACTGTGGCTCACGGTTGGAATAGATCGCAGCGTTGTTCTACCAAAGAGCTTCCAGGTTACTATAGCGAAGGTATAATTATAAGAACTCTATTTATTATATTTTTATAAATAAATAGAGTTCCTTGATTAAAATAAATCAACATTTTGATTAGCAGAGAAGCAAGGTTATTATAAACCAAATGTGGCTATCACCTTCATGATCTTTAAGACTCACTAGACGTTAGCACCACTAGCAATTCTAGATCTCACTTTAAGCTCTATTGCGGATACACCTTGAGCGTCATGTTGCAAGCTTAAGTGACTATTGATGTCACATAGTAATTAAGAGTTTAATATACAACCTATGACTCCTTATTTTTAATTAAAAAAAGCAAAGGATGTTTCGCAAAAAAAAAAAAAAAGCAAAGGAGAGTTTTGAAGACGATGGCAACGTCACAGATGCACAGCTAGCGCTTTGCTTTATGCTAATTGCCTGATTAGATATTATAAGCAAGATAGTGCCTCAAACATCATGCAATCAACTACTCATGTGTCAACATATTTTTATATATAAAGTAGAGCGCAAAATCAGTACTAGTCTCATTTCCCCCCTATTTTAGAGAGTAGACCAGATTTTTATCATTTTTAGAAAATAGAAAACCACCATTGAAACCAGCTAGATGACCAAATTTGTTTGGTTTCAATTGTTGGAAGGTGTATCATACCTAGTTTCATAGTTCAGGTTGAAAATTGAAGTGCCATATGTAAGTTGGAGGTTGAAAAATGTGAGCTCTTTCACAACTAGATAGACTTTACAAAGTAACAAAGATTTATATACATATTATATTAACATGAATAGATAAGTAACACAAAGGAATTTTGCCATAAGAATTTTGTTCCGAAGGATCGATCCCATAAGAATTTTGCCTATAGCCGGAAATTGATTGTTGGAAAAAGAAAGAAGACAAGTTGTATGCATGGTAGACTGTAGAATGCGTGGATGCAATTAAACGAAAAGGAAAAAGGACAAAAGGTAAAAACAAAATACGCACCAGCAGCAGTCGGTTCTTGCGACCCCTCGCTCGATCTTGCTGGTTTAATTTCTTGGCGCCTCAGATCTGATCCGCTGCAAAATTTGAGCTAAGAAGTATATGTGGTGGTGTGTGTCGGCCGGTCGGCCGGCTGGCCTTATGATGTATCAAATGCAATGTACGCTAGGCTATATATATGGTTGGTGGTGACCCTAGCTGGTGATATGTGTGTTGCGGAGCAATGGAATCATACGTTACGTGAGTGCATTCACCACCATGCATTACATTGCAATTTGCATATCATATATCGGTGATGCTTACTAGCTTGTTGTCGACAATCCTACTAGTCCTCCTAGCTTCGATGGAATAAAGCTTCTTCTGCCTCTTCAAGACACGGATCGGAGAAAGGGCCACCGGCACGTACTAAAGTGCATCAAAAAGCTTCTTGCTAGCAATTTGTTCTTCACATCACACAATATAAGTAACAGAAGCTGAATATAATGCTATAGGTGAAGACGACAGACAGCAGGCATCAAGTTGGATCGATCACATCATCTACGTACTCTATCCGGCCGCCGGTGCTTTCAATTGGATTGCAAGGAGAGCAAGGCACACAAACGAACATGCATCAAAGCGGCCACCAGACACAACCCATGCATACATGCATATCCTTTAACTGTTGCGCAAGCTAAGCAGCTAGCTAGCATTTTTTTAAAAAAAAGAGCAAGCTCCTACGTTTACAGCTTGGGAATTCCAGAAAACAGCTAAACATATTACAGAAATATTACAGACTCAGATCTCAACAATATCTGATGAAACACTGAGTCGGAGAAGAGACCACACGGCTCCGTGCGACAAGGGCTAGCTACTGCGTTCCTTCTTCTCTACACCAAACTCAAGACAGTGATTACTGAAGTTGACATACGAGTACTAGTGCACTCCATTTTTCCCCTTACCGATACAGTTGTCACGTATAGTGCTACCGTGGGCAGCCATCGGTTTCTACCACCACAGCCACAGACAAGCTTATAACGACACTGATGTCTAAGATAACATACGTCCTACTTTGTTGTACTGCAGCGCTTGATTAATGGTCCCGGTGGTCCGGTAAGGGAAAAGTGGCCAGAGATGGTCTCTCAATACAGCTTGATAGGATATTTTGCCCGCAACATGAAGCACAGCAAGATGATGTGGATTGTGAGGAAGCTTGGATGCAAGGATCGACTTCCTCGACCAATACTGGTGCATAAGTCATGCTTTCTCGTCTGCTGGAATTTCACAGCTGGTTCTTGGGTATCTCAAACATGGGTGGAAAGAGAAAATACATGACGCTACTACACTACTACAGTTATCTTCTATAGGGGCGGCTTCTTTGCCGCGGGGGCGGTTTTCGAAAACCGCCCCTAACTCCCCGTTTCCTACAAGCAGCATTGACTGCAGGGGCGGTTCCCCCCGAGCCGCCCCTATCAGGGTCACCGTGGGCGCGGTTAATAAGAACAACCGCCTTACAAGGCTTTCATTAGGGGCGGCTTAATATAAAACCGCCCCAAGTAAAGAAATACCGTAGGGGCGGTTCTTTCTAAACCGCCCCTAAAAGGATTTGATCAGGGGGCGGTTTAATCTAAAAACCGCCCTAAACTGGATTTGGCGTCAAAAAAAATTCAAAACTGAAATATACATTCCCGCCTCTATAAACATCTATAATTTACAATTCTCACAATACATGTACATATTATATTCAATAAGCATCTATAATTCACAATTCTCACAATATATACATATTATATTCAATAAACATCTATAATTCACATAACTCACAAAGTATCATCTCCATTACTCAATCTTACAATAAACATGGTTTATTCACATAAGTACAAGTTCAATCTAATCTCTTAGTTCACCTCCCTATTGCTAGCCTTTCCCACTCATGAAAATGTTGAAGTAGTGGATTCGGCCTGCAACTGGAAGTACGATCAAGGTAGCAACCTTTTGGATGTATAGCATGATCTAATATGAAGTCACAAAAGGCTAGCCACGAGTTCCAAGAGGTCATCATCTTTGTAAGGGTCCCCTTTTTGTCCATACACGGCGTCTCGCCTACACAATTAGTGGATAATAAATAGTTAGCCTATATATAGAAACACATAGTGAGCATATACATAGAGAGAGAGAGAGGAATGAGCATATATACAAGTCCGGGTGTCTCGGTATGAAAAGCTATTACTCATCGCCATGCATACGTAATATCCACAAAGAACACTTCCAGGCTTTTGTTTGGCACAATCGTGTATATAAAAATTGTTAGCAAATGCATTTGAGATTATGCAAGATCGAGTTAGGTCATACTTACACAAGTATCTGTTTTGACGCCCGCCTCACCCACCCTTCATTCGGGAGATGTCTCCCATTCAACTTTTTAACATACCAACGGTATGCCCCGTTGAAATTGATATTCACAAATACAACATGTTAGTATGTGACAAAAAAAAAAGTAAGGAGGTTATATTGAATCATATAAGAGGATTGTTGTTATTTATACGATTTGAGAATCGCTATGAAGTCGAATAATGTGCGGGCGAGTGTGCGGTGAATCCAAACCCACGCCGACGCCGAGCCCAAGATCGACGCATATAGCGATCCGCTGGTTACCGCATAAATTCAATCGTAGTAAAATGATAAGCACATTTTGCGTATAATATGTATTAACCAACTATTATATATATGCATTGAACTTACCCGGTGGTATGGTAGCCATATAGTATGATTGTGTTCGAAATTTTTGAAAGACACGGCTAAGTATGCCGCCATGTTAATGGCCGCGTCCTTCATTGCCTTCTACCGGATTTCTCTTTCTCCTCCACGGTGGATGCACCCGCTAATTTTGTGTCATCCAGTTTCCATTTCCTAGCAAATGCAAAGCGTGTTTGTGCTATTTGTCGAGGATCCATGTATGCATTTCTCGGACTTGGAACCTGTTTTGCAAGGTGCGCTTGCATACTAAAAGAGATCGATTAGGTTAGTTACAACGTTATCAAAATATCGAAATCATACCATATTAAGAGAGAAAAGGACTTACACGCATTAGATGTGAACTAGATTAATGTCCATTTCACCGAGGTGATACAATGTATGCATGTCGCCGAAAGTGAAGGCAATCTCACCACCAGGTCCACCGAGAAGGTTATCGTGGTAGTGGAGTGTTATCTCGTCTATGTCCGTCCCTCCTCGATACCAACAAGTACCAATCATGAAACTTTTTCATTCCACGCGGCATCTTCGCATGACATCGCTTGGAAGGAATATCTTGCCTCTTTCATAATTTTTCGGGCAGTTCCTTGACCATCCGATTCTTCCAACATCGGGATACTTTTTGGTCCGAATGTGATTGGTGACCGAAGGGTCGAGGTCCGTCCCGCTACTTCTTTGACTTGGTTCTGTGGCTTGAACCGATCATGGGCGAACCACCTAGACACCAACGAGACGTCCTTCATGGCCACAAAGACGGGCCCGCAATGGATTGGATACTTTTTCTAAGCTCCGACTCCTCCCAAAAATCCTCCTCGATGCCATTACTTGTTCGGGCATTTAAAGGCCTCGGGCGGAAGCCGCATGTCCGGAATTTGCTTCTCTCTTTACCCTTAGGTTCTTTCGAGGCACCTCTCGTTTGTTTCTGGGGCACCTCCGCTTTCAACCTGGGCGTTTCTTTTGAAGGCCCCTGCCTCGTAGGACGTGGAGAAGAGTGTGGCATCTCGGGCATTTGTCGGTCACGAGGAGGGGAGTGTGGCATCTCGGGCATGTCTTCGTCACGTGTTGGTGAAAGTATCTCCCCTCCCCTCGATAAGTCCTTCTAGCCGTGGAATATGGGGTGGGGAGGCGAAGAACCGTTAGTACGATGTCTCGTTTGTGCCGGAGGATGAACCGGGCGAATGCATTGCCCGAGTTTGGACACTCCCTCGGGAGTCGGGTGGTCAAGGTCATAATCCATGTAACTGGCTCCACGCTATGCACCTCGACCCTAGTGTGTAGTCCAGGGATAGGTCTACCGTGCCACCGCCCCGTGGGATGTGCCACACCCGTTGCGACAACCTTGACAACTTGAGCCCTTCCAATGAGAACCACACATTGGCAACTAGTTGGTTCCCCGTATGCGATCGACGGCGGTTGTGCCCGCCAAAGAACCTTGGTCGCTAGGAACTTCCCAGGGCTCCGACTATTGCAACTTGGGCCGGGGTTCACGGCAGCCCCTCTTTCCTCGGCGCCTTCGCTACCATGGCCTTGACTCCAGCTTTCAAGTTTTCGGGTTTCGGTCTCTACCATGCTTCTTGTATGTGTGCTGGTCCTCTTCAAAGCCATGTCTCCGTGTTGTTCTTTTCCCCTATGCCCCCCCTGCGCCTGGGTGCTCGGCGCTTCCCAAGGCAAGTGTCACTCGTCCTTCTCTCGGGAAGGTTTGAATGAGCCCTTCTCCTTTCCTTGACCGTATTCCAACATCTTTGATACTACCTCTTGAGTCTCCGATTTGTCAAACTTAAGGGAAGAACCTGGACGATGCGGTGCTCCGGCATGTATCCAATTCCTTGACCGTATCCCCCAAATTACGCACGAGGAATCCCGGGCCGCTTCCGCCTCTTAGTCCCTCTTCCGGAAAGTCTTTTCTCACAAAGTATCCACCAGACCTAAATGGGTAGGGTGTATGTTCTTCTTCGCTAGCTCGCTGTTACGGGCACCGATGGCCAATGCTTCCGCCGTAGTCTTTGAGCCACTAGATCGTCCCATTGACTCGAAGTTATGTTCCCATACTTGTGAAACGGCGCCCCGCCCTCGTTGGATATATTTGGTGTTGAGCTCACACCTCCAACGCCGAATATCTCCCCCATTGTCCTAAAGGCTTGACGTTTCACGGCCTTCGGTACGGATGGAAACTTGAAATTGACTTTCAGCTTGTCCCATAGAGAATTCTTTGTCTCGACCGGTATTTCTCGGCCAAGATCGAATAGCCGGGTTCAACCGATCTCTAACAAGGGCGCCCATCGAATTACGGAATCTTGCCCCTCATCTGGCTCCCGGCTTACGGATGTCCCCTCCCGACCGACCTCCGTTATCATATAGACCACGTTCTTGTCGAAACCGGTTTGGTTTTCTTATCCCTCCTCGTTTCCTCTTTTGGCGCCGAGGTTGTGGTCGTGTCACCCGGGTTCGGGAGCAGAGTTGGTAGTGTTCACCTCTGTGGCACGTGCCTCTTCTCTTTGCTGCTCTCCAGTGCCTTCAACAAAACGTCACGGACGCCGACGTCGCCGTTTAGGAGGAGATTCATCATGGACCTATGTACACGGGAGGCCAAAGTGTTAATGGTAGTGACATGATAAAAGCATTAGTAAAAATTGATTACTAAGCATTTGTGTCTCTACCTCGTTCTCCTTGTTCCGCTGGTCAAAGTCTTTGTCCGTGTCATCCTCGGTGGGCCTATGCCCGGGTTCACGTGGGAAAGGATCCTCGGGACTTATATCCCTCCCCTCGAACCCTCGGTCATCGAGGTGTGTCATCATCCTCTCCTTCTCTTCCCTGCGCCTTCATCCGCGAACGGATCAATATCTTTCATCCCAGCTATACTCTTGTCTACCTCGGCGTGGAACTCATCGAAAGTCATGCCACGAGGCTCTCCCTCTTCAATGGGTTTCTCGTGCTCAAGGCTACCGGGTGCACCGTCTCTTGTCGGAGACATTTTCTGATGTAGTCAAGTAGAAAAAAAAGATTTGGCGTTAAATATGCCAGTAGAGTCCTAGTTTCATGAAAGAATAAAATGACAGTAGTGGTTTGCTCTCAAATTAGCAGGTTGACTATCATGTAGTCTGAGTTTACCCTTTTGTATCATCGAGCAAAAAACAAGTAGAAACATTAGAGGCCTCAGATAGATGTCAATCATCATTTGATCATGTACTTGGATCATAAGGGCATCAGAACAGAAAAGGGTTTGAAGGTAATGTAGGGCGGCTAGCAATGATGGCCAGTTCCTCACAAGTTCATGATCATCAGGTTATATTTTTTATGGAATATGACAATTTCATCATCGGCCAAAGGAGGAGAGGGGACAAATACAAAAAGGGTCATCATATAAAAACAGTGAGCATATAGAAGTACGGTGACCATATAAAAACCCAAATTATGCCGGCCGTCGCCGAAATTTTTAACCGCCGCCTCGTACTCGTTACTGCCGCCATCATGAGGCAAAGATAGAGAGGAGGCCAAGAGAGAAGTTGAGAGAAGAGGGGAGGGAAGAGAAGGTAGAGGAGGCTAGAGGGAGGGAGAGAGAGAGAGAGAGCTAGGCTAGTCGCTGCCATGATGATGGCAAAGATAGAGAGGAGGCCAAGAAAGAAGGTGAGAGAAGGCTATAGAGAGAGAGAGAGCCCTTCAGCTTAGCTGCTGTAGCATATAGAAAACAGTGAGCATATAACTCTCAATGAAAAAACATTTGGTACAAATTTGGCCTCAGATTTTCCCTTTACATCTCATCCATTCTTAACGGGTCGCTTATAGAAACCATCCTAGTTTAGAAGGTCACGGAGGGGGTCTCAAAATCATCATAGCCGCCGCCTCAAATTTCAATAAAAAAATTTCATCATTGCACATCATTGCATATGCCACTGCCTCAGCCCAAAAAAAAAAAAAAAAAAATTTTCATCATTGCACATGTAGATAGCCAACAACAACAGTAGTAGAACATTTTAAACTAGGCAAGTAGATGGCAGCAGCAAGTGGCTGATAAAACTAAAACTAAAATGATAACAAGAAGTATGCGTTGTAATGATACATTAAACAAGAAGTAGTAGATATGGCAGCAGCCAGATATGGCGGTTTCGGATATGGCAACAGGAAGTAGTATGGCAGCAGCCAGTAGTATGGCAGCAGCAAGTGGTATGGCAGCAGCAAGTGGCTGATAAAACTGAAACTAAAATGAAAACATGTAGTGGCAAAGTGTATTTATCTCAAACTAAAATGATAGTTTCAGTTTCGCTTAGAACATCGATTCAATTTGAGTTTGCAAAACTAGGCTAATAAAAACTGAAACTGAAATGAAAACATCTAGCAGTACTAAAATGGCATCAGGAATATCATTTCAGTGTGCGAAACTAGGCAGCAACAGGGTATGCAGTTGTAGAACATTTTAAAGAGTAAATTGCACTGTGGGTACCTAAACTATTTAGCGTGGTAAATGATAGGTACTCCAACTAAAAAACGTAACCTGGTACTCGAACTATACTTCAGTAACTTCTAGGTACTTCAACTAAAAACCATAACATTTAGGTAATTGGAACTATACTTTCGTAACTGGGTACTATATTTTTGTGCAAACCCCCTTCCCAAATCTTTTTCCCAATCCCGGTCCCGACGTCGACAACGAGCTCGCCTGGCCGCATCATGCTTCGCGGCGGAACCTTCTCGAATCGACAGCGGCGTTCGCGGCCAACCTTGGCCTGCTGATGTCTATCCTCGGAGCCATGGCTCCCGCCACAGGCAGGTTCGACATTGCCAGCGTGCACGTCCCGTCCCGTCCCGCTCCACCGCGACCCGTCCCGCTCCACGCGCGAAATCCGCGCTCCCGCTCATGCTCGGCGAGACCCGCGTCCAATGGTGAGTCGGACCGAATGGGAAAAGGATTTGGGAAGGGTTTTTCACAAAAAAACAGTACCTAGAAGTTACGAAAGTATAGTTCCAGTACCTAGACATTACGTTTTTAGTTGAAGTACCCAGAAGTTACTAAAGTATAGTTCGAGTACCCAGAAGTTACGTTTTTTAGTTGGAGTACCTATCTGTTACATGCTAAATAGTTTAGGTACCCACAGTGCAATTTACTCCATTTTAAACTACACAAGTAGATGGCAGCAACATATATAGACAGCCAAGTAAGAAAGCAAGGTGTCCAGCTCCATGTCCCCATCTCATCCCAAAAAAAAAATATGTGGTTCATTTTTTCCAAAAAAAAGTTGCACAACATATGCAGCAGCGCTCTAGCATTTTAAAAAGGCACTAGTTTAAAAGTACTCTAGGAAATAAACATGTGATTTCTGTAATAGATAGCAGCAGCATAGAGAGGAGGCCAAGAGACAAGTTGAGAGAAGAGTGGGAGGGAAGAGAAGGTAGAGGAGGCTAGAGGGAGGGAGAGAGAGAGAGAGATCTTCAACTTAGCTGCTGCCATGATGATGGCAGCATAGAGAGGAGGCCAAGAGAGAAGGTGAGAGAAGAGTTGAGGGAAGAGAAGCTAGAGGAGGCTAGAGGGGGGGAGAGAGAGAGAGCTGCTGCCATGATGATGGCAGCATAGACTGGAGGCCAAGAGAGAAGGTGAGAGAAGAGTGGGAGGGAAGAGAAGCTAGAGGAGGCTATAGAGGGAGAGAGAGAGAGCTTCTGCTTATATAGCTGCTTATATAGTGGAACAGTGAGCATATAGAAAAAATAGTGAGCAGGATAAGGACAGTGAGCATATAAAAACATGAGCACAATATAATGCCAAATAGAGTAGTTACGAAGACAATTAGAGTAGTTGTCTACAAAGTTGACTCAGATTTGCCCCTTTGTCATTTCATCAATTCTAAACTGGTTGCTTGTAGAAGCCATCCAAGTTTAGAATGTTACAATAATATAGGGCCTTACAATCATCATAGTAGTCGCCTCGGCTTAAAAGGGATCGCATCATTGCCTATGCCAACGCCTCAAAGACTTAGTTTTACAAGTATATAAAAGGATCATCATTGCATATGCCACTACCTCAGTACAAAGTTATACAAGTATATAAAAAGATTCAGTTAGTTGGCCCATGCAAGCAAAAAGTACTAACATGATTAACATAGCACATGCTCTAAAGTCGGCAAATAGCTTATCTTAAGTACTAACATGGTAAAAAACAGGTCTCTAGCTCGTCTCAAAACATAGCACATCTAGCAAAACTGAATTTAAAAAGGTATATATGCCTCCAATTGATTTTTTACCGAAGCCATCACCACAAAAAATGCTAACTAGTGAGCTCAATTGATTAGTGAATGTGTTTTCTGCAGCTTTGCTAACTTCCTTACATATACAGAAATGGAAATCACTTTGATCACCCGCCTCGTGAATCGGCAATGCCATTAGATTAAAATTGTAATAAGGCTAAAAAGGGGAGAAAACAAGCCCTAACATACTTAAGTTTGAGACACATTTCAGTTATCTAAAAGGCTAAAACTAAGAATGGTGGAAACATAATCGAAATGGTGAATGGTAATGCACAACTAGTAACAATTCAATAAAATTACTTTCCCGGTAACCAAACAAATTAAACATACCCAAGTTACAAATGCTTAACAAAGCGCTTTAAGTAGAAGGGCACGTATACATATACAAAGCTAATATTTGGCATCACAGTAGAAATTAGAGTAATATGCATCATAGGTAGTGGCAATAGCTCAAAAATCGATCCAAAATCCTAAATCATAGGCAAGTGGCATGCTCAGTTCAATAAAATGCATCATAGGCGGCACGGGTAGCAATTAACCATAGGTAGTGGCAATAAAATGCTTTCGGTTCAATAAAATCCCTCACATGAGTTCACAAAATGGTAGCAATTAACCACAGCAAGCAAACCTCGGAGGTAGTGGCATGCTAGCTAATAACATGATTCACACAGCCCACCGCAATTCACATAGGTAGTGGCAATAGCTCGGTTCAAAATCATAGGCATTCTAAACCATAGGCGTGGCATGTGCTCGCTTAAAAAAAAATGCATCATAGGCAACACCTAATCCCTCACATTAGTTCACAAAATGGCAAAGAATTCACCACAAGAACTCCACAGCACCAAAGAAGAAGGCGGTAGTAAGCGCATATAGGTAAGCTCACAAGCACCGCCAGCCAGCGCCAGTAAGCAAACAGTCAAACCTCGGGTATAGCAGCAGCAACAAAGAAGGCGGCGGCGTCCCCCAAGACCACCACCACCACCAGCCAGCAGCTCACGGCACTAGCAAAGCAGACCACCGACACCGGCGGCAACTCGATCACCAGCCCGGCGCCCGGCGGCACCAAGAGCAAATTCAAATGGAAGACCACCACCTCACCACCACCATCGGGTTAACACCACCACCACCGCACCACCAGACTCACGGCCACCACCACCACCACTAACTCACCGGCCAAGGCACCACCACCACACGGCACCACCGACTCACGACGGGGCGCAAGGGAGGACGGAGAGGAGGGAGGAGGGGGAGGGAGATAGGAGGGAGGGAGGATGCACCGGCGGCGGGCGGCCGGCCGGCGGGGCAAGGCGTGGGGAGGAGGAGAGGAGGGAGGAGGCAAGAGGCACCAGCCGACGAGGCATCGGAAGGTGGTGTGTGCACCCGCGGCGGCCGGTTGGGGTTAGGCGCGCGACCCGGCGGCGCCCTAGGGTAGGGAGCGCGCAGGGGGAGGAGGATTGGGGAGTAGACCGGGGTGGAGGATTGGGGGATGAGGTTTCAGGTTTGGGTGGCGACGCTCCGTGTGAGATCGATTTAAGCGGCGGGCGGCGAAGGTTTTGTGCTGCCGAAACGGCAGAATGGAGCCCGAAATCGCCTCGGTATATATACGAGGGTACTCACCTCGAGGGGCGGCTCCCGATGGAACCGCCCCTATAGTTAAGCTTCATTAGGGGCGGCTGATCAGAGCCACCCCCTATAGTGCATGTTTCAATTTTGAAAAATAAATATATAAGGCATATTATCCGACAAATATAGTTATAAATACAAATATAGATATAAATAAATAAATCTTAAACCCTACAATTTCTTATCTTAAATAAACCATGGATTCGACAAATTTTGACCTATAATGATTTAAATTTCAAATTAAATATAAAATTTCTTATTTTACAAAAACCATGGATTCACTTTGAAAAACAAAATAATCCCGCATCGCCTCCACAATTTGTGCCTCCTAGGGCACAAGAGACCCATCGGCAAAGTTTGGCAATCAAGTTCGGGTTTTTTCCTGGTGGTCGAGTTCAACATACATTTTACCGGAGAATTCGCGATGGAATTCAAATAATTAGAGAAAAGTACCAAACAATTACGTAAAATTCTCAAACTTGGCGGTGCATCCACACATGCCATGTAGATGCCTCGAGTAAAAGTTTGAGGCCGATAGCATGTTTCAAAGCGCACCGCCAAACACAACCATGAGAAACCTAAGTGTTAGGATAGGCTTCGAGAGGTTGAGTATACCAATACAAAAGGACGCCGTCGCTCCGCCTAACTCTCGAACTTCCTCAAAATTTTTTGTGGACACTTACACCCAAAATATGGCCCCACGCAAAATCCTAGGTTTTTTTAGCCATTTTTTGATTAAATATCGTATTTTTTACGTGACAAAAACCAAATATGGTGATTTACACTTTGAAAGCAAAATAATCTCGCACCGTCCCTCCACAAGTTGTGCCTCCTAGGGCACAAGGGACCTATCGGCAAAGTTTGGCACCGCTTTCGGGTCTTTTCGGGGTGGTCGTAGTTCAACATACATTTACCGGGAGAATTCGCGGTAATTCAAATAATTAGAGAAAAGTACCAAACAATTACAGAAAATTCTCAAACTTGGTGGTGCATCCACACATGCCATGTAGACTCATCAGAAAAAGTTTGAGGCCGATAGCACACTGCAAAGCGCACCGCTCACACAACCATGAGAAACCTAAGTGATAGGATAGGCTTCGTGAGAGGTTGAGTATACCACGTGAAGGACGTCTCGCTCCGCCTAACTCGAAACTTCCTCAAAAATTTTTTTGTGGACACTTACACCCAAAATATGGCCCCACGCAAAATCCTAGGTTTTTTAGCCATTTTTTGATTTATCAGTATTTTTCTACGTGACGTGGCGACCAATATGGTGATTTACACTTTGAAAGCAAAATAATCCCGCACCGTCCTCCACAAGTTGTGCCTCCTAGGGCACAAAGGGACCCATCGGCAAAGTTTGGCACCGTTTCGGGTCTTTTCGTGGGTGGTCGTAGTTCAACATACATTTACCGAGAATTCGGGGTGGTAATTCAAATAAATAGAGAAAAGTACCAAACAATTACAAAAAATTCTCAAACTTGCCGGTGCATCCACACACGCTATGTAGACGCCTCGAAAAAGTTTGACTCTTATATGAATAAAGGTAGTCTCACACATACATAAAGGTAGTCTCACACATACATAAATGTAGTCTCACTCATACATCGATATATTTTTGAAACACACACATTTAACAACTAGCTAACTCCCCGTGACCTCTTTCCCCTTGACTCCTTTTCGCTCCCATGGCATTTTTGTCTTTGGGTAACTTCTTCTCAACAACTTGGATCTTGTTTGGAAAGTCCGCGGAATAACTCAGATTTCAAAGATAACCATTGTGCTCGTCAACGTCAACATCCTCGATGCCATCAACTCCGAGCAATGCGTTGTTTCCCGGGGACAATGACATGCTTGATTTTCGTCCCTCTTTGGCTTGTCGATCGTTCGGGTAGGGTAAATAGAAAACTTGTGCTACATCTCAAGCAACGACCCATGGGTCCCATTGGTGGCCTAAATCACCGAGGTCAACGACTTTCAACCCGATCTCGTTCGGTTAGGTGGTTGTTTCATCCAAATGACATTTGAACACGGGCACCGCACTTCCATTCCATAGTCAATTTCCCATATTTCTTCAATGATGCCAAAGTATGTGATCGCTCGGTTTTTGTCGTTGATAGCTTCTATTCGAACCGCTTTTTGATTCACACATTTACTATCCTTCACATGGGTATAGAATGTGTACCCATTAATGTCGTATGCTTGCCACGTGGTGACTTGTCTCGATGGCCCTAATGCTAACCTCAGGCTCGATAATATCATCCCCTGGTTTCCCCGGTATCGGTATGTTTTGGTCCTTCAACCATGAAGTTAATTGTTCCCCTCTTTGTTTCGGACCCGGTCATCCGAGCGGCCATTCCTCCGCCTCCCGAATGAGAGCCAAGTGGTAATCAACGACGGTCCCATAAGCGTTGAACTCTTACACACACCGTAATGCGCCCGACTCACTTGTTTGTATTCTTGGTCAATCGAATACTTTCCTCCCGCCGATGCCTTTCCCAGCTATCCTACCCGTATGACGTGAATCGCATTTACCAATCCCTCTCTCAGTACTTTTTAGCCACTCTTGACAAAGACTCGACGACTTCTTCAAGATTGTAACCCTCAATCATGGAGCCCTCCTCGATATGCTCGATTATGCACGAATCGAAAGAATCGACATGCATCGCTCAATGCACCACATTTCATGCAAGTAGCAAGGGCCCAAAGTGCCTCTATCCGATGAACCATGTGAAGCATGAGATGTGGCATTATATCGAAATAAGCGGTGAGGCATACATATCTCTAGCTGGTTTTGGGTCTCCACCGCGAAATCATATAGTTCAGCAAGCTCTTTCCCTGTTAATCGCCTTCGGGATATCTTCTAAAGAAGTAGCACATGCGAGTGATGGCCATTTTCAAGAATTCCGCTTTATAACCCCGATCACAATAGGTAGGAACACCGTCAAGCATTACATGACAATCATGAGCCTTGTAGTGTGTTATTGGATGTGTCCTTCATGGACACTAGCTTCTTGATGTTCGCCGAAAACCCAACGGAACTTTGATCGCCTTTAGGTAGCATATAGCCCTTCTCTCTTCTACGGTCAAGTTGAAGCTAGCCGCGGGCGGGGATGTATTTTCCATTCTTCCTATACTGTGGTGAAGCTCGGGCTTCACATCTAGCTGCACCATGTCTTTTCGTGAATTTAGACCATCCTTCGAATTATTCGGGTCCATCAAGAGACCCATGGTGCTTTGAAAGACATTCTTCTTCACGTGCATAGAATCAATTGCATGGGAAACCTCGAACTCCGACCAATATTCGAGATACCGAAAGAAGATGGATTGTTTCTTGAAAGGTATGCCTTCGATAGGAGGTGTACTTCGATCTCTTATTGTCCCATCTAGATTCTTCTTTCCGTAGACAATGTGCAAGTTTTTGACCATTCTGCACACACATGTTGTCCATAATCGACGTCTCTCCGAGGGTCTTCGCCTCTACAAAGGTTGTTGAACCGGTGTTTGTATTTCACGCCGATACTTGTGATTTTTTTCTTTAAGTGGCGATTGCCCAAGTAAACCACCTTTTTGGATGCATTTAGATACACCCATATAGTACCATCCAAGGCACCACGATCCGGTCTTCCCTTTGATCTCGCCCTGCACAAAGCAAACAAAGCGGGATAGTCGTTGATAGAAACAATGATTATGGCTCGACATAAGAAGTCCTCCTTCGAACGCATCATACATCATCACCCCTTCCTTGAATAGTTTATAGAATTCTTCCAACACCGGCTCAATAAACAAGTCAATGTCAATGCCCGGGTTGTTTCGGACTGAGATGAGAACACGAAGGGAAAAGGTACTTTCGCGGTGCGACAACCACGTTGGGATGTTGTACATTATCAAGAACACCGGCCAAGTGCTATGGTCGATCATCCTCTCATTGAAGGGATTCACTCCATCGATTGCTTAACCCAAACCGTACATTCCTCGGTTCTTGACCGCCGTCTTTGTGATTATTATCAAAGTTTTGCCACTGAGTACCATCGCCGGGTGTGCAATCTTATCATCATCTATCTTGGCGCCGCCTTGCCACCACGTCATCAATTTGGCTTCTTTGGGGTTTAGGAAGATTCCTCCCCTGCGGTCGGTCACCGGGCAAACCACATTACCAAGCGGAACTCTTCTCTCGCCGGGATCAATTCCCTAACGGAGTGTCCTTTTTCGAGATTAGAATCTGCACCGGCTTTTTCCCACCCTTCTTCCTCTTGTTTCCAATGGAGGTCTCTTCCCGTTGTATGGATTGTTGTTCTTGTACCGACTAGCGCCACACCTAGGACATTTATCCAGCCCCTTGAACGTGTCACCACGAAAAAAGGATACAATGGTTCGGGCATGCATGGATCTTTTCAACGCCATTGTCAATGGACTTATAACCTTTTTTGCTTGGTAGGTATTCAATCGGTAATGCGAGTTTGGTTGTGGTAGCAACCATGACAAGAGACGCAACAGATCATTGAAACTACAAATCAGACCAACCGTACTTAGCCTTCAAGATCAACAAAATTCAAGCACAAAGCGTAGTAGCGTCCAAAGTGTCGGACAACCTTTTTCAACACCATACACGCTTTCCTTCGATGCTGCTCTCACTCTCTAGGTTCTCTATACCTTTCACGTTGTTCCGCAATATTTCTGGTCCAAAGGCATTAAGCATGTCGTCCAAATAATCACCGTCATCTTCATCCCCTTCACGTGCTACGACATCATCATCGAACATCACCTTTGCCCGTACCATCAACGACATTTGTGTCGCCCATACCATGCCAACCATCATCATCGTGTAGTTGACTATCATGCTCGTGGTTCCTTTTATTTTGAAGCTTATCTACACACCGAGAGAAGCGCTAGGGTTTCGGGGTCATCTCCTAGATTTTCAAGTCGAGGTCTTCACCAACATAATTTTCACCGTGATGAGTCCGTCGTGTATTCTGCAACAAATCCTCGTGTAATCAAATGTTGTTTGATGGTCTTCACATCTCTATATGCTATCTCGTTCTTGCAATCATGGCACGGACATATTATGATATCCTCTTTCAATATCTTCGCATGATTCTCGCCGCTTCAATAAATTTATCCGCCTCGTCACGAAAACCTTCCTTCCACCTAAACGTGCCATACATCCAATCATTCCTGTACTCCATCCTTTAGTACAACAAAGAAAAAAAAAATCAAATGTGTAGTTAGTCATATATATGAGTACATATGCATGGCAAACCCTAAATGGTTAAAATTAATAATTGCATTAATATTAAAGTTGAAGCACACACTAAAAGGTTATCATTTTAGAAAATTTTAGAAAAAAAATAATCGCATTTGCACATCATATGAGATAGAAAAACTTGTTAGAAATTTAAACTAAGAATTAAAAAAAAAAAAAGACATGTTCATCAACCATGAACACATGAAACCCTAGCTATTTTATTACTCCACTAAAATCACATGTAAGAGCCACTAAAAAAATGGGTCTAGTTCAATACTCTTACTAATCTCCACTACCACTTCCAATCCTAAGCTCTACTTTGCTCCATATAAAGCTCAAGCACCATAGAAAGTGAGAGGAAAGCAAAATTCAAATTACTCCACAACTAACCATACAAAATCGAATTAAGTGGTAGGATTAGCATTTCCTTACCTTTTGAGCCTCCCCACCAAAGGATTTGAGTTGAAAACCTCCCCCCTTAGTAGAGCAATTTTAGGAGGAGCCCAAGGCCTCCCAACCTTTTTTTTTTCGAAGTTTGGAGGGTGACCCGAGGAGGAAGAAGGTGGCTGAGGCTTGTGGCGATGCTGTGGTTACGAGGAAACGAATGGCGAGTGACTGAGTGAGTGGTGGTTGCGGGAACAGCCGACGGGCAGAGAAAAAGGTGGCGAGCAGAGGAGAAGAAAAGACGGGATTGGCCTGGCGTCGATGCATTAAATGGCCATATGGCGATGCTTCTCCAGGTTCGCCAGCGCGGTTTGGCCCTATTCACGGCAGCTGCGTGGCTTCAACGCCGAAATGCCGAGAAGACCGTCGACGCTGGTCGGCAGTGAACAAAAACGCGGGAGAAAGGGAGACGAGAGAGGAGGCCATGCTGGTTACTGTAGCAGTTCATCTTTTTTTTTCCTATTTCATCAAATTACTCTCAATTACATATGGAAACTTGAAAACTCCAACATGAAACTTGCTCAAAATAAAGAGAGCTACAACTTTGCTTTTTGGGCCATTACAAAATTTTGAATATTTTTGAAAGTAGGCTTTTCAAATTTTAAACTTGAATATCATTTTTAGGGTTTTGAAAAAATGTAACATTCATAACTTTGGTACTTTTTATTTGTGACAAACTACTCATCATCATGCAACCACTTGTACCATTTCAAAATGCAAACTTGGTACCAATTCATGAAATAAAAGCTGCACACATTTCATTTATGAAATTTGATTAATTAAATTCCCAAAAATTGAATATTGGAATAATTGGAGCACAAATAAAGCATAAATTAACCAAATGATCAATATAAACCCTAACTAACTTATGATTTTATGTTGAGCTTGGTTATTTTGGTGGTCACTTAACAAGCATTTTCATTAGCACATGCATACTTAATGTCACATTTGTAAATACAAAGTAACACTTATGGAATTTCAAAATTCAATAAAAAATCATCATCACATGCTCATGAAATGAAATGCATAAATAATGCTTATGCTCATGAAATGCAATGCAAATGCATGCTTAACATCAAGGGTGTTACAAATGTGTTAAACTTCAGAGTACTTTGGGGGTACTCAACAAGACTTACCCGACTAAAAAAAAAAACTCCAAGGGCGTGGAAGGCTTAAGGAAAGTCCGAAGCAAAATGTAACTTTTTGGCGGAAAGCTTACTATCGGGTGATCCCTTACTTCAAAGTTTTTTAGCTATGTATTAAATAATTTACCAGGTCCGCTTTGCACCCCATCTAAATCAATTACCATTATTATTCAATTACTTCATTAATCATCTCATCCTCGTGGATCATAATACAACTATGTTCCATGATAAAAACTACGATGCAGGTCGAGGGTCGTAGTCTCCCATAACCGAGGAGTAACATGATTCGAACCGACAAAAACCTAGCTGGGATGCTCCAAATCATTACGACATGTATGTAGGTCCTGCACCTACATATCAACCTTCACCCCGATCCTCCAAAACGTGGAACGCTCCCGCTGCACCCGAGAGACAAGCATTCCACCTGGGCCTCTACCGCCAACCCCTAGATGCTTCTCTCCAGTCCATCCAGATCCGTAGGGTGGGTACATGCTACCCAAACATCTCTTCACTCCCCCTGGCGTGGTTGTCCTTTCCCCATACCGGAATAGCCAAGGTATTAGGCTTATCGGCATGTGGTCGGTTCTCGACAATGTCTCATCCACACACAATCCTACAACGACGCTTCCCAATCGACACCGGCCGAGCACTACATCACTCATTTCACGATGCAAAGCCACCCGCCCCTGTCTCATATTGTTATTATTACCATATCTATCATCATGGTGTTCTCTTTCCATAAACAAAGTCGAGCGTAACAAAAAGATAAAAAACTATTTTTTTCGCGAATGATGAAAATTCCACTCAATTGACTTCTAGCGAAGTCCAAGCATTATAAGCATTAAAAAGATCGACCTACACATACTAGTGGGATATTATCGTGAAATATCTAGAATTCAAGGTAATCATGCAAAGAACGGTTTCAACCAACCCCCTACACTTACTTAATGCACAAGTCACAAGACCTAGCACTACTACG